>VWZG01006772.1:127736-191967 GCA_013396735.1 Grallaria varia | reverse complement strand
AAAAAAAAAAAAGATAATGAATGTTCCCATTTTCATTTCACTATACTATTTACTGATTACCTCAATGGGACATTTTGATATCGCTAATATTTTTTAGTAACAACAATTTTTATCTGGTCTTTAGAACATTCTTTTCATGTGGAAAACAACATTTAGTAACAGTCTAATGTACTTCCTCCTTGCAATACAATCTAATAGTTGTAATATTTAACTTAGCAAGTATAAGCCGAAATGCAATTTCATTGTATCTCTAAAGTATTGATTATTAGAGTGAATTACAAGATACTTCTTAGAGTTTATGTGTGAAGAGTGACATATCTATTAAATATTCAATGTTATATCTGATCTTACCCCAATACTGATAAATGTGACCATAATGAAGGTTTATAGTTCCTTGAAGCTTTTAAAAATTAGCTTTAAAGTTGAAAATAGACTTTCTTCATGTATATAAATACAGATTTGGAAGCACGACTGGGCAGACACTGGTATTTAACTTCCACCTATGAACTGAATAAGAACCACCTCAGTTCTGAAAATCGTTTGGATTCCTAAAAAGTGACTATACTTATTTACAAGTCCTCCTTATTGTAAAAATCCCAGAACACTAGTGCCCATTACTATGGCTAAACAGAGTCAAGTTTACATATTTTTTAATTGATGTTAAAATGAAAATATTAAAACTCTGAAAATTTTAGAGTCATAGAATATTTTAGATTAGATTTTCAGAGTTTGGTTTATCTAAACCCTTGCTCAAAGTTTACCTAATTAAAGCATACTGCTAAAAACCCTGTCCAGCTGAGTTTTGAATAAGTTCAAGGACGAAGACTCCTTGTATGTCATTGTTAGATTATGCAGAGTTTTGTAATGACAGTTCTAGAAACATATGGGAAAATTTTATGTACTGCTCAATATTTTTTTTTTATTAAACTTCATATGTCTGTTATTGTATATAACTAACAATTAAATTTAAAATGATGTCTCTATTTTCAGAATGATTCTCTTTTTAATATTCATGATCAAAATTGTACTATCAATACCAAAGTAGTTAAGGAGTAAAAATTTGGTATAGCAACTGATGTTTTCAATTATATGACAAAATGAGACAGTAACTGGTAATTAGTTGTTGTAGGTTGTGGAATCTTTTAGTACATTTTTCTAAGAAGTTTTGTCAATTAGGCTTTGTATGAAACCTTGTTTCATACCCACACGTTTATATGAAGGACTGTTTGAACTGACTGCACTCAAAGTCTCAACTAACTTTGAGAGACTAATTCTTTTACATTATTTGAAATTTAAAGATCTCATGGTAGATACTGGTCATTGACATAATGCTATTGCCCACAGAATAGGAAAAAAGGAGTCAGTCACCTACTCATCTACTGGGCCTCACATTGTCAGGCAGACTTTATCTTTCATCCAAATGTTTATTCTATTATTTTGACAATTTTCAGAAATTAATGACTCAGATGATACAGTTTGGTAGAAGCCCATCAACCAGAAAAACAATTCTTAAAGAAACTGTATTTTAAATGAGCTTTTGTAAATAGAATTTACGGTAAAGTTACCTTGCTTACTGCATGTATTTCAGCACTTTGTTTAAGGATTTGGAAGTTCCTCTGAAACAAAGGCACAGCCCTACTTGAGCTACAAAATTGGAAGAAGCAACTTTAACTGTCATTGATGCATAGTTATTCCCATACCAGGAAATCCAGTGGTTTCCTGTGCTGTCCTAAAAACAGATACTCTGTGAAAAACTTGGTAAAATGTTATCGATGAAAAATGCGGCCAATGACATATTCCAAGTTTTATCATGTTAAAACTCATTAACAGAAACAAATTTATATTTTTTAAGTATACAAGTTGGATAATTTAGTTTGAAAACTTTTTTCCCTTATTTACTTTTAATTGAAATAGTTCAGCGAGCTCATGGAAATGGCCTGGAGGATCAATATGTTTGGCACACCCGCTAGTGTTTTTCTGTCAGTTTTTGTGAAAATCATTTTATGAAACAAATAATGTAGCATCTAAGCTAAGTTTATCAATCAAGTTCCACCTGCAGCTAGTGGACATGGATGAACAGCCCTCTGGTAGACCCTGTCTCTTTGTAAGAGTGGAGCACAGCAAAGGTTACGCGGCCAAATTTGAGGGATGAGACTATTGGATTCAGCATTTTTTCCTTAAAAAGAAAAAATATTAGAAGTTATTGACCTTTGAAAACAACTTCCAAAAAGTGTTTATAAGAGCTAGGTGTATTGAATTATTTAGATTGAATCAAATATTCATTTCAGTAAAAAATTTCAGTCTTCTTGACTCCTCATATTGATGCCCATGTCTACAGATTCCATAAGGAGGATGGCATGATGAAATTTCTATCAGTAGTAATATCTTTTATTTATGAAAACCACCCCAGTCTGCTGTTGGCACCTACTGAGCCCTGACTGCACACAGCAAGGCAGCTTTCACAGAGGAAAACCAAGGATGATTGAGAAAATTATGTTCTATCTGAAGAGCCTTCCAAAAAGAGGGAATAAACCACTTTGAATATTTTGTGGGTAGTTGTGGGTAGTTTCTCCTTCACCAGAATCACAAAGAATGAGGGAATTGTTTTTCCTACTCAAAAAAAAAAAAAAAAAAAAGAACTCTAGGGGGAAAAAAAATCATTACAAGGACAATAAGTTATTCTTTGTGTACAAAGGTTAAATACCAAACATGAAAGACCTAATTATGTATTACAGTTTTTAACCCAAATATACCAGCTCCAGAGCAAATAGTGAGAAATCTGGTAGAAATATTTCTTCCAGATTGGGAAACCAGCATTCAGTGGCACTGGAAAAGCAAAACAAAATCATAATTCAAGGAAACTGAAGATAGATCAAGTCAAAATGAAAAATATTAACATTATAGTATATATTCCCTAATGTACATGCAGGAAAACCAGGTTGCAAATCACTGAGCATTTGTGAGCAATTAATTATATAATGAAGGTGTTCACTCCTCCAAGCAGCCACTCCACCTAGCATGAGTAAAAGGGTGAAAACTCTGTCTCTAATCATTATTAGAAAGACTTCTAACTTAAAGTTAGCTTTTGTTAACTTCCTTCCTCTGTCTTAAAAAGTCAAAGTCAGGACTACACAATAGAAAAGATTATCCCAATTTTTTTGCATTAGTGAGTCATAATAAAGACATAAGAACAAAACTTATTAAAGCTAGTTCTCTGAAAAAATAAAACAAATGCAAGAAAGAAGAAATGAATGAAACTGTCGGAAAAAAAATGGACTATAAGGAAGTCTTTTCACAGTATTAGTTCATTGACTTTGTAAAATTGCTGGTTTATTGTCTTTTTTAAAATGATGCTTATCAGAATTCACTTTCCTGGAATCAATGCATTTACAGGAGCATTAGCTCAAAGAAAAGTGACCAGCAGAGTCAATAACTTCTTTTGGTGTTCAAATATACATTACAAAGTAAATTTCAGCATCATTTCCCTTTGGGAAGGGTAGAATTTTCAGTTACAATTTACTGCTTCACTTTTACACCCCCGTAGCTGTCTGACTGACACATTTGCAGTCCAGAAATTAAATTTTCAAATATTACAATTAATACCATTAGCAATAGGGCTGAACATAAGATTAAATTTGGATTATTAAAAAGATATTGTGTAGGAACAGTGCATTTATGCTAGGCTGAAAAAAAATAATATTCTTAAACAAAATGGGTAAAACTCAAACTTAAAAAAGTTGGATTTTGTTGGGTTTTGTTTTGGTTTTTTAATCTATAAATGAAACATTGACTGTGCAGAAATTCAAAGAAGTTTGCAGAATATCGCAATCATAATACAATTGCACCCCTCCCACATCCCCTCAGGTGAGAGAGACAAAAGGCAGAGATAAGGGGTTCAGATAACAATTGACTGGAAAAAGCAATGAAATAAGAAAACAAACAGTAAGAGCAACAATATTAATAGCAACAGTGTAAAAAGAGGGTGTTTACAATCAAAATGCTCACACAGTCCAACTCAGCATGGCACGACCGCAGCTGTTACCACAAGACAAGAACAAAATGGCCCCCAAGCCCCCCGCACACACATTATTTTCCCCAAGCCTGAGATAAAGAAAAACTACAGTGGACAAACCCTTTGGCCTGGACCAGCATTACCCCACGACTCCAGTTGCTGCTTGCTCCCTGGAAAAGGACAAAAGGGCCACGGACCCTCCACTCACCATCTTCATCCTCCACCTGAAGCCAAGCCCCCTTCCTCTCAGCAGTGAGAATCCCTTACTTCCCCCCACCACCACCAAGGACGACTAGGTGATGTAGAATAACAATCTAGACATGTCCACATGGCTCCAGGCTCTGCCCCTTCACGTCTTTAGCTGAAACTAGGACAAGAAGTTAAAGATTACTTACTTGCATATGCTCTTAAATAAGCAATGATTATTTTCATCACTAGAAGTCTTTAGTCTTCATTAATTTAACACTAAATGTTGAGTCTCCAGAGAGAAGCAAACATGTTTCTAACCGCAAATTGTAAGACTAACAGAGTCAAAGAACCCAGTTAATTAAAAATAGTCACCTTGTCAATTACAAAAGTAAGAAGAAAACACCCTTGGAGAGTGCAAAAGAGAAAAGGATCAGTAAACTTTGAGTATTCACAAAGAGCTCTAAACCAAATCATTCTGAATAATGCTTTTTATTAAACTTGAGGGGGGAAAAAATAAAAAAAAAAAAGGCAACACACCAATAAGCTGGAGGGCTTCTATGATTTTATCTTTCCACTACTGTGACCTGATAGTCTTATGAAAAACATTCCAAGTTTGGATTAAAATCAAATCCATGTAATAAAAGCATATATAATACATAGGCACAGTGAAACCACAGATCCTATAATAAATGTATTTAAATAATTGGAGTAATCCTTGCTAAGTAGCATAGTCCTTGCATTAAACTCAGTGCTGAAAGAAAAGTCCTGGTTTACATGGAACTTCAAGAAAAATCACTAGAGTTAATATTGATTAAAACTCATTTGTGCTCATATGTCAAAATGCATGAGTATGTTTAATAAAGTGCATAATAACCAGTTTTACCTTTTTGTAACATGTTTTAATGATATACACCATGTCAAAGTTTGAATTAGGATTATAAAAATTTATAAAAATGGGTTATCCAAAAAGTTGATTGCTATAATAAAAAGAGAAGACTAATAAGACAAGACACTTGGACACAAAATATACGTTCAGAGGGGGTGTGGGACCTGAGGGCATTATTGTTATTGTATTTTTAGAGAAATATGTTTCTGACTGAGTGCTGGTGATAAATAATCTTTTTAAAATAACTCTTGTTCAAGAGAAGAAGGAATGCCAACAGTCTCATACATAAAATTTTAGTAGGTAAAGATCTTACCTGAGGTAATCTGATGTGCCAAATGATAAATGTTCAGCATTGACATAGTACTTACATTTCCTACATACTACGTTTCTAAGACCTTCAGGCGTGCCTTCCGAGCTCATTAAAGGCTTTTCACACCAAAACGATGTAAGGCCCCACAAACCTGCCTGTTGGATTTATTAAAAGATCCTTTGGTACTTTTATACCTTGAGGATGTAGATGGACAAAATGCTACAACACTTTCCAGGAGGTCATAATAACACACTTTTAGTAGCACACTTCAGAAAATAAGGGAACTTGGCAAAAGTTTAAAGCAAACATTCAATCACCATAAAGCAATTCACAAAACATTGATTTAGCAAATTCCAACCCATCCAGGTTTAAGTTACTCAAATATCAAGAAAAGGAAATCAGGAAAAGAAGAAGTAAAGAGAGAAAGAGAGAAAGGGAAAGAGAGATAAAGAGAAGGGAAGAAGGAAGGGAGGGAGGGAGGAAGGGAGGGAGGAAGGAAGGATGGGAGGAAGGATGGAAGGAAGGAAGGAAGGAAGGAAGGAAGGAAGGAAGGAAGGAAAGCATACATAGACACCACCCACTGGATCTGGTGGTNATGGAAGGATGGAAGGAAGGAAGGAAGGAAGGAAGGAAGGAAGGAAGGAAGGAAGGAAGGAAAGAAGGAAGGGAATTATACCTACCACCTTAGATCCAGCTTAGAATCAGCTAATAAAAATCCAAGGAGATTATGGCTGCGACCATGTGGAGGCTGGGTGATAATGGTTTTTTTATTTGCTCTGAACTCCTGTGGCCACCATCCCCACATGGGACTTTTGGTCTGACAGCCATTCAGGATCTGGATTAGTGGCTCCAGGGGGTGTGGGGCCACGGTCCCAGTGTACAGCTGCACTAGAGGTGCTGAAGGAGGTAGGATGTCGTGAGTGGGACAGAACACCATTCCACCTGGCTGAGCCTGATCTGCCCCTCCCACACACATAGAGCTGTTTTGAGCCATTGAATTTCTTTCATAAACTTACTGTAAAACAAAAGCTTGAAATATACAATTAATAAACTCATGTCCCTTTCAGCAAAGTTTATCGCTGTCATATATAAGAAACCTTTTTTCTCTATCTACCATTTTTTTTCTCTGGTGCTATGTTCCGTTTCACACTGCCTAAGTCCTGAGGCTGATGGTACCCACCTTACTCCGGATGGATACAGGGTGTTGCAAAGAGCTGGCAATGACAGATGTTCTCTCTGGGAGAAAACAGGTTTGATGGAGAGAGTTTTCTTTTTTCTCTGTTTTTGATCTGTTTATTGTGACTTACATGTTTGCTAATGCAGGCTCCTTACTTGCTCTTTGTTGTCTGATATTCTACAATGATTTTTTAAATCTTTCATATGTGGGATTCAAGAAGAAATTGAACACCTAAGCTACTCATGACCTGACCTTAATACAATTATTATGATAGCTTAAACAACCTAAACTTAGTTTAGGCCGAGACAAGTCTACACAGTTCTTCAGACTTCAGTGGTGGCAAAAGCCTGTATCTTTTATTAGTCATAGCAATAATAATGGGCTACAATTTCAAATATTAAATAATCCTTTAATATGCCCTTTTTTGTTCATCAGTAAACATAATGGGAAAAATAAAATACAGTACTAGATAGCCCACATCCACAAAGCATTGCTCTGAGAATTTTGTGGGATACTTTTTTCATACAGACAGTGCAGAAGACTCACAGATCTTTGAAGCAGCCTTGTTTATAGCATTATTTGAGTTGATTTGGTAAATTAAAGTCATATGAAGTATTTTGAACTGAAAATTTCTCTTACCAAACTTGACCTTCCTCACAACTGTCCTTGAATTTTCAGGTTTCTGTTAAAGATACCTGCATGAACTAAAACCAAAGCTTTTGTCACAGCCTTACAGTGGCGGGATCATATTTTTAGATATGCAAATACGCATGAAATTTTTACTAACCAGACAGAATGATTTATCCATCCCATCTCATCTTCCATGTCTTTTAATCTGTGGACTACAGTACGAAATTAATCATTAGGGATAATAGTCTATCTTATTCTGTGCAGAGAAAATTTATTGGGGAAGATAGAAGTTTTATGCTGGCATCTAAGGAATAGTCCTTTAGAACTTAATTACACTTTATTTTCTGTCTCTTCCTTTTACCATCACAGTTTCAGTGCTATGATTGTAATTAGTCGTCTTCTTACTCTTGACAAATTATAGACCATATGAAATCTAATCTCCAAATCAGTTTAAAAGAATCCTATATCACTTAAAGTAAAACTTTTCCCCCTACAATTATATATGATTATATTCTCATGACTGACCTCAAGAAATGAAATTTAACTCAGTCCTGGATTGAAGTTGTCCCAAGGATAAAAGGAATTTAAGAAGAAGCAGTTCTGTGTATTTAAGAACTCTGATTTATTTTTGCAATAATCTAAAATTTTATTCAGGAATGGCACATTTCCTGTGCTGTGGCATTTTCTTGGAAAATTTGTAGGTTCACTTTTATTGTACAAGGATGAACATAAAGTGAATAGATAGTAATAGGTACTTGTCTTAACTCACTCACAGGCTTTTTATACATCTCCCATTTCAAATCACTTCATGGATGAGGAATCTCCATACTGCAGCTGGACACCTGCATAACTGCATTCTGCCATCAATAAGATGTGATACTATAATCTGGATTTTCAGAGTCTCTGTACATACTCAGCTATCCTTTTAATCTTTAGAATAGGAAAACATAGCTGGCAGGGGTTCTAAGAAAACATACTATTAATTTAATTATTTTTTGCTAGTAAGCTAATATACCAAGAATTTGTATTCAAAAAGCAAAAAGGTCCAACCAGGACCTGAAAGCCAAATGGAAAGTAATTGAGCACAGTACTGTAAAGATAAAGTAGTTATTTAAGACTTTATTAGTCAATACAAGACATAAGATATTTGGCTTAAAATTATGTATCAGTTATACAAGACATGAAGACTGCTGCACGTCATATATTATGCCTGTAGGGACCAATACAAAATCTCTGACAATGATCACTGAGGTTACTTGAAGAATTCTATAAAAACCAGAAATGTGATGATACTTCACCAGAAAGTTTTCATGCCTTCACCACTTCATGAACAGCCTATTAAAATCCAAAGACTACTATAAATTTATAAAATTAATTTTTATGCTTGGGAAAGTTAAAGAATGTATGAAATTGACTGTTGCCATTTGAAGGCACATTTCATTTTGCAATATGCAGCATTTCATTTGTCTGAAGTGCAATAGTCTGCTGCTGTTGGCATGCATGATGGATTCATTTAAATATATTAGGAAGTGTATGCAAGTTTATTATAAACATAAGCAGATTCTTACTTATTGCCCTTCCTCCAGTGAAGTTACTCCCTATTTGTGTTTGTTTGAATAAGAGCAGAAGGCACTCTAGGAGATGGAAAACAAACAGGCTTGTATTTAACCATATACAATATAATTTTCTGTTTATTACAGAAAAATATGAGCAACATCTAATTGTTGTTCCTTCATCTTAAAGCAAAAACACTATATGTTTTTCCTGCAAGTGCTGATTTTTTCCAGACCCTCACCTGTCTGGCACAATCTCATGAATTAAAATGTACAGCAAGGTGGGCTAGAAATGGCTATTTACCCTGCATTACTTGCCAGGTAGTCACTAGCAAATATTTTTAATTTTTTTTTTTAGAGGGGATGTAGGGGAAGGGTTAGATTTTCTAGTATTGACAGAAGGTAAAAGTAGGCTTTAATGAGTCACAGTAAGGAATGAAATCCTGTCAGTAATTGCCTCCCACTTAAAGAAAGGAACACCAGCTCAGAAGTTGCCACTGGCATCATCTGCAAGATTATGTTCACAAGAGAGAGAGCAAAACAGAGGAGCGGTGACATAATATGTACATTATAGGTTAATACAAAGACCCTATATAGCCTGCAGAAGCTTTTTGAAAGCCATTACTTTTCAGAAAGCGCTGTGATGTAGTCACAACATGAAACTGCAGCTAACAAGCATGATCCACATATTACATCACTTGATTCTCTGAGTCACCTCAAGGTGGTGACCAATGTATATTTCGTGACACCTGTATAACAAAGGAATACAAAAGACATGAGAACATTAAACTGGGTCTCAAATGAACAAGATACACTCTTATTGTACACAGATTAAAATTTTTGGCCTGTCGATAGTTATTTGAGCATAAATAGGAAGTCTTGAGTACATTCTAGGGTACTACATCATGATCTGCTTAAGCCAAAACAACACTCTCACTTTTCTCAGCTACAGTTTTTGCTGCCTCCCTTCAGACTCATCGTGGGGCCCTACAGCTATGACTGAAAACTAATCATGGGGGGAAAAAATAACCAACACCAAAGATAAATGATCTGACTCATCTGATTGCAAGTGCTTATAAAAGAATGGGAACACAAAAGAGTCCCTCTCAGCAGAAGGCAGAGTTAATGTAGCTTAAGCCAATTGTAAACCAATAAGTATCTTTTATGTATAATTAAAAATCTAACAACTCTTCTACCTGGTTTTCCACAATACCCCTTTATTTCAGAAGAGATTTATGAGTCTTTGAGAAGTTCATATAGGCTCAGGAAAGAATTCGTAGATACCTGGGCTAAGTTGAATGAAGAATTATCAAAGATACCTAGGTATAAATACAGTACACCTATAAGGAACAGAGAAGCCTAACTCAAGAGGAAAAGAGATAAACCCATGTCAATATTAGATATATAAACTTTGATAGCTATATGCCAGGAATAAAAGAAAGAAAAAAACCCAGAAAGATCTGTTTCCTTATTTGTCCAGTGATATAGTGATTATGATAAAAATATAGAATAAAAATCAACAATTATTTTAAAATCACCTCTGTAGAACACAAATTTAATTCTCCCACATTCTAGGGAATTGCACTGCTGATCAATATTTTGAACGTACATTGCTAGCAGTCTTTTCTGAGGAAACTTCTTTACCTGAAACCTGTATTTATAAAACTCAAATATATGCACTTGGTAGTTGCCCAATATCTATTGGTAACAACCCTGACCATTAAGTTATGCAGGTGTTCAGTCAGTCCTCTCTTACTCATTCCTCTTTCTAAGCAGTGAACAGAAATTTGCTAGAACGCAGCTAGTACCAAGACCTAAGCAGTTTTTCCTGTGCTCGCTGACTTTGGTCCTCAGATGTGACATACAGATGCACTTTGCCATCTGATGCCAGACAGCAAAGAATTGCAACCAGATGAATTTCTTGTCAGGGCCAACCTGTGTATAGTCAAAACAAATCCATCAATATCCATTTTTATCTGAACAGCAAATTGGTATAATTTACACAAGCAAATATAATGCTCACAACAACAATAAATTAACTATGCAAATTACTACATTATGTAAACTTATAAATTCACTTCATAAACAACCAACCTGTCATACAAACCTTGAGTTCCTTAGCTTTAATTGCCCTGTCACAAGCCATTAAATTTGACACATAGACAGTAGCAGAATGTCATGGACTGATCAGGTCAAGAATGCCACTCTTCTCTATGGCACTAATTCTCAGTGGGGTCTCAAACATGGCACTAAGGTCAGAAGATAGAGTTTCTGAACAAAATTAAATCCATAAACAAGCATCTAAATGACCCTACAAACTTTTCAAGGTAATTCCAGAGATTCTACAAGCTTGACTGAATTTGTTTTGTGTTTCTCATACAACTGCCAATCACTAGAAGTTCTATGTGTTCAAAAAGTTCCAAAAATAAGGTTATTTCATGGTATAATAAGTATTTTAGGGCCTGAAATAGAAATTTGTGAGAATGCTGATCTTATTTTTAAATCAGTACATTTACATACTACAATCGTTAAAAATAATTTGAATGGCTTATTTATTTTAGCAAGTGTATTTATTTTATTAGTATCTTAACTGTATTTAATTCATGCATTTTTAAATCCATATTTAATTTATTTTATCAGCATTTCTGAGGAACCTGTACATGCACAAGTCCACAAAAACCTGATGAGATGTATCCCAAGGTCTTAGGGAACTGGCTGATGTAGTTGCTAGACTGCTCTTCATCATAATTCAAAAATCCTAGCAGTCAGGCCATGTCACCAGTGACTGGAAAAAGGGAAACATCACACCCATTTCTAAAAAGGCATAGAAAGGAGCACCCTGGATACTACTGACCAGTCAAACTCTTCTCTCTCCCTCGTAAGAACATGGAAAACATCCTCCTGAAAGTTATGCGGAGGGAAGAAAGTGATTAGAAACACCCAACATGGCTTCACAAAAGGCAAATCGTGCTTGACTAACCTGATCATCCTGCTATGATGGAGTAACTGCGTTGGTCATTAAGCGACTAATGTCACCTACCTTGATTACTATAAGGACTTTGACATGATTTCCATACAGTTTTTGAATTGCTAGATTGGAGGCATATGGGTTTGATGAATGGACTGTTCACTGGATAAGGAATTGTCTGGATGACCATGTCCAAAGAGTTACAGTCAATGGGTCAATATCCAATTGGAAATCACTAAAAATTATGTTCGTCAGAAGCCTGTATCAGGACAGGTACAATTGAAGACCTCACTGATGTAGTGAGAAACTAGATTTTTGTTAAGTATTTTATTTTTTTCAAGAGTTTTTTATATGATATTTCACTACAAAAGGTTTTACATTTATTAAGTGGAACTTTTTTATACCTTTGACTGCAAATTTCAATTTGTAAATTTTTTGCTTTTATGCGAGCTCTGAGCTGAACATTTCAGGGTATTAAATCACCATTGCATTAGAGAAAAGTATGTTATGAAGAAATAGGTGGTTCAATGAAGGGCAATTCCAAATCACAGCTGCCAGCACTCTTCAAATGTTGCCTTGGTACTAGTACTTGTTCATTAACTTCATTAATGATCATTAGAAGAAGACAGCATGCAAAAAAATGTCAACTGATACTGTTGAGAAGCTAAATGCGCAGGACCTGATAAAAAGGGAATGAATAAATTAAAAGGTAGCAAATTTGCTTTCATGAATTTCAAGCGTAAGATAGGGGAAAATATTCTAAACCATACTTTCATGGTGCTGAAGTTGAAACTAGCAGTTGAAACTTAAGAAAGAGATCTTAGGAACACTATTGATAGGTCTCTGAAAGCATTCCTTCAGAACACCACCACCAAAAAGGTCAAGAAAAAAATTGCGTTTCATTGAAAAATATATGAAAATAGAAGTAGGGTATAATTTTACTGCATATAAAAACTTTAAATAGTAAGCACTGTGTGCAGGTCTTAGGACCTCAAGAAAGACAAGATAGATTTAGAAGAGGTACCACTACAATAGTTAGAGAGCTGTAACTGCTGCCGTATGAGGAAAGACTAAAATGGTTGGAACTTTTCAATTTTTATGGAAGGTTGAGGAATATGACAGAGCCTTAGAAAATTGTGAAATGATGGATAAGGCTAAAACAGAACCATTCATTTCTAAATCCCCCATATTCAAACTAAGTGGAATTCACTGAAACTAGTAGAAAATAAATAATCAATTTAAAACAGAGAAAATAAAATACTTTTTTCCCTGGTGAATTTCTGAAATGTGGTACCACAAGAGATTATGGAGGCAAATAACACCAGTAGGATTAAAAAAAAACCCCACAATCAAAAATAAACCCAAAAGGTTATTGGTTAGCAGATTCATGCATGGCTACTAAGAATAAGTAGCAGAAATATCCTCAAAAAACAACTGTGCGTATTAGAGGAGTACATGGGCAAAGGACTGCATAAAGCACACATGCCCACATAATCTTCCTGGAGAAAACACGGTAGTGTCAGTGTTGGAAACAGTACACTAAGATAACTAATAGACATCTAGCCCAATCCAGTTGGACATTTGAAGGCTAGATACCAAAAAAAGGTCAAAGAGATGAAAATGAAAGCTATTTCTTAAGTTTCTTCCTCCTACGACTGCTGTCAATTTTTAGTTTATTTTTTTCATAGTGTCTTTAATCTTAGACATATCCCCGTGAGATTTAAATGTATTTTATGTACAGTCAAGACATTTATACCAATACTTTTTATTCTTTTCTTGTGCTTTTAATTTCCACCCTACCTCCATCTTTTTACCCAGAGGTAAATTGGAGAAAGAAATAAAAAAGATTAACAACATAAAAGCTAGGTACATTTGTTTTCTGTTCATGATTGTCTAATGAATCAGGATGTAATTTTCTGTTGATTTCCCAACAAATACATTTATGTGAATCAACCCCAAACCTGAAAATTTACTGTATGTTAGCAAGCACTAGAACCTGAGTTACAGCAGCTGTTTCAGATATTAGTACGTGTTTGTTAACTGTTGTCAGATTTTGACTTCTGACTTTTTAGTCAAATATGACAAAATATGACAGCATCATATATTTCAGACAACTAGTCAGGCCTAAAAATTCAAATGTGGATTCAATTTTTCATTTCACATAATTTGGAAAGGTTAAAATGCAAGCTATGACTTTGGCAGATTATAAGGATGGTGTTCAAACACATTTGCACAAGTAATTCATAAACTTAATAACTGGCTTTGAAGTATTCTAGATAAATACTGAGTGATTCATATTGATTTATGCCTGTTTTCAACTACTGTATTGCACAATGTTTGTAATACATAACTGTGTAATCTAGGAGATTAGAATAATACACAAAATAAAGGTTGTATTGGAACTATCCCTTGCTGCGACTGAAGATACTGGTTTTCAGATTTTTTGGGGGGTTTGGGTTTGTTTTCTTGTCTTTGTTCACTATGTTCCTCTTGGAGACACCAGTTAAACTTGAACTAATCCAAGCTTTATTGGTCCTGTTCATCCAGAGTAGGTAATGCATTTTATTTCAGAGATCATTAACAGAATTTCCCTGCTGGCCATAGGATTAGATTTCTCATATCCCTTCCCAGACATATTAAAAGCTATTATATTTAAAGAAAATAATAACTGAGTAAATAGGGGATTTTCTGACAGTGTGAGTTACACATAGGATATGTTATGTTTGAAGTCACTCGAATCTTGTTGACAAAAAATCATTTTACAATACCTCTTTGTATTGTTCTTCAGATATAATTTTAAGTTGATGACTAGCCAATGTCCTTTGTCTAGGTTACTGGGAAGGCCAAAAGGGAGAAGAATTTTTCATACCTGCTTCTCTGGTATATCACAAAGAAGATGAGCCCAGAGTGAATTAAAAAAATAAAATCCAAACTCATGTTTTAAAAGATGAATAGACAGAAGTTGTCAACCACCAAGCAAACTCTTCTTGCAGCTTTCTGCTATGTGGCATCCAATATCTAGGGTTGTAGCTGTTTCCTGCAAATTCTTGTTCATATACATTAATAGAAGATATTTTAGGAAATAAACATATTGGGTTTTTTATTCAACTTTTGCAGTCTTCTGTTTCTCAATTTGTTTCAAGTACCTACAGCAAAATTTAAGTTAAACAATATCCACTGCTGGTTTACTTCTGCAAGGATTGTTTCCTCATATATGTCATAATGAGCCATACTCCTCAATTATGATTCTGGTGAAACTATTATAATTTTTTAGTATTGATTAAAGAATGTATATGCAAAATTAAAATTTTTTTCATTATTTGTTTAGCCCTGTGTGTAATACTTTAGCACAGTAATCTCTGTATTTAACCATCAGAGCAAGTTTTCCAAAAAGTGTAGTATCTCCTAAAATCACAAAAAGCTACAGTCAGAATATTTTTCTGATAAAACATTTTGAATAATTTAGCTTTAATTCTCCTTTACATTTTTTTTGGTTGCTAGGTTTGAAGGTTTAATTTAATGAGATCTGATTCTTATAATATATCTATTGTATGCACACAGCATATAGAGCATAAATAAATTACATTTCTGCAAGTACATTTTAAAACAGGTTTGTTAAATATGCAGGAATATTTTTTATAGAATCATAGAATCACAGAATAGCTTGAGTTGAAATGAACCATAAAAATCATCTAGTTCCAGTCCCCGTGCCATGGGCAGAGATGCGACCCACTAGGTTACTCACAGCCCCATTCAATCTGGCTTTGTACACCTCCAGGGACAGAGCATTCACAGTTTCTCTGAGCAACTTGTTGCAGTGCCTCACCTCCCTCACGGTGAAGAATTCCTTCCTAACACCTAATCTAAATTTCTACTCTTTCAGTTTAAAACTGTTCCTGCTTGTCCTATTACTATCTGCTGGTGTAAAAAAATAATTCTCCCTCTTTCTTAAGCTCCCTTTAATACTGAAATACTGCAATGAGGTATCCTTGTAACCTTCTCTTCTCCCAGCTGAACAACCCCAGAGGTGCTCCAGCCCTCTGATCATCTTTGTGGCCCTTCTCTGGACTCACTCCAACAGTGACTCTTGTGCTGTGAACTCCGGAGCTGGATGCAGTACCCCAGGCAGGGTCTCAAAGGGACAGAGTAGAGGAGGAATAAACACCTCCCTTGACCTGATGGCCACCCCTCTTTTGGTGCAACCTAGGATGTAGTTGGATTCCTGGTCTGCAAGTGTATTGTCGGCTCTCATCTAGATATTTATCCACCAGAACCCCCAAATCCTTCTTCTTAGGGATTTTCTGAATGTGTTCATCTCCCAATCTGTACTCATGTCAGGGATTGCAGGTGCAGGACTTAGCACCTGGCCTTGTTGAACCTCATTAACTTCCTCTGGGCCCACTTCTCAAGTTTGTACAGGTTGGCCTATCCCTCGGGTGTGTCAACTACACCACACAGCGTGGTGTAATTTACAAACTTGCTGAAGATGCACTCAATCTCACCGTTTATGTCATTGATGAAGATATTGAAGAATATCAGTCAGACAGAGCCTTGAGGGACATCACTCATGACCAGTCTGGACATAGAGTTATTGAACATAATTCTGTCTCCCTCTCTGCATCTCTACTGCCAATTCCTTGTCCACTGAAGAGTACCCTTCAAACCCAGGTCTCTTTAATCTGGAGATGATGTCATGTGGGACCATATCAAAGGCCTTACAGAAGACTAAGCAGATGACATCAGTCAGTGTTGCCTTGTTGACTATTACAGTCACTCTACCATAAAAGACCATCAGGTTGGTCAGGCACAATTTGCTCTTAATGAAGCCATGCTGGCTCTCTTTGATAAATTCCTTGTCTTGTATGTGACTTAGCATTGTGTCTATGAGGAACTGTTCCAGGACCTTCCCAGGCACAGAAGTGAAAATGTTGTGTTTTGGTTTATTTAAAAAAAAAACACTTTATGATTGAAGCCAGGCCCGGAACACTCATGTAAGTAAAGGAACTCATTGAAATCAAGCTTTCCTGAAACTTTTTGTAAAAGGATGTTCCTGATCTGCTTAAGTTTCATTGACAGGGACAGTTTGTATTTCATACTCTTCTGCCTCTCCAACATTGCATTCTATCCTTTCTTTTAATGAGGCCATGCGTCATCTTGTATGTTTTATCCCTTTGTGATCTTCCTCCAAAATTTTGTCACTGGAGCCTATGTACTCAGTGGTTTCAGGCTGACTTGTACGACCAACACAGCACCACTGATGTTCCCTTTCAGTGTAAGAGTCATTCCTTCTTCCTTCCTCAAAGACACATTTGTTGACACCCTGAAGCATTAATTTTTGCAGTCCCTTTCATGACCTCGATCACTTGTATCCCTAGAATCATGTGTTATTCACCACCGCAGTGGTCTTGATCAAAGTTATAAGAAAAGAAGATTCTTACACCGTCAATCCTACAGCCACCAATTACATTCTCTTGAGTTTACCATTATCTTCATCTCTGATGATATAAATGTCTTACCCACAAATATTAATTTTTTTTACTAATTATAATCAAAAAATTATAAACAAATTTTTCTAGTTTTTCTTTCTGTTATTTTACTGAAAAGAACTTTACTGTGAACATACAATCATTGAACAAATTTTTATTCCCTCCACTCGGCTGTACAGAACATCTTGCTATAACTTAGCCCATCATTAAAATTAAGTATGTGTACATATGAAAGTGAATCTGTAAATCTTCTGAATTACGCTGACTGAAAAACACAAACTAAAGGTAGCCCCTAAGGATAAAGCTGACATTGAAAAATTAATGTTTTCAACTGAGATGGTATGAGGCCACTTAACATTGTACTGCACTACATGCAAAGATACAAGAGGAAAGATTGTTTTATAACATTTTATATACAAAATTAAATAGCATGCTACTATGAAGAATGTTTGATACAATTGTCAATACAATCTTCTACTCCATAGAAATGTTTTTTGTGTATAGAATTATTAATCAATCCTTATTGTAATGAGTTGGTAATAAATAAGGAAATTTATGTTTATGCATCTTTAAAACATAGCAGGTCTTCATTTCCAAGTAGATAAAATTTATATAGATATGTTCAGTTATTCATCTCTCTAGGCTGCTAAGTACATAGACAGTCAAGACAATAGCAAAATATAGATTATATCCTTCATTCATAATTCAGTGGGGCATCACATAAGTGCCAAAATTTGTGCAAGCAGGCCTGGTTGAAGGTCTAGGCCAAACTGATAACAGTACAAGCTGATAGTATTGATTCGATAACTCAGCAATGACAAGTGTTCTACTGCTAAGGCTGGACATATAAATAAGACATTGACCCATGTATATATCTTAAGCAGCTATCAGCTACTGGCAATATAAATACCTAAGCTTAATTGCTTTCTAGTAGATGAATACTTCCAATTTTCCAATTCAAGTCCCTGGATGATATAGATTTACATCCATCCCACAAGAGAATCTTTCTTACCAAGACATCTAGAAGAATCTGGAAAGAAAATGGCAAAATTTGCTCAAAAGGCACATCCTATATCCATTTTAATCACATGGAATCCCCTTTGCAATAATTCCATTAACATCATTAGCCTATGTTGTATTGAGATAGGGAAATTACCCTTTCCTCAGTGTTATCACCAGGATCACTACTTAACTTCTTTTGTCTTTTCTAGAGGAACAAACTGTCAGAGTACTTACATATGAATTTGATCACAGTCTCTACAGAATGTATTTTCTATGACACAGCATTAAACCTTGGTACAGAACTAGTTGTGCAATATGACATTTTCTCTGCAAGAGATGTTGAAGGAGGTGGAGTATTGCCGAATTTTTAATAAGCTTGTTGCTTTGAAGAAAGGGAAAATTCTTCACATCAGTGAAACACAATATGAACTGTACCTTTATTGACATGAAGAAAAAGAAATTGGCCAAAGTTTTAAACAAGATGCAGCAGATTTTCCCTTGCTTGCATCATCTACAATAAATATATCTACAGCTGTAGTTGTATCTTTAGGAAGTAATTGATTGAAAAAGCCTCTAATTATCCCGGAAATAAAAAAGACAAGAATAAAATTAAATTTAAAAAATTAAAACTGTCATGCAAATCAAAATTCCTGCATTTATTTCTAGCTTGTCCTTCTTACTTACAGTCACAGGTTTTCATAGAATACTAAATGACCTCTCTGATGAACACGCTTAGGCCACAATAAGCATTAGGCAAAAGTTTATATAAAAGTAAAAATTTGTTTATTCATTCATTTATTTATTTTACGGCAACATGAAGCTTAAGAACACAGAAGCTGTGTTGATTCATTTCTATCTCCTGTACACTGTTTTGTTACGATAGTCCAACTGCTAATGAATATACTGGTTCTGGCCAGTACAGGGTTAATTTTTGCAGTAACCAGGAAGCGGAATGGCTGGGACCTGAAGGTTATTCTGTGCCACCTCTCATCATTTCCTGGGGCAGGAGACAGGTCTCTTTTGGGTCATGTTAGTGTGGCAGTGCAGTGGAGTATTGTCAGGGGTGAGCACTTATATCTGAATTGTTCATTTCTTGTACACTCTTTTGTTAGTATTGTTGCTGTTATTGTTCATTTTCTTATATTATTTTTACTTCCAGTAAAGTGGGAAGGGGGAGTGGGAGGGAAGGAGTGAGAAGTTGTGGATGCCCCAGCCCTCGAAGTGTTCAAGGCCAGGCTGGATATGGCTTTGAGGAGTTTGGTCTGATGGAAGGTCAGCTGCCCATGGCAGAAGGATTGGAGCAAGATTATATTTACAGTACTTTCCAACATGAAACTTTCTTTGATTCTATGAATTTACTCCTGTTGGAAAAGTCCATCTGAGTGCTGTTGCTCTCAGATTCAGGTGCCAAAGTCAGCACTAATTTTTGCTGATGGAGCTGAAAGCTTTATTTATAGATATTCCAGAGCTGAGCATCACAATCCTTTTTTTTAAAAATACAATCTTCTGTGTTATGTGCCTATTTAATACTTATTTATCAGGCTTTAGCTCCTGACATGAAATGGGAGGATAAGAGTACTGAAGTTTCATCCTACTTTCCCGGTGAAATAAATTTAAAAAAAAAAAAAAGAAAAAAGTGGAGTAAGACACTTTGCCTATAAGGAAAAAGCCATAGGAGCCTTTCCTGTGAGTTTACAGATAAAACTGTGCCTTGCTCTTCCGTAACACAGATAATTGCTAAGTGAACTCACAATTTGTGCACTCTTATTCTTCATCTGCTTAGTTTTAAAGTACCAGTTTACTCAATATCAATCTTGACAGATAGGATATAATTCTGCTAAGAGGATGTACATGGTAAGGGGTAAAGCAAATATATGATGAAATTTTTCTGTGAATCCCTCATCTCTTGGTCACCCGTTAAAGATTACTTACACAGCTAGTTGGCAGAATACATCCCAATTGTGATTCTATGACCACATGTCTAAACACTGTACAGTAATTTATCTAAATTACATTTTTTCTGATTACCACTTCAGTTTCAAGGTCATTTGAAGGAATTTTCTTAATGTCAGTAACAGCCTCCACTGAGACCACAAGTTGTCGTGGCTTTTTCAACATCTTAGCAGCAGAAATAACAATGAACTTGCCATCAGACCAAGCAAACAAATAAAGAAATACTGTTTAAGGAATCTGGAGCTGTCAGGCCCATTTCCCAATGGATAAACCTCTTACCTTGGTGTCCAGACTCCAGATGAAATTCTGCCTGGAACTTGTCAAGACACAGCAAGTCCAAAGTTCCCCTAAGATTTGTGAAGCAAAATTTTCCTCTCAGGAGAATCACACTTTTCTTTACCTCATCACTATTAGCTGAGAGTTTCTTGTATTGGTATAAAATGTCATTTTAGTCCAAATCCCAACCCACAGAGATGAATTACAATTAGAATTCAAGCTTCAGACACAGAGGTTTAATTTCCCAGAAAAAAATTATACGTAACTCTGTGTCCTGGGTTTCTGTAGCTGAATTTTTGGTAGTGGGGGGGGCTGCAGAGGTGGCTTCTTTTAGAAGCTGCTAGAAGCTTCCCCTGTCCCAGGGGGGCCAATGACACTTGGCCCCAGGAGGGACATCCGGCTCCTGGCCAGGGCCGAGCCAATTAGAGATCACAGTAACGCCTCTGTGATAACATATTTAAGAATTGGAGGTTATTGTGCAGTAGAAATTCCAGAGAGAGAGAACATGGGATAACAAGGCAGACATCAAGGTCACTGCAGCAGGAGAGGGAGGAGGCACCTCATGGAGCAGGGAAAGGACTCAGAGCTAAAACCCCTGCAGCCCATGGAGGAGCCCGTGCTGGAGCCGGTGGGTGCTTGAAAGGAGGCTGTGACCCTGTGGGAGGCTCAGGATGGAGCGGAGTCCTGCAGGAGACCTGCGGACCCGTGGAGAGGCAGACCCACACTGGAGCAGGTTTTACCCGCGTGAGAGCTGTGGACCTATGGGGGGCCCACCTCTGGTACATCTTGTCTATGAGGACTGTACCACTATAGAGGAGTGACCCTCGGGACAGCAGATGTGGAAGAACTGCTGCCCAAGGGGTGGACTCACGTTGGAGAAGTCTATTAAAAACTGTCTCCCGTGGGAGGGACACCACGGAGCAGGGGATGGACTCAGCTATGGTCCCCTGTAAACCGTGGTGAAGACCATGGTGATGCAGGATATCCCTCTGCAACCCATGGAAGCCCACTGGGGTGCAGAGACTCGACTGCCCCCATGGAGGAGTGATCCCGAGGGGTGGGGGAACCCACATTGCAATTGGCAGCAACTGCAACCGACTGCAACCCTCCATGGACAGAAGGAGGGGTTGGGGGGGAAGAGTGTGTGTGATGTGTGTTTTAAGACTGTTTTATTTCTCACTCTTTAGCTTAACTTTTATTCTGTTAGTAATAAATTTAGGTATTATCTCACTTTGAGTTGGTTTTTGCCCATAAAGGTGGTAAGTGGGTGACCCCTCTCCCCTTTGCCCAGTTGCAGAAGGATTTAATGAGTCCCTGGAATCCAGCCAGGGTTAAGCCATTACAATCTGGAAATTAAAACAATATAATTTATTCAGCTGAGTGATAGATTGTTTAAAATCTCAACTTTTCATCTACCCTTAATAAAAGTATACATATATATGACATATTGGAATGTACTATTATAGTGCAGAATCTTACAGAACAGCAGCCTATACAGTCTGGTTGAATTTAGCCTTCATAAATTTTCCCAATCATGTGAATGAGAGAAATTTGAGCAATATAAAATACAATAATAAAGAAATTCCCATTTAATTTTGGCAGAGGAAAAAAAACAAAGAATGCAGAACATATATAGTGAAACTTCCTTATAGATTTTAACCCTATGGTGGACAAAAGTTTTTATTCAAGAATCATTGCTACTAAAGTGACTACAGTTGAACATTTATATTACACAAACTGCTTAACAAAAACAGAGTTTCACAATCAGTCTATCTGCTTCTGGAGTACTGTAAAGACATACCGTAGAGATATCGCTTCTCAGATAGAGAAACACAGAAAAACATCCATGAATAATTGATTTTATACTTACCTTACTCATAAATGCTCTGTATATCAGTATTTGAAGATATATATCTATCTGATATGACTGTGAGTGCAAAATAAATCTGTTGTTTGTGCTAAATCAATTAGGACAGCATTAGAAATTACAAAAAAACCCCAAGAATACATTTCCATCAGATAACTATCGAGTGATGCTTTCCCCAGATGTTTTCTAATGCATTACATGCTTGTTTCCATCTAAGCAAGGTAGTATGTAATACTGAGATATCCTTACTCTTCAGTGTTATTTTCTCAGTCATGCAAAGGCCAAAAGCGGTCAGAAAAAAAAAAGGACTACATTTCCTTATCATGCATGTGATTCAAAGCTATCAGAATGTAGGTTATCCAGCACATCTGATTCCTCACCTGCAAGGCTCTGAACACAGAATTGCACTGTAGATTATTTGCATTCAAAATCATTGAATGGAAATAACAACTAACTATATTTTGTCTTTATATTCCTCTTCCTTCTTTCCTTTTTTGGTATTCCTTATTATTTCTGGTTTATATAATAATTTTAGCACTGTCTTCTAAGGTACATCTCTCTATGTCTGTCTGAGTTTCAAGTTTAATAACTATTTCTGTGCTGTCATGATAATTTTGTGGTCTAGATAACTTCGCAGTGATGCCTGAAAAATAGCTTAGGATTTGTCTTCAGTTGCACTGACATACTGAAGAAAATATTTTAATCAAAATAAATAGCAAGACTGCCAAACAAATATCGCCAAACCTACAAATAACTGACTTTTTAATTTATTAGTGTAGTTCAAGAAACACATCACAGAATGGTATCCTTATTAAGACCCTTCAAAAGACTGCCTTCTCTCTGACCATATAGCCAGCCAGCTCATCACAGGAAACAATCTCGTCGGTCAGGCACAATTTCCTTTGTCCTGTGTTTGCTGCTCTCATTTCATGTGTTTTGGGGATACTATCCCTTAGATTTTACTCTGGACTCCTTCCTGAACATACATTACTCCCTAGTTTAATGATCATCAGTGTCTCATTCCCCTTTTAGAAGTACAAATGTATTTTCTATACCTTATTCTAAATCCCTGTTGAAGGACACCGGGCAAGTGATGGTATCTGAATACAGAAGAGTTGTTTCAACAGCCTGGAATATCACAATCCAGACACAGGTATAAGGAAAACTAGAGTTTCAAGACAGAACGATCAGGACACATTGAAAAATAAGTGTGCTTTGAGATGATCCAAATCATATGAAAATAAATGTAAGACATTAAAATGAGCTTTATATTGCTGCATAATTTACATAGAGGGAGCATAATCTCCAGTTTTAATCGTGTGCTTATTTAAGCAATAACTACTGGACCCTTACCTTAAAATTTCAGTTACTGAAGCATTCCCTCTACAGTCAAAGAAATATGACTGCCTCAGATATAGAGTAGACTAATCATATTAAAGGTATTGGCAAAATTCTGTAGCATGATTTCACTCAAACAGTCTATGAGACTACACAGTTTATCTGGGTTGAAGACTTTGTAAGGATATATAAGTTTGTGAAAATACTTCTTTGAACATATGCCAACTTCAAAGCAGTCCTTTATCTGAAGGCATGCTATTTTTTTCTTATATCTCCTTTTGCAATCTGAATTTGCTACCTACCAGTTCAGCAACAATTTAACTTCAATGGTAATATATATTTGAAGTGAAGAGGAAGGGAGAAAGAGAACTTATATGTTGGAATAAGAACTGGAACTGTGAGTGGGTTTATAAATCACAAAAATGATGTTACCTTAGTATTTTTTCCCCTATATACTCATGGTTTTGTTCTGTATAGAGGCAAAGTATCTACTCATCTATTCTATAAAGTTACTGTTATAAAAACTGAAACTGGGTTGCCCTTCTATAGTTTCTGCTTTCAGGGCAGGCCTCTGTTGAATAAGAAGACAGTTGAATATATATTTTCAAAATAAAAGCAGAAGTAAAAAGTCTACATACACAAAATTGAAGAGAAATTATCGTAACCAGCTACTGCGAGTTAAATAAATTAGGACTAAAAATTTGATCAGGAGCTGGAGATAAGACATGAGGAGAAACTGAACTCCAAATCAGGATTCTTTCAACCATCTAGAAATATAGACAACACCAAAAGAAGCAGCTGCAGTACAAGCACAGTAACATAGAGAAGAAGAGATCATCAGGAACATGGTTTTGTCGTATCTTAGACAGGGCATCAAATAATTCATCACACTGCAGCAGTAGCGAAGTCCTTGGGGAGAATTTGGACTGCTGACTCATGCATTTTGCTTCCAGAGGCTCATTGGAAGACTCTGGTGTAAATACTGGTCACACTAGCTTGTGTAGCTCATGGTTCTCCCTGGCAAATCTTGTCAGATATCAACTGAACCAAATTCTATTCTAGCTACTGTATTGTCAATACTTTTATGATGTTACGTAAGTCATATATGAAGACACTGAAGTTTGTGACACTCTTTTCAGTCTTACCTCTTTTTGGTGTTGGTTAAGTTACTGAATGCCAGCAGGTGATCTGATACATGCATTGCCAGAAAATAACAACCTTTGAACAAGACGAGAGTTCACTGCTTTTCATTTTGCCAGCTTGCAACATATTCAGGAAAAACTTAACAGAATTCAGTAAGCACTGTGTGAAACCTTGTATTTAAAAAAAAAAAAAAATCATAAAATGTCTCACAAGCTCCCTGCCCTCCTTCTGCAAGGAAAAAAACTAAAAATGTCTTCTGACAAATAGATATTTTTTTCAGCCCATGCTATATGTACCATATATAGGTACTTCTTATTTGTCTTCCTAGGCAAACTTCACCATTTAATGATATCATTGTTTATTTTGCTTTAAGAATTTATTTCCTCCCTAGAATAAATATTGAGGTATAAGATGCTGATGTCACTATAAAGCATGAAAAAGATACAGCAGATCTGGGAAAAAATCCAAAGTGCTTCAGACTGACTTTTCTGCCAACCTCAGGCTTTTTTACCCAAAGCTCTCAGCTCTGAAAAGCACAGAGTCATCTTTAGAGATAATGCATATGTAATCTGCAAATATTAGACTTGTGTGATTGGAATGCAAGATGTCAGCTCATTTAATCACAATAGGGAAAAAAAAAAAAGACCTATCCAAAATACACTTCTAAATGATTGTGTAGCCATGTATTATCTAGAAACATAATTTTGCAGTTGTTTGTGTCATTCCTCCCCATCTCCCCCCCACCCCTTACTATATTTGTAAGTTTTTCCAGTTACATTCAAAGAATGTGAGTATGGGGAGGGAGCAGGGACACATTTTTGTAAGTACTTTCTCTTTAGGAAAGTGTTTCAAAGTGCAATCAGCAAAGCTACATGCAGAAAGCAATCAGACATTTAAATTCTGTGATTAGTAACAAAAGGGATGTCAAATAGGTGTCTCCTGAGAGAAAGGATGAAATTCTGAATTTCAGTACTTTCATTGTAAGTCACGTAGCCAGAGAAAAATTCATCTTTTAAGCTAACCTAACTGACATAGAAAATGAGAAAAAGGTTGGATTGATTCTAAAGCAAGGACTTATTTTTCTAAGTTTTACTGGACTAATGAAGAGGGGAAAAAAGAAATTTGTACTTAACTGTGAAATTAGGAAATTGCTCAACAAATCGAAAAAATAAATTAAGACTCAAGTCCCATGAGGGGAAAAAATTGGAAAAGAAAGTTGAGACAAATATGTTTCTGTAGAGCACAGTTTTGTCCTGTGGATGTGTTACAGTTTGGCGGATTTTTTAGTTGTCATTACTTTTCTTCTGGGGTCTTCTGCTCTGAGATGTCTAGGAGCTCATGGAAGCACAATCTGTCCCATTTTGACCTTTGTAGCCACTCCTTGAAGTGGTAGCATTTATTCTGTGTGCACCCAAGAGCCACTTTCAGGAAGACTTTTGGAAGATGAATACGCATTTATAGTCAGAAAGGATTTCCTTTCTCATCCAGTAGGAGATCAGGTCAGGACATTGTTGCAAAACACAAGAGCTTGTAGAGAGAGGACAGGGAAGAACTCAGGATACCCTCTGCCAATGGAGGTGCCCCCCATCACTCTAGCTTTTGGTTTCAGAGGGATTTCATCGTGTTTGGGAGGCACCTCTGACCACAATGAGCCTGCGTGTTCTAAAATCCCATGTATGTAATGAGCATCTGCAAGATTCAAATATACTCGTATTCCTTGCATCTTGTCTTGACTGATTTAGGTGGCTGGAAATGTAAGCTCCTGAGACAGTCCCCAGAGAGAGTTTAGTGTTTTGCTTACCCTGAACCCACCTACCAAGGCCACTGCAATAAACTCAGTGTACAACAAACCACTAAACAAATGTGAGAACCTAGAACAGGTTGTCTGACAGGGACTTGTTCTTTGGCATTGCTAAATCTGATACTTAGTTATTTTGGCCTCTGAACACTTTGACCAGAATATTAAAAGAAGTTTCCATCATTCTTGCTTCAGTCACTGGTAGAAAAAAATAATCATGGGTACATTTTAAAAGGTTCAGCAGCCTGGTTTAGTTCCACAGTTGAAAGTGTGCATCTTTCTTTCCACAGTGAACCTGAACACAGTAAATACGTATTTGGGAAGGTGATATTTGAAGAAGTAAAAAGATTAGATTTGTTCCTTTTTAGGCTCTTTTTTATCAATAACAGAAAAATACAGGGATTTTCTTGTCTTTTATTTGACTTTTAAATTAAAAAACCTTGTCTTTCATAGTTAGGCAACTAGTGAACCAGTGAAGCAGCAGTATCGTAACAGCAAGAGAGCAAAATTTGAATTGCAAAGTGAAAAAGCTTCAGTCAGGAAGTTAAAATGCAGATTTTTTTTGTTTGTTTTCTTCTGCCCTTAAATAAATTTTGGAGATAAAAATCTTCAAGAAACTGTTTAATACTCCAACTATTTGTTTAAACAGATGAGACTGTAAATTTGTTATTCTGAAGCTTATAACAACTTCTAAGAAAAGAGAATAGAAGAGATGATTTGTACTCCTGATATATATTAAGGATTAAAAGCTGAAAAATTGTAATATCTTCTTTTAAAATATCAACTTTTCCAAATGTGATATAAAGAACTTTCAAATGAAATTACCTATTTAGAGCTACAAACTTTTGCAAGCCAACTTTCTTCACAAGTCAACTTTCACATTCCTCATCTGCAAAATCAGATTGGGAAACTTCCTTCAACAGATTGTCATAGGATAGATTGCAGTGATCAAACAGGTCAGACAAGTGTACTAGCCAGCAGCCTGGTTATGCCTGAGTAGCTCTTTTTACACTCCAGCCCACCTCTCATTCTCCCACTCACCTTTATCCCTGCCTTTCTCTGCCCTCATCTTTTCCTAAATATAGAAGTCATCCCTAACTATTGTTTGCCTTTGGTCTCAGTTTTGATACAAGAGTACCCAATTTTGGTGTTTCTGTTGTGATTACCTGGGTAATAGTCTCCTGTTATGGTATTGCTAATAGATAATTCTGGTCTTATCAGAGTCCTGTCTCCAAAATGTCCCTAATATTTGGTTTAATTATCTGTGAAGTTTTGTTATTCCTCATAACCCCTCTGAACCATCTGTGAATTTTGTCATACCTCATGACACTATCAGCAACTTCTGTGAGCTTCTCATTCTGCTATGCCCACCAGTTTCTTATGCCAAATACAGTAGTTTCTTATGGTCTTTTCACTTATCTGAACCTCTAATGTGAGAATATCTAAATTAGGGGCTAAAATCTCATCCCTAACAGCTGATGGATGAATTACCCATTGGCTGTTTTGGTATGATAGAGTCTGCACTGATTATAAAAGAGGAAAAATGTAGACATCTCCATTTGGACTCTTTCTCTGAAATTGAATTTTACCCTTTGCAATATCACCTGAACATCTCTAGCACACTTACCGCCTAGAAATTCTGAGGGCGGGGGAAAAAACCAAAGTCCTTGAAAGTTCCATTTACCATATAGGTACAAAAGACTTCAAGCGGATTCAATTCTGAATCACACTATATTTATATGAGCTTCAGTCCTTAAAGCCAAATTTCCATCAACCCACCTCAACCCACACTCTTCAGCTCTATATATAGAGGCTATTTTTTTTCACTTTCTTTTCTCTAACTTCTGTCTCTTGAGATCAGTTTTCTCATAATCTACTTTTTCAAATCTTAAAGTACAAGAACTCCCTAGCTCAAACTTCCTTTCCTCAAGTGGGCCAGAGACTACCATTATAGTAGTAACTTATATGTTCCTCGCTATGCCCCCAGGAACTGAGTGCAACTGGCAAAAGGTAGCCTATGTTATGTTATGTTATGTTATGTTATGTTATGTTATGTTATGTTATGTTATGTTATGTTATGTTATGTTATGTTATGTTATGTTATGTTATGTTATGTTATGTTATGTTATGTTATGTTATGTTATGTTATGTTATGTTATGTTATGTCAGTAAAATATTTTAGCCTCTGGAAGAACATGGCTGCATGCTAAATGCACTGAAAATGGTCTATTGAGTCTTGTAGCTCCAAAACTACATCCAGAAACAATTTTAGAGACCTCTGGCTTGCACAGATTGAGAACATGAGACCTCCTTAGCAGTTTAGCAGCAGAAATGATTGAGTTTCAGCACCCAGGAGTATTTCAGGTGGTGTTTAATCTACAAGTAGAACAACAGCCATATGTTCTCCAACAAGGAGTGCCTCGTCATTCAGTCTTGTTAAACTGACATGTAAAACTGCTTACACTGACCAGGAAAACAGGGAGCTTGCCACCGTCTTATTTCAGAGTGGCCTCTGGAAGAGTAGAATAATCTTCAGCTCCTGTACATGACTAGAGAGATCTAAAATGACAATATAAATGTAGCACAGGAAAAATACAAAAGAGAAGGGGAAATTTTCTCTACCTGTGACAAAAATTCAAGGAATGCTCTGAAACTAATCTCCTGACATGACTAAGAAAACCTGTGAAAATATTTTTCCCCTTCTTTGCTTAGCTGAGGTTGGTATTTCTCTGAGCTCATTAGAGGAATACATAAATTCTTTGAGCTGTAAACTTTACCGGCAATTTGTTTAGCATTAATGCATATTCAAACCAGCATATTGCAAATGAAAGGTGCTTCCTACTTTTTGAAAGAAGAACACAGTATGTGAATCTATAGTTAGTCAAAAGGTGTACCTAATCTAAGAGGTTAGATACTTGTCACCAGTTTGCCTGTCACATAATTCACTTCAAATTAACTGTACAACTTGAATTGATATCAACATCATAAATTTAACTGAAAGCCCCATACTATGTGATATTTGCTTCCAGTACCTAAAAGAGTCAATTTTACTTTAAGCACGTGCTACATCTGTGCAATAACTTAACTTGTTGCATCATCCCATGGTCTTTGATTGTCTGAAGTGCATGTGTTTTCATTTACAAAGGGACAACTTTTGTAATGATTTAATTAGGTCCTCACACAATGAAAATATTGTCTAGTACTGGGACAGTTAACCACTTCCAGCAAAAGTAGACATAATGCTGCCAGCTTTATCTCTCTCAGCTCTAATCTTTCAGCATAGGGGATGCAACATATACATCTTTTTAAGCTACAGAAATGCTACTCTTTTGAACAGTCATCTATTTTCACATTTATCAGGTAAACCACTACACTGAATAGCAGTTGCATTGTGAGGAACAGCACATAGACTCTAGAATAGATATCTACCTAGTGCCCTGCACAGTGTCTTATAGAACGCTAGCCACATTTAAATATATAGGGCCAGGAACCTCAAGGTATCAATCCATCAAACATAAGAGTAGTCACAATAATTTGAAGTAAAACATAGACGATTTACCTTCAGTAACAATGAAAAAAATTGTTTCTAATTATCTGCCATACTGGTATTTATGGTCTAGCAAGGTATTAGTTTTTGTGGTGCTTTGGGGCTTTTTGTTTCTGTTTGTTTGTTTGTTTGTTTTAGAGGGTTTTTTAGTTGTAATAAGATGTATATTTTAAAACATTTGTTCTAGTCATTTTCTCTATCAAAACCATTTTTCTAAATATGTATCAGACTCTTAATTAAAATAAAAAAAACCACAGCCGATGCATCTTAAAAATTGTATCCTTTCAATTTTGTCTTAAAAAGTTTAATTACCCACCTGAAAATTTCAAAAGCAAATTTTTTTCATGACTACATTTAATGAAACTCATTTTCACCAATCCATTTAATAAATGCTTGCTACATCATTTTTTAAAATGCTGTATGGTTCACAAAAGCAATCCTTCTATATCTTTGGGGTTTTGGGGGGCTTTTTAGATAATGCACGCATTTTTCTGAAACAGTGAAATGCATTTTTTTCTTTAAGACTGTATGACTGAGGTGGGTTTAGGTTAATTTTTCATCATTTTATGGATTCTTACATGTTATTCATAATACATAACATAAATAATGTTACTATTACACAGTAACAATGCTAGTCATTGAGAAATTCTCAAAACCTATAGGAAAAATTATTTTTTCTGATGTTAAACATGAGGTCACTACTGACCAAAAAGGCAGTGTTTATTTTTCTGCTGCATAAAAAATCCAGGTAAATATGAGTAAGCAGACTTCCAAGTATCTTGCAATTTTGATTTTAATAATGTTATATAGTTCTTTTGTGTTTGTTAGATTTTTTTTCTGTCTAAAATCAAGCTTACCAAGGCTCAGCTCCCTTAATACATTTGTAATTGAAAGGGAAGAGGCAACTCACCAACACTGTACATTGGCCTTTCTTGTTCTCATCAAATACAGGTGATTTGTTCTGGTAGTTCACTGGAAGCAGGTAGGAAGAAAGCTGTCATTGTTAGCATTTTAAGGAATCTTCTAAAGTCTTTACACTTTCATAAATGTAGGGACTTCAGATGTGGTTCAGCTTATGGGGGAAGAATATCGAGAATTGAACTCTTCCTCTCCTATACCTTGTCAGGCCATATACAACATTTTAGCCTTAACCTATCTTTACTACTAATCTGTCTTGCAGCTGACCAATACTTTTTTTTTTTTTGGTGATACTATTTTCAGTGAGAAAAGATTTCTTCAGTTTTAGAAGTTTCATACTTATATAAATATTATTTATTTAATTTTAGGTAGCGTAAATCACCCATCTAAATGTTTTAGGCAGTAAAACTCAGAGTGTGTTTAGGCATATTTCCTAAGCTTTAGGTCGATGACACAGATGCATAAGGCTGATCTTAAAAGAATAGCAGAAATGCTTCAGACAGATTGTCTAGACCAAGTTGTTTCAAATGAGAAATTCCAAAGACAGATCATTGCATAGCATCCAAAATATGAATATGAAGTGAAACCATATTTATATAGACTTCAGTTTATATTCTTTACTTATATCAGAAAATGTGAGAGATGAAGTTGACTCACAGTTTTGCTATTGAATAGGTGAGCATAGATAAATTCTTGCAACAAGTGAAAGCAAAACCATGCAATTACTCTGACTGAAAAAGAAAAGATATGCCAAAATGTAGAGGTAAATACTCCTGATTCAAAATCCATATTCATATTCAAAGCCTGTCTGATCTTGTTTATTAATCAGAAATGATTCCACATATCCTCAGTAATATATTGTAGTGAATTATATGTGGGCACACTCCTTACATAGATATTCTCTTTAAAAGCTATGTGAGTGCCTCAGTGCAACCTATAATAAAAATTTTGTACTATACTTTTTCCCTACAGCTGTATATCCTGTATAGTGTAAAAGATTCTGTGAGAGGGAACATTTTTACTGAGGGTGAGGAAAAGGCTGAGGTACTTATTGCCTTCTCTGCCTCGATCTTTAACAGAAAGACTGGTTATCCTCAGGGCAACCAGACCCTGAGCTGGTAGACAGGGACAGGGAGCAAAATTCTCCAGCAATCCAGGAGGAAGTAGTTAGTGACTTGCTGTGTCACTCAGACACACAAATCTGTGGGGCTCGATGGGATTCACCAAAGGACACCGAGAGACCTGATGGAAGAGCTCACCAAGACACTCTTCACCATTTTTCGTCAGTCCTGACTAACCAGGGAGGTCCCAGATGACAGGAGGTCAACTGATGTGACACCTACCTATAAGAAGGGTTGGAAGGAGGATTTGGGGAACTATAGGACTGTCCTTGCTGCCAGAGAAGGTTATGGAACAGGTCATCTTGAGTGTCATCATGCAGCTCATACAGGGCAGACAGAAGATCAGACCCAATGAGCAGAGTTTAGTAAAAGGCAGGTTCAACTTGACCAACCTAATCGCCTCTTATGACCAGGTGACTCACCTAGTGAATGAGGGAAAGGCTATGGATGTGTCTACCTGGACTCCAATAAAGCCTTTGATACTGTTGCCCATGGCCTTCTCCTGGAGAAGTTGTCAGCCCATGGCTTGGATGGGTACACCCTTTGCTGGGTTAAAAACTGGCTGACTGGGTGGGTCCTGAGAGTGCTGGCAAATGGTGCTACTTCCAGTGGGCAGATGGTCACTAGTGGAGTTTCTCAAGGCTCAGTATGGAGACCAGTTCTGTTTAGTATCTTTATTGATGATATGGCTAAGGATTAAGTTCAGCCAGTTTACAAATGACACTGAGCTGGGCAAGAGTGCTGATCTGCTGGAGAGTAGGAAGAGATCTCAACAGGCTGGATCAACAGCCCAAGGCCAACCATGTGGGGTTAAACAAGGCCAAGTGCCGTGTTGTGTACTTCGGTCACAACAACCCCACGCAGTGCTACAGGCTGGAAAGTGACCCAGAAGAAAAGGCCCTGGGGGTGCTGGTCGACATCCAGCTGAACATGAGCCAGCGTGTGCCCAGGTGGCCAAGAAAGCCAATGGCATCCTGGGATGTATCAGAAATAGTGTGGCCAGCAGGACTAGGGAAGGGATTGTCCCTCTATTCTCAGCACTGGTGAGGCTGCACCTGAAATACTATGTCCAGTTCTGTGTCCCTCACTACATGACGGATATTGAAGTGCTGGAGAGCTTTCAGAGAAGGGAAATGAAACTGATGAAGGGTTTAGAGAGCAAGTCCAGTGAGGAGCAGTAGAGGGAGTTGGGGTTGTTTGGAGAAGAGAAGGCTCAGGAGTGACCTTATCACTCTCTACAACTGCCTAAAAGGAGGTTGTAGCAAGGTGGGGGTTGGTCTGTTCACTCAGGCAGTTACTGACAGGACAAGAGGAAATGGCCTCAAACTGTACCAGGAGAAATTCAGGACAGACATCAGGAAGAATTTCTTCACTGAAAGGCTAGTTAAGCACTGGAGTGGGCTGTCCAGGGAAGTGTTGAAGTCACCATCACTGGAAGCGTATAAGAAACGACCAGATGTGGCACTTAGTGCTATGGTTTAGTTGGTGTGGTGGTGTCTGGCCAAAGGTTGGATTCAATTATCTTGGAAGTCTTTTCCAACCTTAATGAGTCTATGATTCATTATGTTCTTTTTCTCTATCTCAGTGAAACTTCAGTTTTCTTTTAGAAAAAGTCTTTTCTGTGTATGTTTCAACAGATTCTTATACATTGTGGTTTCAGCTCAATTTGGAAATTTTGTCTACACAATGAAAAATATCAAATGGCTTTATAACACTTCCTTGTTCTCAAGCCATACCTAATATTCCTGACAGTTTTAAACACACACATGGTTTCATTTTGCAATCTCTTTTGCTTCCTGGCAAACATTTTAACCTAATCTTTTGATGTATTGTGGGTTTGACTGTCTCATAGTCTTCAAAATAAAAAACAGAAACAAAATAATAATCAGAAAAAACCCACATAGATGATAAGTATAAGAAAGCAGATTTATAATTTAAAAAGAATTTTGATAACTGAATTTATTGATTTTGCCTCTGACAGACATCAAGTTCTGACAGACAGCTCTGGTACTATCTTCATAACTATTTATAAGTGATAGAGTCCTGTACCAATGCGCCTCAAGAGAGACTAGACATGGCAGCCATGCTGACATCAGCACAACATCTGGGATAAATCTGTTGGTACCTGTGAAATGATACAATTAACAATGTGAAGAGGCAGCTCTCTCTATCTCCTTGTGCATGGGTAGTCCTCAAAGCAAAATCTGCAAGTTGAATCTCTGGGTATTTTCCTAATTTTCTCATCACTGTTTTGTAACACTAGGGAAATAAAATATGCCCAGTAGCTTGGCATTATCTGTCATCCAGACGGTGTACAGTTGGGAATTACATATATTTGGTGTCCAAAAGCACTGTCTGACTAGAAGAGAACCTGGTTTTCATTTATCAAATTCTTAAAGCATTATCTCCCACTTACTGAGCAGGTGGGTAAAGTAAAAAAAAAAAAACACGGCAAAATTTCTGTGGTAGACATATTTTTTGTCGTATTATAAATCCATATAAATCACTTTCATATCTCAGTGTGTCAGGAGCAGGTGATACTGAGATAGATTGCCAGCACAGCTATTTGAACTTAAAATCCAACTTCACCACAATTCAATAGGCACTACAGGAGTCAGAAAGAAAAAAAAAAAAGTGGGAGACAAAATATAGGAAGCTGCAACTTCTTATGAAAATTTTTCTTCAAAATAGCAGAAAATATAACACAATTTTGTTGATAAATAAATTGTCCACAGCAATAATTTACCAATAATATTTAATCTCTTCTTGATTTGGAATACCCAAGATGGAAGTTATTTGAGCTGAAATATAGTATTTGCTTGTAGACACTTATACTTGTAGGAGATTTTGGGTTTTGGTTGGGTTGTTTCCTTGTCTGGATAATTGCTTTTCAGCTCTGACTGCTTTTTTTTACCCTGTAAGACTGTAACTTCCACAGGCCAAGTTGTTTCAGAACCACTTCAGCCATTATTACCTGTCCATGGAATAACAGAATGACAGACCAGTTGAGGTCAGAAGCAGCCTCTGGAGATCACCTAGTCTAACTCCCCTGTACTCAAGAAGGGCCAGCTACAGCAGGTTGATCAGGACTGTGTCCAGCTGGGTTTTGAATAGCTCCAAGAATGCATGCACCGCAACCTCTCTCAACAAGCTATGCCAGCGCTTGACCACCCTCACCAATGACAATTTTCTTTTAATGTTTAAGTGGTGTTTCTTGTATTTCAGTTGTATCTGTTGCTTTTTGTTCTTTCATGAGGAACCACTGAGAACAGTCTGGCTCTACCTCCTTTACTCCCTCCATCAGGTATTTGTATACACTGATATGGTGCTTCATGGGCCTTCTCTGCTTGAGTTTAAATGGTCTCAGCTCTCTGTCTTTCCTCATATGAGAGGTGTTCTAGTCACTTTATCATCTTTGCTGGACTTACTCCAGTACATCTGCTGCTCTCCTGTACTGCAGAACCAAGACTAGGACCTGACACTCCGGATATGTCTCACAAGGGCAGACCCAGTGAGGAAGGATCATCACTCTTGAAATACTAGTAGTGCTCTTCCTAATGCAGCCCAGGCCACTGCAAGGGTGCTGGTTTATGTTTAATCTGTTGCCACCAGGACTGTCATGTCTTTTTTCTTGAAAAGCTGCTTTCCAGATGGTTGATCCCCAGCCTATACTGGTGCACGTGGTTCTTTCTCTCCAGGTGCAGAACTTGGTACTTTCACCTCTTGAACTCCATAATGTTTCTATCAGTACCTTTTTCCAGCCTATCCAGGTCCCTCAGAATGGCAGCACAACCATCTGGTATTATCAACTACTCCTCATGGTTTTATGTCTGATGAAAATTTTAAAACTAATTCTTATAAATATTGCTGTACTCAACTGAGAGTTTTTTTGTTTTTTAACATGAACTGTCACAATCATAAAACTGAATAATGTTCATTCTCATGAGTGGGCAACAAAAATAGTACATCGAGGAACAACTTTTTAAACATTTTGATAGGCAGCAACTGTGGAGTCTGCTTTGGTCTCCCATGTTAACTGTTAAACACCAAGTTATGAGGTGTTCTGCCATGGATTTTTCTTTCTATCTTGTAGTTCAGCAGGAGCATTTACGTCAACTATGGAGTTTTCTCATTCTGGATTAATTCACTCTAGTGTCGATAAAAGTCCCCAGTGTTCTTGGTATGTGCTTGTTCTAGTGACACAGGACTGTATAAAACCTCTACCCAAGCACATTAAAAAACATGAAAGTGGCACACAAGTTGAACATATCTTCTTTTCTAACTTTTGACCTAAATAGAAGGTTAGAAAATCAAAAGCTACATAATTTGCATTTCATATAGTCTTTGAGTAGAAGTGACCTATGCACAAAGGATTACATCCAGATCTATGCACAAGGTCTATACAAGTCCTATAACCGAAGTTTACTGTGCCATGCTCTTGCCATTTCTCATCAGTTAGTTATTTCTGTATTGCTTTCTTGGTGGTGGTTCTGTGCTCCCTATAGAGAGAACCTTGCTTTCTCATCATTTCCACAGTATAGAGAGGATGTAATTTCAAGGATTTCAGTAGAGATAATTCTGATTTATCATGCCACCAATTATTGTTGTTAAGTGTCCTGGTTTCAGCCCAGATCAGCAGGATGAGACATGACCGAGACATGACCAAAACATTGTGTTAGCTGACATTACATACATCATTGTCAGGGGCAGGGAAAAGGGATTCTCTCTTGCTTCCAAGAAGACCGGGCATCCCTTTCCAGTGGAATAAAGTGTGGTGCAGTGGGGAACCTATTGGCCATTGTTTATTGTCTTGGGGTCTGAGGTGAGCAGTTTTGAATGTGAATAATTCTCTCTTTTTGTATACTTTTGCTATTAATATTGTTGTTGTTCCTATTTGTTTTCTTATGTCACTGCAGTGAGAAAGCAGCAGTGTGGTTTGGAGTCTCAGTGAGAGAACTAAACTGGGGAGTACCATGCCTAAACTATGACATTAAGACATTAATTTCTTCACAAGTAAACAATTGCCATGAGTATTTTATCTACTAAATCAGGGTACCTCAAACTAAAAGACAAATTACTGTACAGAAAAAGGTTAGACAGGATTTCTAAATTTTTTTTATATTTTCCCTCTTTTTTTCTTTCCAGAAATGTCATGGGTTAACATAGTTGATACTTTAGTAGGAAAATAACAAGTAGGAGAATATATGGTAAACACAATTTCCAACATAAATGTATTGTGATTTTTTTTTCTCAGTAAGCAATTTTAATGTCAGAAATGTTCACATTTTTGTCACGTAAGTATGTAAAATGATGGCACATTAGTTTTTAAATTCTCCAAAAGTTTTACTGTTTTGTGCCTTATAGTCATGACTTGCTATTTGCATTTTGAATTGTATAATACCATTTACATATCTAGCAATACCATACATATCTGCAGGCACTGAATGCTATTAGGGAAGTTGACATATAGACAGCCAATTGATATTGCTAATGACTTGCTGATAATTTAACAGAGCTTGTGCCACAATAACTTTTAACATGAGTCAGTTTTTGAGTAATATGATAAATCATATGCTTAATAGTAAGCATATGTATGAGAGCGTTTCTGGAAGTGGATGGCACAATACTTCTGTAGTCATACCCTTGATGCCTTATCTTGCAACTTTCTTATGTATCTAAAGAAGTCAATCAATATAAGTTGAATTTAAAAAATCATAAATGCATTTATTTCCAATTTTATTGTAATTTACAATGTTTTACTACTTGGGTTTTGCCCTGAAGCATCTCCTAGACATCAAAGGATGAACTGACAATGTGAAGTGTAAGAAATCATACCACTATTCCCATTAACAGCAATGGCAGTTGCGCTTTTAATTCCACATTCACCACAGTGAAAATTTCCCCCTCAAGAGTCATGAAAGCCAAGAAACTTACCGTGGGGGTGAAACCTTTGTAATGAACTACTTAACTAGATTTTGATACCTGGAGAGAAAAGAAAATGAAATTTCAGGAGCTATATTTAACTGATAACATACTACATTCCAAAGAAGGCTATACGAGGATAAGCAGCAATGTTAGAGAAAAGGTGCTAGAAGCAATGGTTGTACAGAAAGATAAAATATAAGAGATAAAAGGAACAGGTTGTTACCCCTGGGACTGGAAAGGAACATTAAATTGCTGATGGCTAAACATAAGAGCAGTTATTCTGGGATCCCTACTTATAACAGGAGGGTCTCCTAAAGGAGCTTACCTTTAAAAACCCAAGAAAAGGATGGAAAGCTAAGCAAGGAGGTACAGAAGCCTTTACTGATGTTCCACAAAGACAAGAAAGATAAAATGATTCTGCCAATCTATTATAATTCTCTCTTGGAAGGGGAAGGGTAAGTGGTGGTGAAGGATCTTATGTGCAAGTAAATGCCTTAGGATGGGTAATGGCTACTCTGCTCTTGCAGAGTTTGAATGGATTGCTAGTCCTCTATAAGTGAAAAGGTGCTTTTTTGACAGAATTTCATCTCATAATTTCATCTAAGTCTTTCTTTTCTCTGCATGCTCACTGGATATTCAGCCTGCACATTCTCATCCATATCAGCACAAGAACCTCTCCCTTGAAGCCACATTTTAATGCATCACTTCTACCTTAACACAGTATTTTACTGAGTTTTACTCATTTAAAATGGCACTGGAAATACTTTTTTCTTTAGTCATTGATCGTCACTCTCTGTTATTTATATTAGTTTACATTTCCTATTGATACTTATTCTTTTAAAGGTTTTTTATGTACAGTCATCTGAAAATTACTATAAGTATAGATGTTCACATATACACATAGACATAATTTATTAAAATATAAAAGTAAGTTTAAGTTCCAAGACCCATGTTTAACTAATAAAGTACATTCTTTAAATCCTGAATATCTTGAAAAGATTTAATAAGGGTCTTAATAATCAGATTAAAATCACTTAAGATGAAGATTGTCTGAAACTGAAATTTAGAATTCCATTAAAAAATAAAAGAAATGTCAATTTGTGAGTATAGAAATTTCTCATTAGCTCGTGGCTTATTTTAAAAGTATAGAAAATGACCTGTACTGTACTAATTTTATTTTGAAGTTTCTTCTAATGTACAGATTCAAGTTTCTGAAATGCCTTATCTAGTGTACAGTAGTGATCAATAAAAAATGCAGATGTATACCTCCCTGTTGTTTCTCAGCAAGGTAATAACATCCTCTAATTTAAGACTCCTAATTCAGCTGTTTGGAGTCACCTACTGTCTCTGTAAGAAACTAGGACTTCTTATTTTAAATACTTTTCATCACACTGTAATGAAACACCTGAAATGGGTGATAACAATAACCTCACTTTTTGGCTTGATTCAACTGATTTTAAAAAGTCAATGACATACCACCAAATGCATTCAATAAGATAACTAGTTTGCTTCAACCACACTTGCCCGTTTTGCAACAAAGCTTATTTTCTGAACTATTCTAATTGCGAAAATATATCAAAGTATCTGTGTTGTGCTTTGTTTTGTTTGTTTCGTTGTTTGTTTCATTTGTTTCTATTTTGTTTTCATTTTGGGACCTCTTTTGGGTTTTTAAAGGGTAAAATTCAGCAAAACAGCATTATATATGTGTAAATTACCTCTTCTTTAATGCTTGCTTAACAGTGACAAAATTATTTTTCCCCAAAGAGTACTCAGTTCTTCCAAGTTTCTCCAAATACAAAAGTCTGACTTGAAGACAGAATGGATTGGTTTATTTCTGGTTTTAGATGAAAGGTTCATTTGTTTTGTTCTGTTTTGTTTTGATAAAATTCTGTTTCCACTGAAGTCTCATGATTTTGGTCACCTTCTGTGTTTAAAACCTGTGTTGAGCTTTGCTCTCAGTTCAAGAGTCAATACTTCCAGTTGATTCCTCTGAGATCAAGAGGAAGCTCAATATCTAATTATTTCCCTGGTAGTAAAATGCATTACTCAGACAATGGAGTTTTCATCATCAAACCATAAAGAATTCAGCTGAGCCATATGGGAATAAAAATGTTATTTTTTATTTTGGCACATACTGTACAATCAGGTTCACTATTTTTGTCACAGATGCAGGAAAGAATCCCTACATGGATACAAAATAAATCATCTCTATTAGGTAATCAAGATGGGGAGCTAATGCTGTTCTTGTTTTAATCAATCCATGAAATGAAAGCGATTATAAACCACACCAGCACAATGTATCCCCATGAGCCTCTTGTAATTGGAATGATCATTTAATTGGCACATTCAGCTTCCACTGGGATGCGCTATTTAAGAGGGACCTAGTTTACTCTGCAGTTACAGGGCTTGTTGTATGATCTCAACTGATATTACTTGTGAAGAAAAATGAAGATGTATAGACTTTTCATCTTTATTTTGTCAACTGCTCAAACGACAGGAGATTTACTTCTCATACTAAGCTGAGAATAAAAAATACCAAAATACAATTACACGGTTGGGAACGAATGTACATTTTTCCACTGTGTTAAAAGGATGAAAAGAAAGTTCCTCAGTAGCTGCATTCTTGCACAGTACAATAAACATAGCTGTATGGCAGAGAGATGAACTGTGGGTAACACAAAGAAAGGGTAATATAAGAGGAAAAATTACTGAGAAATAAGTAATTTAGGGTAAGTAGTGATTCCTATGAGGAAGTTTGGTTTTGCTTATTTATTAAGAATATAAATTTAAATTTATGGAAATAGTAGAAACTATTTTAAATATATTCCAGTAATTATATCAAAGGCATAGCATTAGATTGCTTGTTCTTGTTCTCCTAGCAAGGTGGGTAAGAAGGTATTAGCATAAACAAACTCACCTGCTCATTACAGGGGAGGTGGGACTAGATGAACTTCACTGTGAACTTCATCATGAATCGAAAGAACTCCACAACAGTTGATCTTTGCAATCTGGAAAACCTGTTTTCAGAAGTACTAATGAAAAATAGCTTAGAGGGATATCTGGTACGGAAATTTTTTTAAAATATTTGGCTGAGTAAAAGAGTCCAAATCAATTCTGGAAGGAATAGAAACTCAATAGAACTAATACGGTATTGTCAAAGAGACTGAAGTTTGTGAAAAGATAAAGTATAAATACATATTTTGTATATATATTTCAAATGTACTTGCTAATTTTTTTCGAACAATTTTCTGTTCCTAATTGTCCGTGAAGCCTACTACCAGGGTGTTGCCAGAGCAACACCATGTTATTTGTGGCCACTGCGTTTCAATGGATCCCCATAAGCCAGACTGTTTGTTACTTCCACTCTGAGGATATGCTGGTAAAGAATTTCCCATGCTTCTGGTAGCATCCTCTGCCCTGCCCACATTTCTAAGCCAAGAAGAAAAACCTTCTACTTCACTTCTCAGTTATGACTTCTACAAACCAGTCACCCAGAGGACTTCCACTTTCCTTCTCCAACAGACGTAAAACCCATGATATGGATTTTGCATTATAGCAACCTAGGGCTTTAGATGTCATGTTTATGTGGGGGTAGGTGATATCTTAGCACCTATCTTTGTTCGACGTTATTCGCATGCTTTTACATTTTTTGTCTAATTCAGGCTGAACTGAAGGGTGCACCAAAAGCCTCTTTATTGCCTTGATTGTCACTCTCACCTTCCCTAGTTTCAGCTTCTCACTGCCATATCCTGTTTGGATACACTGACTCAGTTTCTTTCATTTAACTTATTTCACTACACGTATGCTTTCCCAACTATCAGTCATTTTACCTGTTCCTGACATTAATTAGTAGAGAAAACATATCTGTGAAGGCCAAGCTCGGACAATCTATGCAATCTAAAATTCCCAGTAATTTAACAAAAGTGTCATTTCAGAAATTTTGAATGGCAACACAGAAGTAAATAGCATCTATGCCTAGTCAGTAGCTAAAAATCAAGAATTGGGGGCCGATTTATAAGAATAAAACTGTGTGTAAAGCCTTGTAAACAAAGAAATGAACAAGACCAGAAAAATGTAAGATAAAAGCACAGAGCATCATTTTTGTTCTGTCATGTTTGTGCTCTCAAAATTATGTTATACTTTCGTTTTCTAAATGTTTTCTTTCTGGTTCTCTTTAATTTAACCTTTAATTTTTCCAGTATAATAATGACATCAGTTGCTGTTTGCAGAAAAGTAGTTTGCTTCTAGATTAATATCAATCTCAATATTATTTAAAAAAAAAAAAATAAAAATGACTGGTCATATGAAATGTCGAGCTTTTCAGAGACAGTGAGTACTAGTTTAATAATATTAAAGCAAGCAATACTTTCTATTACTTAAATTAGGTATATAAATATTTTATTAAATAATTTTAAAATTATCTTTTAAATTTGACTATTATTTCAGTTATAGTTAGTTCAGATTGACAGAAGTTCTGTAAAGGGGAATTGCATAGCCTTACACCTGAGGAGGAATAACACCAGGCAACAATATATGTTGGAGTCCCACTGGATGGAAATACCTTTTCAGAAAAGGATTTAGGGATCTTCAAGCCAGCAATGTGCCTTGCTGCAAAAAAATGTCCTATGCTATCCTGGGGTGCATGAGGAGGAGTTTTACTGGCATGTTGAGGAAGGTGATCCTTCACTTCTACTCAGAACTGGTAAGGCCACATCTGGAGTACTGTGTTCAGTTTGGGACTCCTCAGCACAAGACAGATATAGACATGCTGTAGAGAGTCTAACAAAGGACCACTAAGAGGATGAAGGGACTGGGACACCTCTCTATGACAAAAGGCTGAGGGAGCTGAGAGTCTTTAACCTGGAAAAAAAGAAGGCTCAGGGGAAATCTTATCAGTGGATATAAACACCTGAAGGAAGGTTGCAAAGAAGACAGAGGTGGGGTCCTCACAATAATACCTAGTGATAGAGGCAATGGACATAACCTGAAACACAGAAGGTCCTGTCCGAACATCAAGCAAAACTTTTATTACTGTGAGGGTGACTGAGTACTGGAACAAATTGCCAAGGGAGGTTGTAAAGGGTCCGTCCTTGGAGATACAAAAAATCCATCTGCCCATGATCCTGGGCAACCAGCACAGGGTGAACCCATTTCAGCAGAAAGGTTGGACCAGTTGATCTCCAAATGTTCCTTCCAATCTCAACTATTCTGTGGTTCGGCAATTTTATTACTACAAGACTCCCTGATAAATTTACTGGATTCAATATTGCTAGAGTAGGGATTTTTCTCATGCATTGTATGTGGAATTTCATATATATATATTTACCATGGTAGACAGTATGAAAGGAAGATCTGGTTTTCCGTGCGTTTCCATGAGTTATTTGCTGTGATAGTTCTAGAAGCTCATACTTTTCTATCAGATTGTTGTCATCCTTCTGACCAACCACGCTAGTTCTCTGATGCAGTGAACTGGTTACATTCTAACAAAATATGTATTCAAGAGCTAAATGCAATCAGTTCCACTGAGGAGAATCAAGTAAGGACAACCTGAAAGTCTTGGAAGGCAGTGACTAAGAGTCCTAACAATCTTAGAATAAGCTTCTACTTTAATGTTATGAGGATTAATGAGATTCCTGGATATAAAAAATGGGAGGAGTAAAATGGAAATGCTCCTAGTATGGTCATTTTGTAGTGAAGCTTTTGTGCCCATTGGAAATACCATGCTGTGTCTAATTTTTATGCCTATTCTTTAAAGGAAATATGGAATATCAGAATTATTTATAAATATTAGAAAAGGAAAGGTCCTTGGACTGAAAACTGAATCTTGTATTTCTTAAAATGTTTGACCTTACCAAAGAAAATTTCAAGACATGACTCAATTGCTAAACAAAGGGACAAATGGCAAAAAAGTAATTATTAGTGAACAGAGGTTCTTCATGGATGATGACAAACATGCTACAAGATACAAGACTGAAAACTAAAATTAGACAAACTCAACCTTGAAATAAGATGTAATGTTCTAGCTGTGAGGTAATTAGATATTAAATGCAGTGCTCAGAACTTTCAGCTGAATTCCTAGAAGAGATTAAATATCTTTATTGAAGAGTAAATTTTTCTTCAGTTTAGGAAATAAAATGTTTAAGTATTAAAAGGATTTGGGTCCTTGGTTGGGATCACTCCATGGGTTTCAGTTGTGCATGTTTGTACTGATGAATCAGATATTCACTGATCTGCAATTACTGTCAGTAAATGTCTTGTTTAAAGGCTTCCTCTATCTCTAAGTTTGAGAAATATTTTTTCTCTTGATGAAAACTTGGTCAAATAGATCCAATTTAATGTTATTATCTCCATCATCTTTCATATCAGAGACTAGTCACTATGAGAGAGAAAATATTTGCCAGAGGTAACTAACACAGGCTATTATGTAGACAATCCGGTTTCTCAGAAACTTGATCTCGTTTACATACTAAGGCTCCTGTTACTCAGTTGGCTTATGGTTATGAAGGGATCTTTTAGTCATGATTAGGAAGTCACCTGCAACAGAGAGTGTGCTTATTTTGGCATATCTCATATAAATAAAACCCTGCCATAGAAAGCTTCTGGAGGATTGGTGGAACCTTGTTTTTTCATTTGGTTGATCTACATCAGATTGATGATATATTTGTTTTCTAAAAGGGATATAAAGTAGAGTGGTTGGACAAATGTGAGCGCATTAGAGACCTTGGTATGTAGGAGGTCACTGGAACTTTGATGTATAGAATATCAGCTTAGCATGATCTAAAAATGCTTTTTAATTAAGTTTTATGAACTATGAATGCACAGATTAAAATTTGGACCTCCTGATGTGCAAATTATACTGTTTGAATGGATTAAAGGTTCAAAATATAAATTAACTGAAAACTCAACATTATATATGCCGTGCATTGAAGGAATAAAAATGAATATATTTTTGATTTAAAAAATTATGCAGAAGCTATCAAAGCAATAATGAAAGAATGTCTGCTTACATTGAGTAAAATACCATTTAATTTTATTTTATTTTGTATAATAATAAAGGACAGGAACAATAACTGGAAAAAAGAAAGAGCAGAAATTAAAAGATAATTGCTCTAGATTTAAGCAAGGATTTTTTTGAATTTGTTAAGAATTTATTTTGAAATGAGCTTTTGACTCTTTAAAAGACTGTATAATTATGCCAGAAAAATTTTACTGTGTTTGATCCAAAATGCAGTGATGCCTTTACAAATGTCTTATGTATTGACATTGACTTTTAATGTGTAACTATTAGTTCACCATAGTTCTAAATGATGGCAAGCATGCACTTCACAGTGTGCTAATTTTAGTTCACAAGCTTGCTGCCACTAGGCCCTCAGGCTCACTCTTCATCTGGAGTCTGAAATGTTCTGTTAGCACTGTTACAAACAATCTGAAAAATGTAAAAAACATCAAAGCAGTCAAGTGGCTGAAAACAGAGCTGCATAAAATAGCTGCTCATATATAATACCAATGACAGCTCTTTTTAAATGAGGTTTCATATATATATCTATATTATTGATTTGGGGTTATTGAGGCAAACTTGCATATTATTACACAGGAAACAATGCAAAAGAGGAGGAAATGCTGCACATGAATGGGCACAGAGCTGTACCACTTCATGAAGTTGTGAGATACAAAATCTGGAATTACTCATCGCAGACAATACAAGGATAACTTCAAGCATAGGATTTAAACAGTTATCTAAACTGCAATTTACATGCAATTTCTGGATTGCAAAATGAAGAGAATATTGAATTGTTTTATCAAGAGCTGTAAACTCATTCTGTTCAAACCCTCTAAATCAAGAGCAGAAAGAAAGGAGTTGAAATTAATCCCTTTGATGTTCACAGTATGAACCTAGGAAGAGACATACCCTGAAAAAGAACTATCTAACAAACAGATTGAAATTTACATTGAATGTTAAAGCACAGAGAAGTAGGAAAAATGTTAATTTTAACCTGGAAACATTCATCAATATTACAAAATCCTCAAATGATGAAGATAATGTATCTGAAGTGTGATATTTTCATTTTTGAGAAATAAAGAAAGAAGAAAAGTGTGTATCAAAGTATTTGCTGAAGTCCCAGACTCTCACTGACAGGTAAGTATACTGCAGATGGCAGAAGGAGGACTGGGCTTGTTTTCAATTCCTCAATAGATACTAGAAGATCAGAAACATTCTGTATCGTAAACACAAATTTTATAGCACATCTCCCAGGGTCTAAAAGTTTAGTAATTCCCTGTCTTTCCTTCTCTGTCCCCATAAGAATGAGATCTTCAGTTTCATGCATTGACAGTAATAGCTGCAGAACAGAAAAAGTTATTTCATGAAAAGCAACAAGGGAGAAATGTGCCTGACCTAAAAGTGATAGGCAGCCAAGAGACTGTATAAATACTAGATCTAAAAAAAGACAGCAACAACCTAAGAACACAGGCAATAAAACACAACAATGGTGTAACCACATCCATGGAAAGGAACTGTGAAAGGAGTACCAAGTGGCAAATATATCCCACCTCTGATGGCAGCTATGTGGGCAGACAGCCAGGAAGGGGGAACCCAAGGGGTGTCACAGAGATGCACAACCTTACGGACACTTAGCTCTTCCTTTGGCTTCAGAAATCCCTAGTCCTGTCCTATTGAAACAAATTGCCCCTTAACTGCAGGTAAGTGTGTGAAGAAGTTTACAAGCTTCTCTACGTTTATTGGATGTGCCCAGAACTGACCAGTAAGCCCTTTCAAATGTGCTAATCACTGAGGATAAGGTTATTTCATAGTCAAGGTATAGACTCAGCTCAAAGAGATACCACCTAACAGCTGAACACTCAGCTGAGCTGTGTGACCTTAGGATTATAAGGAAAGGTTGTGCTTCTCTAAAGAGAAATAGTAATAGAGCTACTCTCAGGAGGAAGCTGATAAAAGTGTGCTGGAGAACTAATAAAGCAGTGCCGTGCAGAGACTTTCTGTGGTTGAAATCATCCTTTAAAAAATCCTTTTTTTGGAAGCCTGAAGTGAATATAGCTGGGTATTCTCATTGCAATAATTTCATGAAAGGAAAATGTAGGGTGGGTCTCAAGGGCTATTCAATCATGACTCTTTTTTTATATGCACTGAAATTGTCACACTTAGTGTAAGCTCATAAAATAATGTATACATTTGGGAATGATAGTTTATTGTATTTGTATGTAGGTTTTTTGCCTGTTTCTCAGAGGGATCAGATGGCGATTAAGGAATCCCTTGAGCATCAAAACATCTCAGACAGCATGAAGCTTTCTCTTAAATTTTCTTTGTACACGATGAGCAGTTTGAGCATGAATTATTCACACTGGATAGGAAAACAACAGGAAGGATATTTGAGAAAGGAGTCTTTGTATACACATGGATTCTTGAACTGCACAGGGAGACCTTACTGGGAATACTATATTCACCCAGAGAGAGTTCATAATCATGAAGATGACAGAAGATGGATCAAACAGGTGAACATCCTCTTACAAAGGCAAGTTGTTGTAACTCTGAGGTCAAATAGCTGCTGAACCTAAGCTCCATACAAGGCTCTGAGAAATTAAATTGGGCAATGGGTATATATTGCTGCAATGAGGCTTCATTTTAGCTGACTATTTAAATGCTGTCTTAAAAAATTAGTCTTCCCAAGACAAATACCTGCTCACCCTAAAGATTCAATCTTACCAATGGTAGGACATATACACTCTGTCTTTCCCAATAACTGATGTCTACATGGACATCCCTAAGGAAAACTTAACTGCTAAATACCTTTACAGACTGAGGCCCTGGAGAGTTACCATCGTGCTTTAAATCCAAAACCCCTCTTCCTGTTTGTATGTGCATTTTGGCCAGCTATAAATTGCCTCAAGGCCTCTGAAGTCATTATTTACAAAAGAGATTTTCTGGTTAAGCAAAGATTTTTCAGCATCCATGTAAAACCAATTTGCAAGAAATTCCTTTTTTTTTTTTTTTTTCCTCCTTAGGAGGAAGGTAATAACACTTAAATTGTACTTTTGTCCCGTGGGTCTTAACTGTTAGGAGCTGTTGAATCTGGTACTCTAACAAAGGCAAGGTTGCCACGGCTTGAGGGTCCTCTGACCCTCAGTCCTTATTTAGACCTCAGACCCTCTCACTCATACTGTGATACAGAAGAGAAAGTCTCTCATCAAGGAAATTACCTAGAAATGGAGTTTAATAGGTAGAGAGGACAGACTATGCTGATCAGGTTCAGGGCACAGCCAGGCACATGTACTGACCAGAAACTGTTAACAAGTGTTCAGCCCCTTTTATCATCTTATCCCTATATTTTACCATGCCTGTTCCTTCCTAAATGACCTTGATGCCACCCTTTCTCCACCTGCAGTTTCTCCCCTAAAGATCACATGCCGAATCTTGTTCAATCCCTCAGTGCTGTTGCCTGAACCCCTAGGCAGTGACCAACACCACCCCTTCTCTCTTGCCCCCACTGCCTGTGAGGTGCCTTTGAAAGCTATCTCTGCGGACTTGGAATGTGGGGTTCTTGTTGACATGGGTTCCCCTAGTATAGCCCTGCACATCCAGGGCAGGTATTCGTATCTCTGACTGGGATACTGGGATGTCCTCACCCATCACTGGGATTGTGTTCTCTTTCATATATGTAAAGATAAGCCTTTTATCAAATAACCTAACATTAATCATTGTGGTGGGAGCAGTAATCCATTTTTTTAAGGTCCCGAAATACGATGGTTAAGGGAAAAAAGAGCACTATTTTCTCTTATCATACTTGACTTGCTCTGGATTCACAATAGATTATCAGCTGGCATATTGTAGTCATTCTCTTGCCTGCGACATAATTTTTTTCCTAATAAGTATAATAAATTAGCTTAATTTATTAATGTTCTATCTTTCAGTGGTTTTTTTATGGATTCCATACAAGAGTTCAGCGCCCTAGAATAGAGATTTTATTTCTTTTTAATGTTGAAATCCTTAAGAAACTTACTTTTTAAATTTTTCAGAACCAAACATTCCTTATTCTGTCTGTTATAAAGCTAAAATGATACTTCTATTATGGGGGTTTATTATATTGTTTTTCAGAATCCTAGAGACTAAAGCACAGACCAGAACTCAAGAAGATTTAGGATCACAAAACTGAGACTAAAAAAAAAGTCTTCTTAAAGCTTTTGGGAGGGTGAAATCAAATATGAATATTCTTATTAACCGGAGAAAAATATTTTTGTACAAGTTGATATCTTATACAGCCTGTTCCTTCTCAATGAGGCAGACATACTTCAGCTTCAGAAATGCCTATACATAGGAAAAATTGGTAATGGCACCAGCTATGTCTCTGCAAAGACTATATGATTCCCAGACTAAAGGTTTCACTTGGGTCCTGAAGAGAAATATTGATTTATAATTTCTGAATGTGGTACATATAAAGTTGTATATATTTTAGAGATTAGCATTTCTATCTGCTGATCCATAATCTGCCCATTGGAAGACAACACTGCCATTAACTATGTCAGGAGATCCCAATGCACTGACAAAGACCACTTGACAGCTGTGTATCAGATATAGAAATCTCTTTCCTGCCATATGTAATGTATGGAAAAAGTTGTGCAACATTTACAGTACAACAAATAATTAATATTCACCTGAAAAATATATAACTCTATCAGTACACGAACTGAGAGAATAGATCAGGTCAAAGGTTCAGCAACAAACAACCTATTGAGTCAGAGAACAGAATCATAGAATCATTAAGGTTGAAAAAAACACCCTAGATCATTAAGTCCAACTTTGACCAAACACCACCACATCAACTGGATCACAGTGCTAGGTGCCACGTCCACTTGTCTCTTGAACACTTCCAGGGATTATAACTCCACCGCTTCCTTGGGCATCCTGTTCCCTTTGCTTAACCACCCTTTCAGTGAAGAATTTTCTCCCGTTGTCGAACCTGAACAACCTATGGCACAGCTCGAGGCCATTTCTTCTTGTCTTGTCGCTAGTTGCCTGGGAGAAGAGGCTGACCCTGACTTTGCTACCTCCTCCTTTCAGGTAGTTGTAGGGAGCAATAAGGTCTCATCTGAGTGACTTTTTGTCCAGGCTGAACAACCCACACTCCCTCAGCCGCTCCTCACAGGACTTACTCTCTAAACCCTTCATCAGGTTCATTTCCCTTCTCTGAAAGTGCTCCAGCACCTCAATGTCTTCCTTGCAGTGAGGGGCCCAGAACAGGACACAACACTCAATGTGCAGCCTCACCAGTGCCAAGTACAGAGGAACAATTCTTTCCCTAGTCCTGCTGGTCACACTATTCTTGACACAGGCCAGGATGCCATTGGCCATATTGGCCACCTGGGTTCACTGCTGGCTCATGTTCAGCTGGCTGTTGACCAGCACCCCCAGGTCATTTTCTGCTAGGTGGCTTTCCAGTCACTCTTCCTGCTTGTAGTGCTGCATGCAGTTATTGTGGTTGAAGTGTAGGACGCAGAACTTGGCCTTGCTGAACCTCATACCCTTGGCCTTAGAACATTAATCCAGTCTGTGCCGACTCCGCTGCAGAGCCTTCCTATCCTGCAGTAGCTCAACACTACCACCCAACTTGGCGTCATTTGCAAACTTACTGGTGGTGCACTTGGTCCCCTCATCCATATCATCAATAAAGATATTAAACTGGACTTATCCCAGTACTGAGCCTTGGGGAACTCCACTAATGAATGGCTGCCAGCTGGATATAGCACCATTCACCAACACCCTCTGGGCCCGGCCATTAAGCCAGTTTTTTAAACCAATGAGCTGTGCATCTGTACAAGCCATGGGCTGACAGCTTCTCCAGGGGAATGCTGCAGGAGACTGTATAAAAGGTTTTACTCAAGTCCAGGTAGACTACATCCTCAGTTTTCCCCTCATCCACCAGGCAGTCTGTTGAGTTTCCAGCAAATGTCTGGCAAGTTAAAGTCTTTCACAAGAACAAGGGCTTGAAGTCATGAAATGTCAGACAGCTGCTTATAGACTGCTTCATCCTTCTCTTCATCCTGGTTGGGAGGTCTGTCCCAGACTTCCACCAGGATTCAGCCTTGTTAACATTCCACCTGCTTCTTACCTATAAGCACTGAACCTTATGATTATCCTTGAGCTCTGTACAGTCAAAATCCTCAGCAATGCACAGAGCCACCACACTACCTCTCCTTCCTCACCTACTCCATCTGAAGAGATTAGAGCCATTCATTGCAGCACTCCGGTTTCTGTAATGATGATTATGTCATAGCTTTCATGCTGCAAAACGGCTACCAGCTCCTCCTGTTTGTTACACATCCTCCACACATTGGTGCAGCTGCACTTCAGCTGGGCTATGGATTTCTCCCCCAACATTAGCATGCCCGGTGTTATCACCTTTCCACTTCAAACCTAGTGTAAAGCCCTCTCAGTAATCCCTGCCAATTCATGGGCACGAGTCTTTTTCCCCCATCCTAGTTTCAGCCATGACAGAGGGGTTTTGTTGGTTTTAGTTTTGTTGTTAGGGGTGTTTGTTTGTTTGTTTTGTTGTTTTGCTTTTTTGGGGGGTAGTTGGCAGCAGTTGAGGGGATGTGGCTGTGGATGTGCCTAGGAGGTCATTCCATACGGCCTCACATCATTGCCTCGCTTCTGAGAAGAGGAGTGCTCCTTCCCGGGAGAAAGCATGGAGGGCAAAAATGGTCAGGTGTGTACTAGTTACAGCAGATCCAGAGGAGGACCAGAACCTCAACAGGACTGCGACTGCCACTCTTGGCAAGACTGTGACCATCATCCTCAACAACAGATTTTTCTTTCCTTTTACTTTACACTCAGGGAGACTATGTGGGGCTCAGCACAGGGGCCAACGAACACCATTCTGTTTGTGCTCCAGGGTGCTGTGTTATATATCTGCTTTTTATGGGTTAAAACAATTTTTCTCCTCTGTATCATATTTATTGCAATTTTTTAAGTAAATTGTAACTCTGACTTGTAATCTCTCTTGAGTCAGGCTCATTTCTCCCATCAGTTTACCTTTAAACCAGCACAAGGTATTATTTTATTTTATGTGTTAATGATTTTTTTGTCTTATACTTTTTGTTATGAATATTTTTGCTGGTACTGTTTGTTTTGCTTTCTGATTGCTGTTTCCAGTAAATTGTTCTTATCTCAACCTGTGATCTTTGCCTTTTGTGCCTCCAATTCTCCAGCCACCCAAAGGTGAAAGAGGAAAGAGGGAAACAGGTGAGTGGTGTGTGGGTTTGAAGCTTGAGGGGGCAGGGGGCTTTAAATTAGGGAATATCATTCCTAAACCACAACAGCCTCTTTCAGACAGGTGAACTTCATCTGTCTCCAGAAAGACTGGAGTCATGTAAACCACCTCATAATTGGAAAAAAAAAAAAAAAAAAAAAAAAAAAAAATTCCACAGATAACATCAGTCTTTAAGCTACATTTTGATCAAGTGGATTCTTACATTCCTTCCAGCATTGTTCTGTGCTAAAAGAGGGTCAAGGAAAACACCTGTGGCCACCAGCACAAACTACTTCAAAGGAAGTTGCAAGAAACTAAATATTAGTTACAGAATAACATTTTACCAGGAAAATTTAGTGTAACCACCAAGGTTTACATAACTATGAAGTTGGGGTCTCAAATATGAGCAAAATATTCAACATTACTCAGTTTTTTCTTGTTTGAAAAACAATTAAAATTAAGTTATAATCAGGTTTTTTGTGTATTTACTTGACAAGGGGAAATGATACCTTTGTTATTCTGTCATTGGGAAAATGTAGAGGGGAAGACAGACTTCAGTGCAGAAACGTGAATATAAATGTCTATTTCTGAGAGTCCAGCAAGTGTAAATACCACCTACTCATCTATTAAGATTAGCAAAATCTTTGCATACAATACAGTGAAATACATTTTTCAGCTCTCAGCTGCATAAAATAATGGCTTGTGCTCTTCTTATTCAAGGCACCTAATTTCCACTGGCTGAGAGGATTAAAAAGAGAGAACTGTAAAAAATACTTCAGCATAAGACTTGACTCTTTTTGTAGGACTGTGAAGAATCCAAACACCATTACCATTTACCATTTAAGCCTTCCCTTAAATCATTGTTACTTTTCTCTCCAACAGCAAAGCACAGTATCAATTGACAATAGATTGAATTAAGAATTGTTTTTTGTCTTCATTATCAAGCTGAGGCAATTGTTAATTCAGTTTCTATTTCTCTGTTGCATGGCAAAGACTTTTTAAAGGTTCACAGTAAGCTCTTTAAGATAATGAACCTGAAGTAGTAAAAGAGCTCTTGCCTTCAATCATGTTCAAGATACTTGGAAGTACAAATTCCTAAAAACTGCTTGGATTTTTTATTTTGATTGTCCCTTAGTATAGCACTCTCAGGATTCAACATTAAGACATTATTATTATCTACCAGTTGTTACCATGACTTACAATAGCTACTTTTAGTTCATAAACTGCTACAGGAAAAAAACCAAAAACCACAGAAGTCCCTCAGAAAAAGTCCCCCCAAAACCCCAGCCACAGAGATGACTTCCATGTTGCAGAAACTACTGTGAGGAAATATTGACTTTTTAACATTGATGGCCAAGATTGTTTTTTTCAAACAAGTTTTTTTTAATACCAGTCTATGTTGTATTGGAATCCATGTGTACTGCTGTGTGGGGGAACTCTTGGGAGTGTGTGTGAGTCACCTCCCTTCTGACACTTTCTAAAGCAGTAGTAAAAACTAAAAAAGAAAGTGTTTTCTGTTCACTACCACTTTCTAAAATTCATCTCATAAGTACAGATATTTGATATCCTCTTTTTTATTAGATGTGACTCACTCATTTTAAACACCAACAGCATGAAATCAATGGCCAAATTGATTTTTTTGTTGTATAATTACTATATACATTATATTATATATTGCTACTCTGTAAAGCACTTTTTTATCCATCACCCTTTGTTTTAAATATCAATTTGGTTCTGTTTTACAACATGCACAAAAAAATTATTCTTCTTCCAGTCTCCATCTTATTTGTGGACAACTCTAGCTATTCCTGGTGAGGATTCTGGTTGGGGATGGTACTCTTGGCTAGAAGAGGAAGCGATGCCTCAGACATTTTCTTTATCACTGACAATGCAGTCGGTGGACTGTGCCACTGAACTACTCAATATATATTTAATGCTGTGTACACTCCACAGTGTGCTATCGGCAATCCGAGTCTGAGGTGCAAGGTGATGACTTGGCAGATTTCCTCTTTGCTCCTATGTTGGTCTGTCAGCCCACTTTTTCAAGAAGACATACTAATAAATTATACTACTACTGACAGCTGCTTCTGCCTACTGCTAGGCATGTCAGACTCTGTTATACCATTGACAGATAAAAGAACTCTACAATTTTCCAAACAGTTTCCTCCAAATAGAAACCAACCACTACCATCCACTCATCCTTCCTGAGTCCTCATCACTCTCCCCTTTGCAAACAAGGCAAGCATGCAGAAATGCAAGGCAGTGCAATGACAGCTGTGTTGAAGCAAGCCCTTTCTGAGTAATTTAGTGCTGTGGGGAAAAAGAAAATGTATCGTTTTTATAAAATGGAGAATTTGGGAATAATACTGGCTGTCGTTTAAGCCTCTGGAAAAGTGTGCAGGAGTGCACATGTGCATGTATGTGCATATGGCTTTGTGTATGTATGAGTCAGAGAGGAAAAGAGGGCACAACACAAACACAAGAGAAAACACACCACATTTTACAAAATGTCATTCTTCAGGAGGAAAAATACATTTAGCAAATAATTACTTCAGTGCAAAAAGAAGAAAAATCATATTTCTTTGTAAAAATCTCAAAGACATAATAATAGTACATCACTATAACTGTCAACTGATTTTCTTTATTCTTTGGATGATTCAAAATTTTTATATCAAAAAATGAGTGGAACAGCTAATATTTAAAGTGTCTGTTTTTCTTGGAAATCAGTCAGGAATTTCCCAAATGCAGACATTTTTCACTGGAAAATACTGATTTACAAACAGAAAAATATTGTAAGAATGCTCCTGGAGTCCATTAACTTCTGACAAAGCAAAAAATATAAAATATCCTGCTTTCCTCAATGTTTTCCAAGCAGCTTTCTTGGGATGTTAGGTCTTGAGAAGCATAGTTTTTTCATCTCCTCTCTACAAGTGCCTTCCAGGTCCTCTGTCTCTTGAAAAGACATCCTGAGAATTCTCTAGCCCAAGGGAAAGGTGGGTGGACAGGAGGGCCTCAATTGCAGGAGATAAAAGTGTAGGTGTCATGCTGAGGAACAGACCTGCAGCAACTGAACTGTTCTGAAGTCTCAAGATTCCTGCTGTTTCAGTGGTACTACCTCATGGTGCTACTTCCTTAATTCATGGTGCTAATTATGGCTTGGAAAATACTGTCTTTAATTATTAATTGTTTTTATTTTATGAAGCAGCCTTTTTTTTTTTTTCCCCTCTTGAACTTCCTGTTATCCTGGTATTCTTTCATTCAATTAGATGCAAAACAGATGGTTAGATTAATTTTTCTTTGCTTTCCATGACTATGTTGCTTTTATGATCCAGATTCTCTGCTTTGCTTGAGGGGAAGGTAGATATTTAAAACAGCAACATCCAGTCAATAAATTTTGTCTTGATTTTTAGTTTCACATACCCTTAAGACAATGTGATCCATCTCCTAGGAGACAGTGAGCAGTAGCAAGGAAACAAAGTGTACCTGTTTGAAAGCTGGTACTAGAAAAACTGTTGTACATTTTGTTCATATTAGTAGTAGCTGTAAAGATCTACCTCATTTTGTTTTCATCACCTTAAAAAAAGGATGCCACTTCATCTGAGAAATTATAATATCATATGAGTTAATTGAATCAGGCATTTTCTTTTATTTTTTTCTAAATGAACATTTTGTATGTTGAATACACTACTGTTGTTAGTGAACACCAAGTTCCACTAAATATAAAATATTCAAGCATTTTGGTATTATTTTTAATGAAAAGCACAAAACTATATAGAAAATGCAGAATTAAAAAAAAAATTGGATAGCACAGACTTTGGGGGGGGGGAATCTGAAGCAGACATTTTTAATTAAGATTATTAAAATTCATAGAATTTCTAATTATATTAATGCATTTTTTTAGTTTCTTTAAAATTCCAGTATGAATCCTAAAATTGTGTAAGTCATACCTCTTTATCTTTCTGTATTTAACCGGCAGATATTGGCCACAACCCTCATTGACAAGGACTTTATGTAAAATTACCTGTTAGGACAATGTTTTGGTTTTATGGTTAGAAACTCAACAAAGCAACTGTACTCCTACAATAAATAAGAAATAAAGGTTTCTCTGCCTGTAAAGTAATTAGCAGCTGAAAAAAAAAAACGGTCCCGAATTTTATCATCACAAAACTTAACTTTGTGGATCATTGTTCAGTGTTTTTTATTAACAGGGCAATGGATAAATATTAAAGAAAATTATGTTCAGATGGGGAAAAAAACAAACATGTTCTTTAACAATCTTTCTTTAGAAAACATGGTTGGTATAAGAAAGTGTGGTTGAGCTCTGCCCTGGATGGAATCAGACCTGCTTTGAGCAGATAAATATTTTAGGGGATAGATTTTAGTCAGAAACACAAGTTACCTACAGAGGTTTGCACAGAGCAAATTCATAGTTTTATGTAGAAATTTTAATGACATGATGTGGCATACTATGAGAACTATGGGATGAGTTCCATACTGTTTCCATCTACAACACCTCATGACTTCAGAGTAAGCATTAAGACCAGTAATAAGCACAGTAGACTGTACCTTTCAGAACAAACTTGTCTAAATGGTTACAGAAAATGCAGAAGCGCTTACAGAGGAAATGTTAAGATTTTGTCAATGTTCACAAGCACTGATGGCAGTAACAAAATGAGACAGTATAAAAAAATCCGTCATAATGATTTATGTTTTAATTAGTTTGATATTTCAATGATGTAACTTTACAGTTCTGCATAATACAGTTGGAAGTATATAAAATAATTATTTACTTTGAACTACATAAAAGAATCTCAGACCTTGATTTAGAAATTTAGAAACATGAAGAACATTCTATGGCCAGCTATTTTACTGATCTGTTGTACTAATTGTTTAAAATATGACTCTGCTAGTCTGAGATGATGTCGTTCCTACTAGCAAATATTCGATCTTGGTGTGAAGGGCTGTATGGTTTCTCATCTGATTGTTGTATCATTTCTTTAACACTGGTGAAAATCAGAACAGGTGCCGGGTTGTGCCCAGTCTGCAGGGAGTGAAGAAGCCTGTTTAGCAGGGAAATGATTCCAGATTGCACCACGTTTCTGAAGTCATTGGAGAGAGAATCAGGCAAGAAGCTGAGAGTCTGTAGCTCACATGAAGTCCAAAAGACTCTGAGATGCACTTAGCAGCCAGCTAGGTTTCTTTCTAAGGACGAGAGGGAGCTGCATATATTTTTCTGAAACCTGGAAGGTTCTTTATTTGGCTGAGAAAAGGACTTAGAAGGGTGAAGAAGAGCTGTTTACAGGCTGTCTCCTATCTGTCATTACTTAAAAATTAAAAATTCAATTGTTTAAAAATATTGTTGCTATTTTAGACATATTTATGCATATTATAATTTTTCTCAACATAACTTTCAGAAAAATTCCCTCTATGGGTCTGGACTGTAGATTGTACATCTAGGTAACTTTCCTCAAAAGAGGTTTGTGGCAATAAAAACCCTAACAGGATGGTCAGCATATTTTCTCTTTTACAGCTTAAGACCTTTTATCACCAAAGCATATTTTCTAATTTCTCAGTGACCTCTTGTTTATATCTGAACCTGATCCATTTTATCAACATACCACACATCTTAGGGACAAAAAACTGTGATACTTATAAAAGTATGGAAGGATTTTTCATTTCCTAGTGCAACTAACAGCACCCATAAGGATTCAACTACTGCTCTTGGCCATAATACTGAATAAGGAGTGCATGTTCAGCTGCTTGGCTTCAAAGAAAAATTCTTTTCAGAGTCTGCAGCTCATTGGTAAAGCTATAAATACACAGGTACTGCACATTCTCCAGTTATGTTCTACATCTTTTTCCTTGCGTTATGAATTTCTATTTGGCGGAACTGAAATTTGCTTTGCTTTCTTCAGTTCATGCAGAAAAGCAAACCATAACTTTGTATATCAGAACTAAGAAAGAAAGGAAAAAAAAGGTAATTATATCCTTAGGGAAAGTTAATGTCTGCCTGTGAGAACTCTGAATAAAGTTGAGTTAGATTTACTTTGTTTTTAGCTTTCCAAAATAAAGTTTGATACAATTTCCAGTATGTTTCTTCAGGTATGCTAACACTTTATCTTATATAAAATGTTAAAATAAATATCCTACAAAATTTGAAAAACACCAAATAATTCACCAACAGAGTTGTAATACATAAATCTTACCAAACTCTTAAATTTCTGTTAGACCCTCTTTCATGTGTCTTCATGGAAAGTGTAATGCTCATGTAGTTGAAATCTTTCTTACTCTAAAACCACCATCTAAAACATATTGTCTTTAAAAAATCTGCCATGGTTGAAAGCTAGTGTTGGGTGCAGGCAGTAATGTAGCATAACTTAAAAAATTGGATAGAGTTATTTGGTGTGTACAGCTTAATGTGGCACCAGCTTTCCTCAACTACAAAGTACTTTTGTGAAATAAACAAAAAACCAACCCAAAACCCAAGCCCTATAACAAAGCTTATTTGGTACTTTCAAATTAACTGTTGACATTCTTAAAAAACAGATTCTTTATGCTTCAGAAGAAAAAAAGCTCATTTAGGAGTGGGATGAGGATAAATGTAGAGGTTTTTCCAGAAAGGGAAAATTTCACAGCTACCCTTTTAATTCATCTGATTTCCCAATTTCAGATTTCACAATTAGCCCACAGTGAGTCCACTGTCTGTTTTGCAAAAAAGGCAGAGTCAAGATTTTAAGTGTTTTGTTGTGAAATAGCATTTCAAATACTCAGCTTCCACTTCTAAAAGAAATATATTCTCATTTATTCAACCCATGTGAATAAAAGGGTTAAACCAGTATGGTCTTTAGAAACATTTTTGTATATGTTCAGGAATTTTCTTATGGTTTATATTTAGATGGATATAACTCCATCTGATACAATTCCAATGCTTATTCTGTGTCATACACAAATAAGAAATCCAATTGATTTCAATAGACTTGTGTCTGTTAAAATCATGAACATTTTTTTCAGTGGTGTGGTTTGTTTTTTTGTTTTTTTTTTTTCTTTTAGAATTCCTTCCTTAGAGTTTTAAATGTCACCATCCTTTAGACTGGTTTCTAGGGGTTCTATTTAAAGTGGAAGAATTTTTGATTCAGACATTTTCAATTANGAGGCACTGAAGACAATTTGCCTGTGTTCACTTTTTAAATTACTCTCCAAATGCACCTATAATTAATAATATTTTTAATATATACTTTAATTGTGAAGCTAAGTGTGATTTTTTGATTCCCTGCTCTCTGCAGTATTGTATAGTAAAAATTATCTCTTTCAAACACAGAAATCCAGTTTATACAGCCGTGTGTTTCTCATCGTTTCTTTTATGAACAAAATTCTCTTGTTTAATATTACATACATGGGGAGTTATCCTAAATCATGCATATTAACTTAATAATTTATCATTTTCCAACACCTTTTTATCACTACAATACTGTCTGTAAGTGCAAACTTCTGTTTGTATTAATATTTTTCTGTCCACTGTTTTGCCATTTCTCAATATTTTTCAAAACAGGTAAGTGTTTTGTTCTCCTACTGTAATGCAGATATAAAATAGAGTCCTACAATATGTATACGATTTATCACTTTATGTTCTCTGTGGCAGCTATCCTCAGTCAGCATAAAGTATTTTCTGTTGCTAAGACAATGTGAAAAAATCTTGATAGAAAACTAGATAAAATATGAATCAATGTCCTCTTCCTTGTTAAATACCACTCTAATTGTCTTATTATTGATAATTGAGATTACTGCAGCTGTCCTCTGAGTGTGGAAATGGGGACTATTTAAAGTCTCTCGATATCCAGCCAGACACTTGACTACAGTTTTTTCTTAAGGCCTACTGTCAAAAGACAAAGAGAAATCCAGAGTTTCATTTACATATCCCTAATTTATTTATATTATTTTCTTGTTTATGTAATGCTTTACATTTTAGTCTGGTTAAATTTATTGACACAATAAGAGATTTCTTAGGGCCATTTTCTGGTTTCAATATTTTTTTTCCCCTGGAAAAATAAAGTTTCTGTCTTTTTCTGACACACATCAATCCTGGAACCCTGGGATTTAATTATTACGGTGACATTTGAATTTGAATTTCATTACAACTTGTAAATTATTCTTGAAATTATTTTAAATGCTAGCCTCACTGCTATGTGACACATATTCTTGGCTGTCAGAGCTGAATTCAATGTGCCTTATTTACCTTGCCTAACTCTCATATGCAATACGAATCTGCTCCCATCAGGGAGCATACAGTCTTTTGTGGAACATATTGTCCTAAAAGGACCAATGAAATTTTCCACAAAGCAGACCGAATGCAGAATGCAATGGGACTCCATGGAACTCCTCAGTGATGAGTCTACCTGCATGAGAGTCTGTGTCTCACCTGTGACCATATAGGCAAGCATAAAGAAATATGGCCTGTAAGCCTTGGTGATTGCTTATCTTAATATTAAAATATCAGATAAAATGATAGTTATTTAAACAGTGCAGTAAGTTGTAGTGAAAGCATATATCAAAGAGTTACAGGGCAGTGTCCACTGAGTGTGTATTGGGTTTGTGTTGCTATATTTTGATAACGGGGGAGCTACAGAGGCAGCTTCAGTGAGAAGCTGCTAGAAGTGTCCTCTACTTCTGGCAGAGCCAATGGCAGCCAGCTCCAGGAAAGACCCACCACTGGGCAAGGCTGAGCCAATCAGAAATGGTGGTAACACCTCTGTGACAACATACTTAAGGAAAAAAAAACTCAACAAGTTAGATGTAATTGTGGCCAGGGAAGAGCAAAGTAAGAATATATGAGAGGAACAGCTATGCAAGCACTAAGGTCAGTGGAGAAGATGGGAGAGGAGGTGTTTCAGGGACCAGGGCTGAGGTTCTCCTGCAGACCATGGCGAAGACCATGGTGAAGCACATTGTCCCCCTGTAGCCCATGGAGAACCACAGTGCAGCAGAGATCCACCTATGGCCTATGGAGGAGCCCTACGCTGGAGCAGATGGATACCCAAGACGGAGCTGTGAACCTGTGGGAAATACATGCAGGAGCAGGGTTCTGGCAGGGACCTGTGGACCCATGGAGAGAGGACCTCACACTGGAGCAGGTTTCTTAGTAGGACTTGTGTCTCTGTAGGGAACTCACAATGGAGCAACCTGTGCCTGAAGGACTCCAACCCTTGGGGGAGGGACCCACAATTTATTAAGAATTATGAACTCAGGTAAAGGAAAAGGAAATTAAACACATCAAGATGCAGCTGTCTACTTATACTTGAACCTCTTTTTTCATACAGACAATTTTATATTCCCCTTCATAAAAAAAGAACAGAAAAAGCCAACACCATGGCTTACTGAAGAAATGTGTATTAAAAAAAAATCAAAAAATTCAATTATTCTTCCATCTAAAAATATTCAAAGTAGATTTGAATTAAACTTTTTCACAGCTCCTTTCAGCCTATGAATGGGCAGCTAGACAGGTGATTTTTTGGTTTTTTTCCTACTAGTATCTGTAGTTTAAATTACGTCTGACATACAAAACTTATTTGTTAATTAGTCCAATAAGACAAATTTATTCTTTAATATATAAACATGCTGCATGAATATGCTGCATTTCCCCAAGATTTTCCTTAAGGACATTATTCTGCTATCCTAGGAATTCTGAGTGGAGAGAAAAAAAAAATTAAAAGAGAAAGAGAAAATTCAGCCTCCATAGGTAGTTGTATAGTTGAGAAACTCCTTCTTAAAACATATTCATGAGAGTAAACACAATCCATTATGGTTGTTTTGACAGGGTGGGACCATCTGGATTTCTACCTTTTCTGGGACAAGGCTGTACCTCTCTGGAGTGTGCATACACTGACGCATGCAGCATGGGGAGGAAATGTGAGGAATCAGGGGTCAGAATGCTGTGGCAGGGCTGCCATTGCTTGTGGCCATGGAGACAGGGCAGTACAGCTCACCTTGTTGTAGTTTTACCATGGATGGGTATGAGCTTTGCAGGAAGGAGAGACCAGGAGGGGAAAGAAGGAAATTGCCCTCTATGTGAGAGACCAGTGGGAATGCATGGGCCTTTGCCCAGAGGCACATGATGAATCATCTGAGGCTTAGTGAAGGGGAATGAAGAGCAAACCAGGGTCTTGAGTGTCTTCTATGGACTGACTGGGCAGAAAGAAGTGGATGAGGATTTCTTCAGACGCCTGGAAGAAGCCTCTGATTTGTAGTCTGTGATCCTCATGCGAAAGTAAGGCCACCTTAATGGCTACTCAAAGGACAACACACCAGGGCACAAACAATCTAGTGTACACTGATGGCAAGTTCCTAATATAGGTGACAGAGGACATGACAAGGGAGGACTTGCTGTTGAACCTCATGCTTACAAATGAAGAAAAACTGTTCAGGGATGTGAAGGTGAGAGGCAGTGTACATGGCAGTGATCATGAGACAGTGGAGCTGAGGATTCTGGGAGGATGGGACATGGCAAAAAAAAAAAAAAAGGAATAACAACCTTAAATGTAAAGAGATGGACCTTGGCCTGTTCAGAGATGTGCTTGGAAGGATCTCAATAAGAAGTATTGCATCTCTCACGGGACTATTGGGGCTCCTCTGCCTACCATTCTTGCCACTTGGTGTTTGTGGAAAGCAGTCTTTAGTCACATAACCTCACTCTATTTCCTTTCTGATAGGAGAAGTGATGTTTTTGGCAAGAAGATGACAAACATGAAAATGCATGAAAAATGTAATTTTCTGTGTTTCTTTTAAAGCAAAGGACTTTAATTCCTACCTCACCTAACTTCACTGCTAGCCGGTTAGCTCCTGCCAGTATAGCTGGTGAGAAAATTTGGGTTGTGCTACCCACAATGCTCTACACCTATTTATTGTGGTAGAGACAGAAGAAATTCAAAGAGATTCCTCTTGTTGCCTATCTCAGTTTTGTCTTTTTCTTCCCTTCATTCTCGTCTGATTGTACAATAAGAAAGGGTATTTCCCTCTTATGTTTCAAGCCTTTGGGGATCAGCATGACATCTTACTGCTGTCATTAATATCTGTGCCAACTTTCTGATGCTCTTATTTTCACAAGTCTTATCCAGCCAAAAAATACACAAAGACGAATGCATGCCCTACTGAAGGGATTTCCCACCTTCAGATTTATCTCACTATCGTTTGTCTTCCCCAAGCTGGCAGTAGAACTATTATCTGCCCTGTCTTTTTTACGAATTCTGTAGAAAATCAGTTTACGCTCTTCATTGTCTCCACTGTGCCAGCAGTGATCACACTGATCATGATGTCATGCCAGACGAAGTAATTCGTTGGGAGCATTGACTCCAGAATTTCTTCAATTACTGCTTCAGATGTACTTCAGCTTCACCAATGAAAACGGTCTGCAAGCATCTGAAAACAAAGTGGTGCTTGTTCTCTGTCAGGCTCATGGTTGGTCCTGCCCATTTCCTGTCCTCTGCAGAACAAAGGGCAGCAGATGGCAGGAAGCTGATAGGAGGAACTTGTTCTGAAACAGCCTCAAACAGGGCCTGTTGCCACATATTCTTGTGCCTAGAAGAACCATCAGGGCCACATGGTACTTAAGGCCATTCTAGATCCATGACTATTGCTATATAATTTGTTGATTTGTAAGGGGGAAAATCTGCTTGACTGTTCCCAAATCTTTTTTAGTCTAGCTGTGAAGATCTGTATATGATACTTTCTTGCTCATATAGAGCTCTTTCCTGTACAATAGATCAGCCTTGTGTACCTCCCATGCACTTAGACATGCCAAAGGCTAAAGGGAATTTATCTGCTGGACAAAAGGAAAGTACAGGTTTTTACTAAAAAAAAAAAAAAAAAAAAAAAAAAACA
>VWZG01006772.1:113600-127720 GCA_013396735.1 Grallaria varia | reverse complement strand
AAAAAAAAAAAAAAAGGAACAGCCAAAAAATCCCAAACCTTATCTTCAAGGAACACTTTATTTATAGATATTTGCAGACACTTACAAATGTGCAGTGAATTAAAAATCCCCAAGGACTGGGGAGCAGGCTATAGTGCTTCCCCATCACCTCCTAGCATCTACAGTAGCTCTTGTATGTTTTCCTTCTTATGATGAATGCAAGAATGCATTAATTCTACTGTCTGAGGAATTCTGCTTTTTTCCTATTTGCTTTGACTTACTCTGCTCACTCTTTGATTGTATGCATACACTGGGTAGACAGGAATAGCCATGAAACCTATGGCACAATAATGGTTCTATTGTCAGCAAGAAAAGTGTACTAGAAAATAAAATACCCATGTTTTATTTAGAGCAAGCCAAAGCTATGGGAAAAAATTCAGAGGAATTCAGCTTTTGGGCCTGGTCAGAATTTTCAAGATGCCATTCAGTAGCTTTTCTCATCTGGTGGCATCTACATGCCCTGAGTATTTCACCTGGTGACTTGCAAATGAGTTGTTAGGCCACTGAAAGAATCACAATTAAAGTTTTTTGCAAAAAAGCAGATTTTGATATAAATTTGTGAAGGTGTAAATTTAGCAGAGTTCAATAACAAGGTTCACTCTGTTGCTACGTAGTTGAAACTTTTTTTTCTTTGGTAAATAATTCATCAAACTCTTTGCTCCTGGGTCAGGTCAGAGGATCAGCAATCTGCGTACTAACAGGGTTAATATGTTGTTCTTTTTGCAATATGGACATGACATAGAAACCTAGAATTGTAGAATGGCCTGTGTTGGATGGAGCCCTAAAGATCATCTAGTTCCAACTCACGTGCTGTGGGTAGGGATACCTTTCACTAGACCAGGTTGCTCAAAGTTCTATCAAAACTGGCCTTGAACAGTTCCAGGGATGGAACATCTGCAGCTTCTCTAAGGAAACCTGTTCCAGTGTCTCACCACCCTCACAATAAAGAATTTATTCCTAATATCTAATCGAAACATACTCTCTTTCAGCCTAAAGTCTTTCTGCCTTGTCCTGTCACTACATGTACTTGTAAAAAGTCCCTCCCCCTCTTTCTTGTAGGCTCTCTTCAGGTGCTGGAAGGCAGAAATTAGGTCGCCCTGAAGCCTTCTCTTTTCCATGTTGAACAATTCCAATTCTCCCACTTTTTCTTTATAGGAGAGTTGCTCCATTCCTCTGAATCAACTTGGTGGCCCTCTTCTGGCCCTCAGAGCTGGACATAGTACTCCAGGTGAATTCTCAGCAGAGAGGAGTAGAGCAGCAGAATCCTTTCCCTCAATCTGCTGGCCATGCTTCTTTTGATGCATCTCAGGACAATGTTGACTTTCTGGGCTGCAAGTGCACATTGCCGGGTCATGTCCAGTCTCTCATTCACCGGCACAGCCAAGTATTTCTTGGCAGGGCTGCTCTCGATCTATTCATAGTAGCAGTCCAGATTTATCATATCTGTATTCTAATAACAGTGTATAGATGTAGCATAATTCATTATCCCATCCTTCATACTTTCAGAAGTTATTTTCTTTAAGGAGGTTTTCTCCCAGTACTTGAGAAAATCTAATAATTGACTCTAGCTGGAATTATAAAGTTGTACAAATTATTAAGTGGAGAATTTCTGTTCTGGATGATTCTGGGTGTTCATATGGGCAAATCAAAAATAGTATTATGTCTTTAGCTTATAGACACATACATGTCTAGCCTCTGAGTTATAAAACAATGCTTAGAGAAGAAAAATCTTTCTGCAACAGATAGAAAGAAGTGAACCTTAGTGAATGAATGTACAGAAAGGATACGTTCTCCCAAATGAGGGCAGCAACACCTTGTTGTCATTAGAGGACTGGATTCCTGACAAAAACCGAGGAAGTTATGATGTAAAAGGCAAGTGGCACACCAAGTTCTAGTTAAAAGTTAAGTGCATAATGAAAAGGGTGTTGAACAAGTCAGCTTTTCAAAAAGTTTAGATCCGTTTCAACTCAGAGAACACTTTTGCCCATGTTGCTTTTGCATCAGTGCTCTGATCAAATAGCTTGGTGCCATGAATGAATTTTAAAATTAACTTAACAGTAGATAGAACAGTGACCTATTTTGTAAATAATACAGAAGTCCCTCATTTTTGCAGCTTCCTATAATACTGATTTCTAATCGGTCAACACCTTAATTTCATTTCTATTAACCTCTTAAGTCACACCGTATGCTGCATAAGTTTTATGCACACATAGCTTAGCTTCATATTTATTTTTCCTTACCTACCTTAAAGTGAAATAATCTAACTATTACAGTATAATTTCTTTAGATTCACATTATTAGGCATGATTTTAGTTTTCAGTTATCAGTACTGAACTATGCACTAGGTCAAATAAAGTTTTAATACAATTTAATTGGAGAAAAGCTTCCCTCACTCCTCCTGTGACCTCAGATTAAGTTGATTTTATTACACTCATCAAAACCTGAGTACAAATTCATTCAAGATTATGAAGCTATTGAAAATCATAGATGAACAGGGATGCCCCTAAATGCATTGCTTTCCCTCTGTATAGTGATCAAAACCTGAAGTTGTCCTAGGAAAAGATACATTATACATGTTGGAACACAGCCCTCTTGAAAACCCCAGGAGGTTTTACAGAAGGAAGACTCCAAGAACCACTTGCTTCTCACCCTTAGTAACCTCAGCAGCCACTCTCTTGCTAAAACTTCTTAACAAATCTTCAAAATTTTCTAGTTCTTACTGAGGGCATAAGCCAGATTCTGTGTAAAAACCTGTAATCTCATCACAGTAACACTACTATAAACTGCTTTAAATGTTTTTGGATTTGTTTCTGTCGCACATTAATACATCTTCAACTTCTCTTTAATTACCTGTGACTTCCCTGTGACATCTGTAGAGCAGGCCCTTGATCTAGTCTTTATCTATAGCTCTAAGGAAGACTAGAGATCCACCCTCCTATCCTGAAAAGCCTACTAAAGCAGCAACCTGAAGGAAGCTGTTCCTTTCATCTCCTGCTTAAACAAGACAAAAATTAAATATAAAACTACTTAAATACAGAAAATCCGACAACAGGAAAAGACTCACAAGGAAAGAAAAGGGATGAGGAAGGAGAGGTCTATAAAAAGCTTCAGGCAGACACCCTGGAAGACTGGCAAAGCTCCAATCCTCTGAAATAGAAAAATCAATTAGATACACCAAGCAGAGATATGATGCACCAGGGGAAAAGGGAAAAAAATCCTGTTCTACACGGAGACAGAGACAGAGAGAAGTAAACATACACCCACATCTTTCTCATCAGAAGCAGGTTAAGGCAAATCCACACTAATCACTCCAAAACCCACAATCAGATAGTTGTGGTGTCTGTGTGAGTCCCAATAAAATCATAGTTCAATATTTCAAACCCTGAAAAAGAACAGGTATTCTGCACAGCCATCAAATGCCTGCATTCTTGAACCCACAAAAAGACAAGCTGAACTCTTTATTTGCAGAGGAGGTGGTTACAAAGGTAATTAGATCAGGCAGACTGAAAAATCACCCAGCTAGATAACTTGTATACCATGCAGAAGTCTCTTTAACTTCTTTCCCTATTCAGAAGCTGTACAAAGCCATTCTAGAGTAATCATCCCCTGAAACTTAGTAACAAAAACTCAGACGGGAGCTCAGAAAATAACAAAACTGTTACTGACAATTGTTCAATCGGTTATTCAAAAGAACTGAACGAAGAATTTGATATTAATAACTCACCCAGTGAATTTAGCCCTCTTCTACATGTTTAGAAGAGTTGCAAAGAAAAGTTAATGGAACCAAAATGTGTAAATTTAGGAGGAGCTCAGGGCTAGAGTAGTGTCTGCTTATGCTTGTGGATAGTAAATTATCACAAGCTTGAGACATCTTGAAACTCCTTGGGGTATAGTGAGAATTCATCCTTCACCTAGTATGAAATTCTGCATAGAGATGCCACTAGTTCTTTATTAGGATCCTTTGTGGAAGAGAAGAATGCACAGATTAAGATGCAAGCTCAGCAGCTAAGTTTCTTGGGCAGAACATAGCTACCTGCAACCTCCCATGAAACTAAGCAGGTCCGATGTTCCTAAGAAGCAATATTGCTGGACGTGAAAGCTCTGCATCAGCAAAAAACATTCTGCACCAGTTGATGCAACTGTGTTCTCTGTAGAGCTTTAGAGTTTCATGGTTTAGGCATTGTTAGCGCTGCGTTCCCTTGTGGGCCCCATTGACTAGGCATGCTCTGAGCAAAGCTAACATACATTGACAACACTAAGTTCAGCAGAAAATGCAAGTCACAATGCATTTTATATAAAAGTAGGGACAGACATCCTTGTGGCATAGGTCTTCCTGCCTTGTGAGCAGAAACAATTTCTGAAGTAGATTTAATAGTAGAGCAAGCTGCAGTACAAAAAACAAATAACAGTACAATTTTGTGGTATAAGCCCCTTTTTTTTTTTTTTTGAGAAAGAGATAGTGCATCTCATGCCCATACTATGGATTCTATCTGTTTTTATCTAATATTTGCCTAACTTGTAATGTATGAAAAATATCTTTTGCATACAAAAAAACATTCACAATTTTTACCTAGATACCCTAATATTTAGGTTTCTTTATCAAGCTTCCTCTTTCTCTCTGTGGTGGGTTAACCTTGGTTGGCCACCAGCTGCCCATGAAGCTCCTCCATCACTCCCCTCCTCAACGGGAAAGGGGGACAAACAATATGAAGAGAGGTTCATAGCTTCAGATAAGGACAGGCACTCACCAAATACTGTGACAGGCAAAAAACCCCAGACTTGACTTGGGAAAATTAATTTATTGTCAATTAAACAGACTAAGATAATGAGAAATAAAACCAAATCTTAAAAACACCTACTTCTTTCTCCCCAGGTTCAAGTGCCCCTCCAATTTCTCTACCTCCTCCCTTGAATGGCACAAGGAGAGTCATGGTCAGTTCATTATACATCGTCTCTGCGATTCCTTTCTCCTCACATTCTTCCCCTGCTCCATGCCCCCCAGTCCTCCATGAACTTCCCCAGTGAGAGTCCTTCCTACAGTCTGCTGTTCTTCACGAACTGCTCCATCATGGACTCCTTCCATGGAGTACAGCCCTTCAGGAGCAGACTGCTCCAGCATGGGTCCTCCATGGGGTCACAGGTCCTGCCAGGAGCCTGCTCCAGCATGGGTTCTCCACAGGATCACAGCCTCCTGCAGGGTGCAACAGAGTCTTCCATGGGTTACAGGTAGATATTTGCTCCGCTGTGGACCTCCATGGGCTTTGGGGGCACAGCCTGCCCCACCATGGTTTTCACCACAGCCTGCAGGGGAATCTCTGCATCTTAATGTCTTCAGATAAAATTAAGTGGTAGCAAGTGCATCTTTGCACTCAGTAGAGTACAGGAACAAAAATCAGGAAACATTTCAAGGAACATTGTACTCAGCCTAACATTTCTAGTCCTCCTCATTTTCTGTTTGTATAATAACATCATATATAAGATGTACACAAATACATATTTTTATCAACTTCCTGATCTTGATTGTTGTTTAAGTGGTCTTTAGTGATAACAAATGTATGATTCTTAACCATGAGGATAATTTTTAGCATTTAATGTATGTATGATACAATATTTTGGAAAGCTTTGCAAACAATCCATAATTACTAAATATCTAATTCATTGTATTACAAAATGCAATATTGACTCAGTTTTGTATTTATTTTGCTTTGTTTTGCCTGTATGGATTCCAGATTCATTTATTGTGTTTATAACTGAACATGCAACTATATGTATCTTCCTACTTTTTAGTTTTTCCTCAAGATCATATACTGTTTCTGTGGGGGTTTTGTNTTTTTTTTTTTTTTTTTTTTTTTTTTTTTTTTTTTTTTTTTTGGTATTTTTTTTTTCCTACCCAGGTAAATGGCTGAAGTGAACTTTTTTGCAGGTAATTTGAGTTGACCTGTCAGCTGTGCATAAATATTTACTGTCTACTGTACAGAAATAGGTATATCTATACCTGTCCATCTGCAGTTTTGTAGAATAAGACCTTACTCATAAATGTAGCAGCTGGACAGAATAGTTAAGGTATGATTTTTTTTGATTTGCTAGGCAAGACAGAACATAAAACCTCCAGACTAATCACCAAGAGATTAGTTACTTCAGCTTCAGGCTGCAGCAATTTATGCTACTAACTTTTGTCAAATCTCTCCTCCCTCTTTCTCACACACATGTACACTTCGTGTGGGAAAGAAAACTTCATCCATTTTTGATCTTCTGATCTTGAGCATTAAATCTGAGCAATGAATACATGATTTACCTGAGTGTTGAAGATAATTATTTTGTGCACTGTGATAAATGAGGGGATCAAAGTATAGGTTAATGAGTCAACATTTAGTCCTTGTTCAAGGATGATTTACCAAAAACTCATAATAAAGTTAAATGCTTACAAAGATACAGTGACACCGTACATGAAAGATCTTTCCAGTCTGCCTGCATTAGTGCTTGGCAATGAGATGCTTTGTGTTTCATTTAAGATGAATTATATCTTTCAAAATACATATTATTGCCAAAATACATTTACCTTTGCCATAAAAAGAAAAACACAAAGCCAAAATGCCATGTTATCCATGAAAACATACACTTAAATCAAGGATACTAGTTGCCCTTTAATTACCAATCAAAAGAAAAGTTTCAGATAACAAAAGGTGTTAAGTGGCAATTTGGAATTACACTGTTGAATTATTATCAGAAGTGAAGTTTTCTTTCACCAAGGTTACACTCGTAATTTTTCCCTTGCTACTTCAATTTGAATGCTGTAGAGAGTGGAAAATTACTTTTCTTTCACTGTTACCTGGTTCCCATTTAACATCCTCTCACACTCTAATTTCACCTGCTCCCTATACAAGCTTAAAAGTTTGTTTCTAGTGAACAATAAAATATTCTAGACATCTTTCTAGGAAGAGGCTCCACAGAAAAGGAGCAAGCTAATCAGTTAATTTATAACCTTTTATTATATTGGCAGATAGATTAAAAAGCTATACCAGCAAAAACTTAGCAGTGGACAGATTTCAGTTAAGATGGAGTCCAGGTTTCTACACCTCCAAATAAACAGTGTAGGAAAAGGTATAAAAGTCCCTAGCAATCTCGGCCTTTACTTCTTAACAGAATGTTACTTTAGATTAGATTTCATCACTTTTTTTCTACCTGCTGTATGATATAGCATGCTCTTACATGACAAATGAAGTCATTCATAAGCTTATTTTCTATGTATATGTAGGAGATACTATACAGATCCACTTAGCGCTTCACAAATCAGACATTAAGGCATTTATCATGTTCATTAGCATTTGTTGGGGGTTTTTTGTTCACCTTGTTCTCTTTTGGCATCCCTTTACAGCTTCTCTCCAACTTTATTGTTCTCTTCATTGCAACACTTCATAACAAAGTCACGTATTTCTTCAGCATTTCATTTCTCAGGTCTTGTGGTCACATTTAAAAGTAATACAGCCCAAAATAAATACCAGACTTCTCTTTAGTACTTTTTATCATTAGCAAACTTCTGCTATTCTTGACAGCACTGCATCTCCTTCTTGCTGTTAAGAAGGGTCTTTCAGCTGATGGGTCTAAAACCAGTTTTTCCTCTCCCTCACCTCTCTCATTGAGCAGATAGTTTGACTAAGATGTCACTCACCTTCTTTCTCTGCCCTGTTTTGACTTGTTTTGGCTCTTTTCAGGCTCCATATCTACTTCAGATTTCTCCTCCCTGTGTTTATTCAAATCCATTGTATATTATCTTTATGCACTGGGAGAAATTGTCCTATATAGATCACTCTAAATAAGCCATCATAATTTTTAAATGCATCCACTGACTTATCCTTCACTACAACCCATAATTTAAAGATTCCATTGATTAGTTTTCAATGTGTAACTCTATCTCTTTCTGTCCAAGCCACTTTGCCCTTTTATCTTGCCTCTTGCATGTTGTTTGCTCTTTAGGGAACATAGCCCTAATATTCTGGTAGCCCTTTTCTTTCACCATAAATGCCAAAATTGCAGTCAGTATGGTATGAAGATCTCTCATGCTAAATACTAATGGATTGCTGATCATCTAGGCCATAGTACAATGGGCTGTTATTCTGCACTTACGTCTCTCCATCGCTCCCCATAGGAGCTATTTATTTGTCTTTCGGTTTGTCATCTACAAAAGAGAGATTAGATTTTTCCTCTGTATCAAGAAACATATGCAGAAAAGTATATAGAGAGATATATGTGCAGAGTATTGATATACTAAAATGTATAGACATCATAAAACAGGCCTTATGGTTATATTAAAATTCAGTTAAAATCTTTCCTTAACACCACATCTGACCCATTTTTTGGTTGGTGCCATGGCAACAAAAAGATTAAATTCTATATTGCTGTATTTCGAAGTAGAAAATAGCAGCATGACATCCATTAATCTTCAGTTCTATAGAGAAGGATGAGATGTGTAAAATAAAAGAATCCCACTTGAGATTTCACCTCCTTTCCCCTTGTTTCCTTTTTGGAAAAAAGTTATTTACTAACTCTTGTCTCTTTATGAAAATATAAAAATTAAATATTTATCAAGAATGCATTTTAGAAAGAGAAGCTAATCAAGAAACTAGTAAATGGCCCTTTAGAGATAATTTGGATCACCCTGGATTGACCAGTAGTTTATTAATTAAGCTACACATAGAATCTCAGTTTCTCATATCCTAATGAACTCCTCTAATAGATCTGTTGAACTGGATTGAGTTAACAGGACAAAGAAAAGAGGAGATCTGTTAATTCCTTTGGAATTCTGCTCTGTAGTGGAGTTCTTGTCTTCTTGCCTTTACCAACAAGCTTCTCAGCACTGGTTCTTTTGTACTTCAGAATAGTATTTCTCCAAAGGTACCTGAGGGAAATGCCTGAAGAAGTGATTTCCCCTGGAATTTTCACTTCAATATTTAATATAATTATTCTGACATTTGGCCTTTACAGTCTGGCTGCATAAGAGGACTGAAGTACAAGTTTCCACTTCCTCCTGTTCTTAGTCGTCATTAAAGATTAATAAGTTTAGCCACTGCATTAAAAAATTTAGATAATTAGTTAAAATATCCAACTAATTCTAAGAAAAAACAACAAAATACATCCAGTATGCTATTGGATGAGGGAAAACTTTCCTGGAGTTAGCAGCATATGACGTAGCGGTTACAATCTCACTGCTTTTCAATACTAGTATATCCATATAAATCACACAAGCACCAACAGCTTTAAGAAGAAACCTGAATTGTGTTAGGAAAAAGGAGGTCTTGGATTTCCTAGGGGTATCATTTTCACTTCAAAATATCAGCTGTTTTAGTAAAAAAAAAACCAACAACCAAAAAACATGCAAAAAACCATGTCTTGATCTTTTCCTTTCTGCAACAACAAACTTCAGATAATTAAAAATGCCCCTTTTCCATTCATTGCTAGACCAATCAGTAGTAATTCTTACTTCATGTCTTGCCACTCTAAAATTTCCACCTTGTAACTCACTCAAGACTCTAGAGCTCAGAAGTGGTTGTTTTCCAAGCATTGTCCAAAAGAAGCAGGAAGAAAACATACAAGAAAGAGAGAGAGAGAGGAAGAATGAGATTTATAATAGTCCCCTAGACTGAATCTAGAGAGTGAAACTACAATCATGTCCACCTGATTGATTGCAGTTCAACAAAGAGATGGTGGAAATGTTTTCTTAAATTGATTTATTTGAAGAATTGTGGTGTGTCATTAGACCACTCTGTAGTCTGTTGTGTTCAGGTTTTTAGACTGTCACTGTCTTCACCGAGGCTCTGTGTATGTTTCTCTATCATACAAAGTGCAGAGCATGTTTTCAGTCCTCAAAGGCTTAAAACTGGAAAAGTTTTTTAACCCTTCAGTTCTCATATCAAGATTTTTCATCTACAATCCTGATAAGGTTGTCTATATAAATAATAAATTTGCCTTAAGAACCCAAGAAACAAGTGAAAATAATCACTTTTCATAGGTCTTCATTTTGGTCAAACTATCAAACGCTGTGGTATTTTAATAACTGAATGACATTTAAAGCACAAGTTTACTTTAGCAGTGATACATGATCGTGTAATATCTTCTCAGCTGAACCACAGTAGCCTAATGTTTTCAGAACCCTTATCAAAAATCTGTCTGTGTTTCTACAATGTGTGTTGAACATCAGGTTGTGAGGCTTTTAAAAACATTTTTATTCCCTAGTTGGGAGAAAAAGAAGAAAAAAGGATAATAGTTATGCCCAGAAAGATTTGTGTTAACTGAAAGAAAAAAGAAAGCAAAAGAACAGCTTTTTCATAAGAGAGTGCATTTTAAAATGAGTTTTTAAATTCACTTCGGTAAATCTATGTCTTTTATTAAGTAATATTGCAGAAAGAAACTGAATTTATTGTACTTAATTTATTTACTGGTTTGTGGCCAGGGAGTTTGGGGATTGGGGTGTTTTTCTTTCCTCCCCATTCTGTTATTCACTTTCACTCTTGCCTGTCATAGGGTGTCAGGATCCATTCTAATGACCTGTTTCCAGATGGTACTCTGCTTGGCAGATTTGATATGCCACGTCACATAACAAGCTCATAAAACTGAAGTGGCATTCACTCCATACAATGCTTTGATTATCAGTATACAAACAGGGAATGGCACAGCATCTCACTGCCAAGCACTTAGTGCCCACTGATTCCATCATCCAAGCTGAGCACAGCACAGTTTAACATTTTCAGTCTTTTTGTCACTCTTGTATCTGCTTGGCTTTTTTTGAGCCTACGAACAGTCATGTGCAATTAAATGATTGACATAGGAAAAAAGAAAAAGTATATTCAAAAGAAATGTCAGTTTAAACAATATGCTACTTAAATCATGAAAACTGAGAAATTTCAAATGTTATTTCCTGCTTGATTTTCTTTTAATCTTTATTGTAGTGTTTGCTTATATCTACATACTCCAGTTTGGGCAGAAGAGTACTATGCAAACTTTGGTAGACAATAGTGCTACTTTCTAAAGAACTTATTATTTTTCCAGCTGTAATTTGAACTAATATTTCAACAAAGAGCATCAGTAAGACAGTTCATTTTGTTGACTCTAGTTAAGCACTATCAGCAGTAGAGTGGCTATTGCAGCCTGGAATTTCATAAATAGTATAATTCACTACAGATAGTTTTAAAAATGTAAGCCCGTTTTTTAAATGGAGAAGCTGCATTCTGAATTACATTCTGCTGCTGGAACATTAGCAGGTCTACTCTTTTGTAGATTTAACACAGTCAATGCTGTCAAAAGCAAAGAAGAATCAAAACAACAATGAAGAGCTGGCTTTCCACTAAGTACAATACATACATAAGTTTTAATGTATCTGGGCTGTTGCCTTTTTTCTTCTTCCTTGTCTCTGTGTGTGTGTGTTTTATAGGTGTGAGTTGCAAAGCAAAAAGTTTAAAAGGCATAAGTGTCCCTTTCAACAAACACATAGCCCTAAAACCCTGAAGATCTGCCTGCTTCTTTCTCTTTCCACCTACCTCTTTAGGCCATGAGCAATAGCTCTAAAAATAGCATCTTAGTTTAGTGGCTTTTTAGTGTTTCTGTCATTTTACCTTGGAAAGAGACATAAATGCCTAATCTGAGGAGATGGCCTACAGTTCCCCTGGAATCAACAGAGTTTTCTTGAATATTATCCAGCTCCTAGAAGGTCACCCTCATCTTTCTGTCTGTGCTAAGTGCACAGCCACTGGGCTTCTAACGGCCACGTTTCAATAAAATTAATTTGATTTCTCATCTATAAAAATATGAAGGTTATCTTTATTAAGACCAATCACAGTAATTGAATTTATATTTTAAAAAATAGAAAAGGCGATAGTATTATGGATGCTCCATCCCTTTTTATGCAGAGGAATCCCAAAGCATTACTCATACATTTTTAATTATTTTATTTATGTTATTAGTGTTGTTATGATCACTGTTTCTTTCTCCTTTAGCACCTCTTGCTATAGCATTCAAAATTCTATTAATGAAATTAAGGCATATGGCATTTATAGGAATATATCCACCAATCATTGCTTCTGTAGCTCAATTAGCAGTTTTGTGTGTCAAGGAGATTCTCACAGAGCCACAGTGAAACAGCTTATAAATAAGCACTATATTTTGCCCAGGTGTAATAATGAGTGGGACAATAAGAAAAAAGGCAAAGTAGTGTCTTTAATGAAACTGAGAAATAATATTTGAGCAAGAAGTCAAATATTAGACTAAATCTCTGAGTTTCCAGTTAAATATATCTCTTTTGAAATCATGGGAGGGATTATGGGTTTTCATTTAAAAATTAAGAATGTGTAGTTATACAAGAAGTGTTGTTAGCAATGTTATGAGATCTATGCATGATACTATACAAGATCAATGCCTCATCCTAACACCTGTGTTGCTGTTATTACTATTCGAATTAATTTAATTCCAAATTTCTGAAATTTATATTGAGGCAACAAATTACATAATAAATTATTGTAATTAATAATTAACTACCTACTTCTCCTCCTCTTCCTCTTAAATAACTGGATGAACTTAAAAAGATACATATTTGTTACATGAACAAAAAAGAAAAATAAAACAATGCTTAGCTAGCATTGCCATCTGTGTCCATCAATTTTAAGGTAATGCAGTCTTTTTCCTAAAAGTCTCCATTTGTGGAAAATAGAAGGCAATCTGATGGTAAATCAGTTGTAAGCAGAGTAAGAGCTTGGCCTTGGCTTGAGTGCTTAGGTTTTTATTAGAATGAAATGCCTACAGCCATGACTCAGTCTGTTTGTGTCTGCATCAGCTCTCACTTAAAAATTTGGCTGTGTAAAAAACTTGAACGGTTTTAATACCAGTAAAGCATAGCCATATGTGTGCCGCTATTGATCCATCTCTAGATCATTCCTAGTGCCAATAGCTTTTTCTAAGCTGGATTTGGGATCAAGAGACATACTAGGAACATTCTAATGAACAATTAACACAATTATTCCTCTTTGATCTTCCACAAATTCTTAGTTTTAAAATGAATGTTTAGGCTGACTGATATGCTTTACTCCCTCTGCTGATAATTCCAGATGCAAGAAGTATCTGCGGTTATTAATAAACCATTATGTACTGGGATTTTTCCCTTCCTCCTATCTTTTGCTTCCCATTTCCTACAAAAACCATTTAAAACTAATGATGGTTGCTCACAAATTTTTTCCAAAGAATACTCCACTTTATCAACTGTGTATATAAGAGGAATCTTTTGTTCCTACCAAAGATAACCATCAGCGAAGTAAAGGGCTTAAGCAGGTCTACAGTAGTTTATTTGGCTTTTAGTAGGAAGGCAGCCATGCTTTAACTCTGGCTCATTATAGTTCCCACTTGACATTACCTGTCTTTACTATACCCTTTGTCTTCATCAGTAATGACTGTCTTCAGGTGCCTCAGGCTTTTCTTAGACTGCTTTCAACTCCTTTTTTTTTTTTTTTTCTTTTTTTCACTTCATTTTTATTTCTCTCTCTTCTAAATTTTTCATGCCTTTCAAATTATCTGTTGACTGTAATTACATGTCTTCAGGCCTTTTAGTCTGCTTTACCTGGAAAGACTTTGTGAGTGTATACAACTACTTTATTTCATTATAAATTATAACGTAGTGTTAGATATACCTGTCAAACAAAAAGTTTTTATTAACTTCACAAACAGAAAAAAAAAATGCAGGATGATCTAAGACCCTGCATATAGCGAGTGACTTCTAGATACAGAATGAGAAATATGAAAGCCAAATAGTCAAGGATAAATTACAAAAAAATACTTCCATGTTTGTAATACCTAGCTAAGGAATAATATAATGTGATTGTGTCAAGAGGCAACCAGTAATATTTGAAAACTACATCCAACATTTTTCTTCCAAAAACCAAGTGTGTGCATATGTGTATATATGTATATGTGTATATATGTATATATATAAATATGCAAGCTGTGTATATAAAAAAAGAATGAATGCAAAGACAGAGAAAGTATAAGCTCATACCTGTGAAGTCTACTGCTTATAAAAAGCCCATTCTAGCAACAGCAACTTT
>VWZG01006772.1:78204-112960 GCA_013396735.1 Grallaria varia | reverse complement strand
TATATATATAAATATGCAAGCTGTGTATATAAAAAAAGAATGAATGCAAAGACAGAGAAAGTATAAGCTCATACCTGTGAAGTCTACTGCTTATAAAAAGCCCATTCTAGCAACAGCAACTTTAACCAAGTCTTACAATGGAACTGTTTGGACACAATCATCACTGGATGACAGTCTATTTTATGTATTGTCACAGGTATCATTTGATCTTTTAAGTCTGTGGAGATCATCTTCTTTGTTTTGCTCAGTACCTGTGGAAAATGCTTCAGATTTTGAAGTGATGCAGTCTTTGTCTGATTATTATTGCTATTAGCAAATATTATGGAAAGAATAAAAATATATAACAAGAGATTAAAGCATGTTTGTTTTACACCCTGTATGTCATTGTCATTAAAATATATCCCTTGCCTCAAAAGGTTATGAACTAAACCTGTAGAGCTAGGTTGATACAAGAAACAGATGAGGAAAGCACAAGGTAACAGCATGACAATTATGAGGAGCTTAAGAAGCAGAGATCAGAAAACTCCAGCTGCCTAGACAAAGTTATACATGTGTTCTTTCCCCATGTTTCTTTATCTATTTTTAATTAAAAATAAGTGGCCTGATTTTCAAAAATCTTGAATACTCAAAACTTGCACTGATTTCACAGGCAGCTGTGGCTGTCAGCATATTAGAAAATCAGGCCAGAAGTAATATTATTTTTGGAAATTTCATAGGATTTAACCCTTAAATGTGAGTGACTAAGGGAAAACCCTTGATAGCTGTAACTTAAAGGAGTGGAATAGGGCAGGCTTCAAAAAGCATGATAACTTCAGTGTGCTACAGCTATCCTTTTCCTCAGACCTCCGTTTGTTTCCTGGTGTTGCATCTTTTGCCTGACACCATTTTTACCCATTTTGATTGAGGAAAGGATCTAACAATCCTCAGTAAAGTTAATATTGTTTTTGTCAGGCAGTGTGGGGCTAGGCTTGGGAATTTACTTCCAATAAGATTATATACAGGGCATCCCAATCATTACTATGGTCCACACTTACTTTTATTGGCTGGAATTAAGTCTAGCAAGAATTAAGGATACCAGGCATTTGACAAAAGCTATGTGAAATATTGATTTATTTTTTTTTTAAATTATTATTAAAGCTAAGGAGAGGGTTGGTTTTTTGCAGTACCCCAGAGTGGGCTGTGGCTGAGGGGGCATGGCCAAGATGAAGATGGTGGGACAACTAAATTGGGGAGTACCATTTCTAAACCACGACATTTTGTCAGGTAGAGAGGAAGAGCTATCACTGTAACAGATTAGTTTGCTTTACTCCTGTTTTCTAGCATTTTGTCCTCAGATGTGTATGGTTTCTGGAGCCTCCATTTCTTAACTGACTTTGCTATGGACACTCATAGAGATAATATGCTTCACTCATATCACACTGCACAAGCTTAATGATCACAGATTTATAGGCTAGGATGCCCCAGTGTCAATACAGGCTGAGGGATGAACATATAAAGAACAGCCCTGCCAAGAAGGACTTGGGGGTGCTGGAGGATGAGAGGTTGGACATGAGCCGGCAATGTGCACTTACAGCCCAGAAAGCCAATTGTATCCTGGGCTGCAGCAAATGGCCAGCGGGTGGAGCGAGGTGATTCTGCCACTCTGGTCTGCTCTGGTGAGAGCCCACCTGAAGTACTGCATTCAGCTCTGGGGTCCCCGGCACAGAAAGGACACTGAACTGTTGAAGTGAGTCCAGAGGAGGGCCACCAAGATGATTAGAGGGATGGAGTACCTCTCCTGTGAGGAAACGCTGGGAGAACTGGGTTTGTTCAGCCTGGAGAAAAGAAGGCTTAGGGGTGACCTAATTGTGACCAAAGTACCAGAAGGGAGCCTTCAAGAAAGGCGTAATATAAGCCATGCTCCAGAGCTGCCTTGGACTGACAGCTTCTCCAGGGGTGCCTGATGAGGCTTGCAGAGGCTCTCATGTGGGACAGAGCATTACCTCATCTCACCTTCTTTAAAACTGACTATTTCCTCACCCCTTTCCTCTGCCCCAACTTGAGTTGATCTGAGTCATTAATTAATGTAACAATCCAATGCCTCACAGTCCCATCCCTGGAAGTGTGGAGGGCCATGTTGAATGGAACTTGGAGCAACCAGTTCTAGTGAGAGTCTGCAGGGGTTGTAGATGATCTTTATTGACCCTTTCAACATAGGCTATTCCATAATTCGATGTTTCTATGCCTTGCAAGGTTCAAATTCCTACGGCTCATCTTGAGGCAACTCATCTGATGATCTGCATTATGAACAAAGGTCCTCAAGGATTCTCCACATATATTTTTTTAATTAGTAGAATTCATTGAATGCTATCAGTGAATGTTTCTGAATACTCATGCAAGCAAAACAGATAAATTAATTTCAGCTGCACTTGACTCCCTTTCATGTTCACATTCTCCAAAAATAAGGGTCTATTCATCAATTAATTTTTACTGGGGGTAGAGTTAATGATAACCTGTTTAAGACTAGAAAGATATGCATATTTACATTTCAGCATTATGCCATGTATTTTTTATGTCTTCATGTGCATTGATTATAAAGTATTTATCTTGCCTTATTTCAGATACATAACTGTTAATTAAGCATTTTAAATAAATAATAATTTTTTGTTTATTGTCCTGGGAAATGCAAGTGTCTTGTTTCTTTGATATTTATAATTAAGAAAGAAGCAGGTATTTCCCAGAACTGAAGATGACAAGCACAAATTTCTGACTACAAAGTCTAATTCTGTGATGTTATTCAAAGATATAAATATGATTATGTTTAATATGAATATTTTTGGTCTAATGGGAAATATATTTTGCAAAGAATTTTTGTCATTGACTTAAAAATCCATTGAAATCAGGCAAAAGAACAAAACTTTGGCTTTAATTATCATAAAACTTTTAACATTGTTCTCTCTTCAGTTATTAAACGTCATAATATGCCAGTTCTCATTACACACTTGAATTTTTCTTTTTTCATCTTAACTCCAGACAGGATATGTTGAAAGGTCATGGAAACCAGCTGATCAGTATTACCAAAGGCCAATTTAATTCCTTTTACCATCAAATGAACTTAGAAGAGGATGGTATTTAAAGCAGAAAATTGTGGTTCTCTGTCCATCCAAAATGAGCATTGACTGCTTTCCAATCAAAAAATACAGAAGTCTAAACCATAATTTAGAGAATCTTTGTATAAGGTGTTACATAATGCTTTGAACAAAATATCAGAAAACTAGAAAAAGTTACAAAAATATTGATGGAATTTATATTTCTGTGTCATGACTGTTTTGAAAATAGGAATACAAGGGTCAGAAAGCTTATTTTGACTCATAAATCTCACAGAATTACTTAATATTGGAATGTCAAAGGCAGGTGGCATATTCATGACATTACTATAGGATTAATATTGGTTTTGCTGAATGAGAACTGTTTAGATACTTTGGTTTTCTTTGCCTCTTAATCCCTGCTCTGCCTGAAGAATGAAATGCAGATTAAAAAACTGGAACTACTGATGGATAGTATATTGCCTTGCACTTTGGCCATGTCCTCAAAGCAAAATGTTAGATTAATTTAGTTAAAATAAATAAAAAAAAATAATAATACCATGAAACAAACATAGAATCATAGAATATTATGAGTTGGAAGGAACCCACAAGAATTACCCAGTACAACTCTTGTGCCTGTACAGAACCATCCCTAACACTCACACCATGTGCCTGAGAGTATTATTCAAACTCTTCCTGAACTCTGTCAGGCTTAGTGCTGTGACTACTTCCCTGAGAAGCCTGTTCCTGTGCCCAGCCACCCTCTGGGTGAAGAATCTTTCTCTAATATCCAGCCTAAATCTCCCCTGACATAACTTCATGCGATTCCCTCAGGTCCTATTGTTGGTCATCAGAAGAGATCCCCTCTGCTTCTCCTCATAAGAAAGCTGTAGACCATTATAAGGTCTCCCCTCAGCCTCCTCCTCTTTAGGTTGAACAAGCCCAGTGACCTCGGCTGCATCTTTTATAACTTCCCCTCTAGGTGCTTCTTTATCTCCATTGCCCTTCGTGGATGCTTTCTAGCAGCTATATAGCCTTCTTATACTGTGGTGCCCAAAACACAGGACTTTTAGCCATAGATGTAATATCCCAAAAATAATGGGATTGCTCACATAAATATCAATCATTTACAACTGATGTGTATAATTAATTCTCTATGTCAGTGACTTACAGTCAAGCTAGGCTATTAAAATGATCTTCAGTGATCTTCACTGACTGATTTCTCTAAATGTATAATTCTTCAGTGGGCATGATTGCCAGAACTCATTCTAGGTAGGTTTAAGTTAAGCATTAAATGTGCATTCTAATAAAACAGATATTTTTTCAGGAGTAACTGAAATTCAACTTATATAACAGATGTTTAGATCTACCCCTAAAATGAAGTTCAGGAAATATACTTAAACTGACAGAAACTTGGACAGTATGGGCCCCTAGTAAAAACTGATCAAAAGCAAATAGCTCAGGTTTCCATCACGATATCCATTTTGACAATGCACAAGAAAAATGTGCTTGCTCCTTAAAAATTAGAACAAACAAGCAAAAAACCACCAAACCATACTTCATGTATTATAAAAAAAAAATTTAGAATAAGAAAATAAGCACTACAAAGCAGTCAGATCACGTTATCAGAAATAATTTGCATATTTTTCTAGAAAGTTCCTTTAGAGCAATTTGTCAAATTCAAGTATTACTTTTTACTGCAACTGGAAATAATCTTAGTGTTCTTGAGAATGGAATTTTCATTTTCCATTAAGATGTAAAGAAAAATGTAATAAGGAAAAGTAAAAAAGATAATTCTGAAGGTATCTTCATTAACTAGTGTTCACATAGCATTTATTTCAGACACATATTGAATTTAAATAGATTCCAATGTGTATTTTCAAATCCACTGTTACTTTTTTCAGGAAAACTAACAGTAAAAGTTCTACCAAACCACATTCCTAAAATTTAAGTTTTAATATTTCAACATTAGATTAGTTTGGTTGTACGCAAAGGCCTGGGTTAATCCCGCTTAGTTGTTTCCACTGAACTGAGTAATTTCAAAATAGATAAAGGACCATTAAAGACCAAATGATTATTTTTTTTTTTATATCTCAAGCACCTTCATAAAGTACTTGAAGCAGAAGTAGGATAAACTGTCACCAGATATCTTGTAGTATCTGAAATTCCTCCTCTTTAAGTCTTAGCGCTATTTTAAAGTTTTGTATTCCCCTCCTTTGATTTATCCCCTACTATATTCTGTCATTCTTGAATATATATTTCTGATATCATCTGATCTATCACAGTTATACCAGTATGTCTTCTCACATTCATTCACATGTATATTTCTTGAATACTGTGTTAAGAGAAGAAAACAGGCAGTAGATCTACTAAGTGCAGTAAGACATTCATTAAATTCTCAGTATAACACAGTATATCATAAGAATGAATGCAGTGATTAGCAATATTTACAGTACTTCTTTTTTATGCCACAGGCTTGCACAAGCCATTGTATACTTGAACAAAAGTTAGACAATGAAGAAATTGTCTATTCTATGTCTGTCTTTATTCTTATACCAAAGGACAGTGACAAAGTTACTGAGCAGCATCTACGTGATGATGAGAGACAGAAAACAAAAAGGTAATAACATCTTGAACTATCATAACTTGGATTAATATATGGATGCAAAAAAGTGTGATACAGAATCCAAAATACTCTGGAAACATATAAAGGGCTCACTTTAGTATTAATTCTTGTGATTAGATTTTTTCCCAATTTTCTGTTTCATTGGACTGAATGGCATTGTTCTGTTTTTTTGTCTCATTACTGTCACCATTAATATCCAGATCATTTTCTCAAGAAGAATAATTCTCATTGGTACTTTTTAAATCAATGCAGGACTTCCAGAATACATTTGAATGGTGTGTATGTCATCAGCAATAGATGCCTTTGGAGTTCTATCTTTAAGTATGAGAATCAGAATAGTATTAAAAATGACATGGTGATTTATTAATGTTGCTCAATTAACTTTCTCCCATCAAACTTATGACAACTAGAAAATGTTTCAGTTTTGATGGAGATGATGATGAATCATTATGAGGTATCAGGAATCCAATAAATGTGATACTGTGAGTTTGTATCGATTTTCTTACATTTACTGACTTGTGTTGCTCTACTTACTAATTTCTGTACTTCGGTCTGAGTCAGTCTTCTACATTTTTATTTCTTCCCACCTTCCTATTCTGCCCAGCAAAGATTTTGGTTAACTATTATCATTAGTTAATTCAGTAGTATTCAGATTCCTGCAGTAATTAGGGTTCCTGGTTCTCCCTAGGTGCTTGCCACATCTCTTATTACTTAACTATATTTCTCTGTAAGGCCTACAGTTAGAAAGTGTAATATTTGGCAACAAATAACATAGCCTTATTTCACAGCAGACAGTAGTAGTAATCTGGCCAGCACAATCAAGAAATGATCAGATTTTTTAAGCATTCAGACCTAGGATGACATTAAAAAAAAAAAAAAAAAAGGTTGATCCTAGCCATTGATAAGACTCATGTGGGTTTCTTCCTAAAAATTTCCCTGTAGGGTGGTCAGACTTCTCCTCCAGAAGTCTGTAAGGGAAAATATAAAGTAACATGGCCTTTTGATACTTTTTATTATTATTTACCTTTTTTTCTTTAATGCATATATATTGCAGATCCTATTTGCCTGAAAAAGTACGACTAGTAAAGAGTGTCCACATTGCATTCTGTATGTAATAAACAATAAGAGTATATAAGTTAAATATATGTGAAATAACTTGTTAATTTGTTGCTGGTTTTGTTTGTTTGTTTGTTTCCTTATTTTTCTGCAGCAAAAATTTCTTATTATATTATTGTTATAAGCTAGCAAATTCTTAGAATCCATGTTGATAAAGTTTGATGGATATCCCAAGTAGATGAGCCTCACCTCACTACACAACCTGTATGTATATATATTTCTGGCACAAACTCAGGTTTTAGATTTATAGAGACAAATTACAGTGTCTAGGTATCAATGCCTATATATGTCATAGGCATACAGCCTGCAATTAGCTCTGTTGGTTAAAGCATGGTCCTAATAACACAAAGGTTGTGGGTTCCAGCCCTGTATGGGCCATTCACTTAAGAGCTGGACTCCACGACCCATATGGGCCCCCCCCAACTCAGAATATCCTGTGGAATTCTGTGTTGTGTGTAGGGACATCTCTTACTGTCAGTGGGTCCCAGTGGAGTTGCCTGCATGTAAGTAGTCAGTGCAATTATAGATGCCATTTTTTATCAAAAACATACACATAGGATAGTGTGATACAATGAAAGACCTGTGCCATTCCAGAGTCACAGCTGGAGGCTAAGCTGGCTGTTCTGTGGCAATTTAAATGTCACTAGATCCCCAAGAGTGAACAGCTGCATACAGCACAGGAGCCCTAGTAATCATAAACAGCAAGTCAATAAGTCTGGAAATTTATTCTACTGTGTAGCCTGTGGATGCTTGCTTCAATTGCTCATGCAGTGATGTCTAATGCCTTTTGAGCTGTCCCTAGATCTGCCTCAGGTATCACATAGGACAGTCAGATATGACACAGGGCCAGTGAGAGACTTATGTCCCTTTAAGGATCTACCAAAAATCAGACAACATGCCTAAAGAACCACAATGGTTACCGACACCTACATATGGGCAAATGAAACCTTGTGCTCTTGAGGCTCAGCTGAAATACTGTCTGGAAATACTCGCCTGAGTTTATTGACTAGATCTCTCTTGACTATGGCAGTATGTCAGACTCCTACGCATCTGTAAGCCTTTATACAGAATTAAAACCTACTTAATACATGTACCTGTCTTTCAGATATCATTCCAGTAACATTTTAACCTGCTTAGGTTGTTTTAGTAGTCTAGATACATATTAAATTCTTGAAAATTTAGGAAAAAATAGTTGGCTGAAAGATTCTGCTATTTAAATTCTGAAGAAAATACTCTTGTGTCCTTTCAAGTCTTATTTGACATCGCAACATCCTCAATGTAAAACACAAATCCATAGCAAACTGATCTTTACTGGTTCTGCTTCTTACGGTCCTACTTACTTTCTGCATGGTTCTGGAAGCACCTAGTTCTGTGTTACTTCTATGTCTGCTTTGCCATGAGTTCTTTAATGCTAGCTTCTGTAGCACACCATATAATGAAGGGTCTCCTTCAGGCTTGATGCTTTATTTGTAAAATGTTTGCAACTCCTAAGACTTCTTTGGAATTCTATGGTTTCCACAATAACAGTCCTACTTTAAATAATTACAAGCAATTGTTATTGTGCAGAATAAAGAGTAAAAACAGAGTGGTGGTTTAACACTCTTTGTATTTCTTGAAGTGTCCATTCAATATGATGAAATCTTGCACAACTAACTTTTTTAATAATTCTAATCAACCCAATAAAACACTAAGGATTTTGAATTATGTCTGACATTAATGCATACTGTAAGATACACCTAAATATTCTAAACTGTGTATTGTCAGTGAAGAATTGTTTTCATAGATCTAGTTACAATAATTATTAGAGTGATTCTTGATAGTGCTGTTATAAAAGGTCAGTCTCCTATTCCTACCATGATGACAGTCTTTCTGGTTTTTATAATTTAGCTTTTTCCCCCTGGTTTCACACATAGTGTCAGCTCCTTACAAAACTAGGTGATAATCAGTGAAGTAATTCCATAATCAGAAAATACTAAAAAATATCTTCTATTGGTTTAAAATGTCTACAAATAAAAGATTAATTTCAAATTTTTATCATTTCTTCTTTTTTACAGGTGAAAATAATTAAGGTGGTTGTTATTTACTGTTGAAAAATAGCTCCTGGGCATACCAAGCAGATACCTTTATTAAACTTTAACTTCTGCTTTAATGGCTATAATAAATCAGAATGGAACTGAAATAATTCCACTGACATTTGATTATCCTAAAATCACCCACTCATTCTAAATCTCAATAGAGAAAGTATGTCTTCACTTTAAATTGCCATTATACAACTAGATGTACAAGAAATAATTGCACTGACTTGTCAATTATTCTGAGAATAAAGGAACATCACAGTGGCTTTTTGTGAAAGGGGGAGTCATTATGATAATAACAAGAGAAAGTAGTTTCTGTATTGACATGTGACCACTATCACTTCAAGGGCTTTATTCTGAGACGGTCGTTTTACTTCCCTGTGTGTTTCATGCTTCAGTATCATTAAGACATAAGAAGTCAAATACAAAATGTTACTGTGTAAAGTATGGTTGAGTATGATTTAGAGTAAACGAAAGAAAACCACTCAGCATAAAACTCTATTTACTTCGTATGTGATGTTTGTTGCCCCGAACACACCTGTGCTCATGGTGACTGACTACAGGAACAAAGACAATTGTGAAGTAGTTAATGTTTTATTCAAGATGGGAGGTGGTAGGCGACAGTGTCATTCTTTTCCAGTGTTTTCCCACAGGTCTTTTCTGTCAATTGGAAATAAAAGAAAAAGCATATGTCTTTTTTGGAGATAAGCCATATACTATTCTCAGTTCATTATAGTGCTCATCCTGCTTATTTTTGCAGCAGAGATGTCAAACTATGCAGATATTTTTACCTCAGCAAATGCTTTTGGCTCCCTTGAAGAATTCTCAAGCATTTGGGCTGGCAGCTTTGGTGTTGTCACTTGTATTGTCATGTAGATATGCTTCTGATTAGTTCCTCTTGCTGCTGTATTCACTTTACTGTCTTTTTTTTGTTTGTTTGTAACATTTTTTGTTTTACTAAGACTTGTGCACCTCCGGGTTTTTTTAATGAGGGCTTCCTTGAACTAACCCCTCATAAGATCTCTGTGTGAAGTGTTTATAGTCTCATGGCAACAAAACACAGGTGAAAGGATCATTTGCTTACCCAGTTTTCCTGAGAGTCAGGAATGCTGTCTTCCATTGTACAGTGAAATGCCTCTATAGTCATTTACTGTGCAAGAAAAACACATTTTTGCTGTGAATAAAGGCTCAGATTTTAAAAGTATGTATTGTATTAAAATTCACATTTGCGACTGGATAAATAGTTTGATGTGCTTCTGAAGTTGTCTGAATTAAAAAAAATAATTATTTAGAATGAACATTTTTGTGCAAAGACTTAGATAATACTACAAGATGTAAATAACGTAAGTTCCCTAGTATGGCTGCATCAGTTAATGGAAATTGTACATATCTATGCAGTAGAGACGTGACAAAAGGAAGAAACCTAAAGGAAATATGGAAAACTGTAGCTCTTTTCTTACCATCACTTTGGTGCTTCAGTCATCTTTATTATCTTCTCCAGATTTTAATGATGTAAATTATGCTGCTCTCTGCTTTAATAAACGTATCTAAATGCAACTTACATTAGATTGTGGATTCACTAGATTGTTATTTACAGTTAAACTTGGTAACAGGAGGTAAATCAAATACAGAAGCAGAATGACAAAAAAGTAAAAATAGGCAGCTCACCATCCTTTCTACATCTTCTTTCTTCTTTCAAGAAATCTCTTGATAAAGGTTCAAGTTGTGATGTCAAAATCTTTCAGAAAACAGAAAACCATGTTAAAAAGATAGAAATCATTAAGCCTGTGGCTCAAAGTATTGTAATAAAGACAGAGAGGTAAAACAGACTTTTATTCTTCTGCTAAAACCTGTCCTTCCTGTTTTCTGTGGTATACATAACTAAATTTTTATTGCAAGTGACAAACCAGTTAGTCGGTGAAAATTCTGTGGTAAATTCTGATATTTTGATATAAAACAGTATATGCCTGAGACTATAGCTCATGAGAAAGGCAAATAATGGAGAGGTCTTCCGAGGAGAATCACCAAAGCATATTAGAGAGGGTTTTAGCCAGCTGGTCCACAAGATTAGGGCACAAGAAAAATAACATTAGGGAAAAAAAAAAAGGTAAAGAAAATTTTATAACCTCTTAGAGACTAAGTGAAGATGTATAAAAAGGATAGCAGATATAAAAGGCTGTGAAGGAATTAATATCAGGGAGAAGGAGATTCTGACTATAGGTAACATATGGCTTACTTGGGAAAAATCCATCAAAAGAGTACTGTTTGACTGTTGTGTCCTAACGTGAGTTTAAAAATGTGTATTCCTGCTACAAAATGGAAGGATTGCTTGGTTCAAGGAAGAGACTGTAAAAAGGATTTGGAAATCTATGACGACAAAAAAAGGCAGGGAGCAGAGGACAAACTAAAAGACAACACTTAGCATGAGCTCCAAAATCCATGTTATGAGGAAAATCACAGAATCACAGGATGAATAAGGTTGGAAGGGACCAAAATGCACCATCTGGTTCTGCCTTCCTTCTCAAGCAGGGTCATCCTTGAGCACATGGCATGGGACTGTGTCCAGGCAGTTCTTGAATATCTCCAGCAATGGAGACTCCACAACGTCTCAAGGCAATCAGTTTCTGTGCTGATCACCTGTACTGTAAAGAAGTTCTTCCTCGGATTCAGGTGGAACTTCCTGTGTGTCAGCGTCTGCCTGTTGCCTCTTGTCTTATTGCTTGGCACTGCCAAGAGGAGCGTGGATCCACCCTTTTTACATCCTCCCTTTACATACTTATACATATTGATGAGGTCCCCTCTCAATTGTCTCTTCTTGAGGCTGAGCAGGCCCAGTTCTCTCAGCCTTTCCTCATAAGAGAGATGCTCCAGTCCCTTGATCATCTTGGCAGCCCTCTTCTGGACTCACTCCAGTACTTCCACATCTTGCTTGTACTTATGGGAAATAAAGATGTGGTTTTATTACAAGCAAATGAATTAAACAGGGGTCATTAACCAAAAGGTTTACATATTCGGGTCTTTTTACAAACCTATAAGGCATATCGCGGAGCTGTAAGGTGCCTGATCCGGGCTGGAGCTGTGATCCAACCATGTGATCAGGGATAGGGGAACTGTAAAATGCAAATGGTCAGGAAACCCGTCTAGCCACATGGCCAGCCATGGATGCCACCATGTTGCTCGGGGCTCTGCCTCCCAGCACGGCACAGTCAGCCAGGGAGGGGGGAACGCCTCTTCTGTTACGTGAATGGGGTGGGGGTTCGGAGATCTTAAAAAAGTGGAATTTGAGTGCAGAGGTGTGCTTTTGGACCAATGTGGCCTGAGCACCCAGCATGTGTTGTAAGTAAAATTTCCTACTTGTTGTAGTTCTTTGTCTCACGGACTTGATTGTGTTTTTTATCCTAAATTCAATAAGAAGAGGGATTTTCTCACATACTGAGAAGTCCAGAACTGTCAAAAATCTACACAAAGTATTTCAACATTGTTTCTTACATTGCGAAGTGCAATTGTATTTGGGTTCAGTCTACAGTTCAGACTCTTTAATAAAATTATTCTCCAAAATTTTTAAAAATGACAAAAACTTTTATGGGATAAGAAAACAATGCCTCTTCTAGTTTAGTGCTTAAGTATTTTCATGGGTTGAAAGCACTAAAGCTCTTATTAATGAAACAGAAAAAAAATGTAACAAGAACCAAGGGTTGGAAACTGAAGCCAGACAAATTCAAATACATGAGAAAACTCAGGTTATAAAAGTGATAATAATTAATATCTGAAATAAACAACCAACAGAAGCAGGAGATTTTCCACCATTGAATAGTTTTTTAAAAATTATAATTGAGGGTCTAATTCAGACTGTGTGGGGAGGAAGAGTTTGAAAACAGAAGATTGGTGAGGAGATAAGGTTATTTTTAGTTGGTTTTGTTGAAAGTGACTCTGAAACTGGGAAATGTTAAAGTGTGAGAAAAATTCACCTATTCTGTTTTCCTTTGGGTTGTTTTCTGTCTGCTGAAAAAAAATGAAATCTCTCACAGAAGATAACAGAATGTTGTTAAAGACTTAAAAGCATTCTTTCCCACAGGCTTGGGGGGAAGGGAGATAAGAGTGTTTAGAATTGTAAAAACACAGCCTGGAGTGAATTTGAGAATGTCAGGCCTGTGATATGTATCTTTTGTTATGTAAGACTGGGCTGGCCTTTTTGTCCCTGCTAAGTTTGGAGTGTATGTATGTCCCTGCAATGATGGAATAAATCTATTCTTCACACTTCAGTTGGTAGTCATAGCCACTTTGGTGTTACCTGAGTGTAGTCAATTCACACAGACTGCTTTCCTTAGCTTTTAATCCAATGAAGATGTCTGCCTCATGCACCATAATGGAACACTCAAGAGATTGTTCTTTCTATAAAGAACATAAGGGTGGAAATATTACAGCTCTAGATGTTATTTCATAAGGTTGACGCAAGGCTTCACATGTTATCCTCATGATAATGTGATATTTAACATGAATATGTAGCATGTTGCATGACTTAGTTAAACCAGTACTGATGTGAAAGGTTCATTTCACAATACGGAGAGGAACTACTTGGATAAAATCCACAGAAGACACAGAAGTGCTCTTAAACCTCTTACCAAACGTCATGATACTGCATCCAGTTCAGATTCAGAAGACCAAAACCTGTCCTGAACATGGCCACTTAAATGATCATTTGGTTGTGGAGAATACTGCAGTGTATGTGTGCTCAATACTCCAACAAGAAGAGCAGTACCCCAGAATGTGAGAAACTTGTGTTGAGCATGTGCTCTGCTTGCTGGTTTTGTTGTTGATTTTTTTTTTTTTTAAAGTACGAATGTCTTATATGATATGGACAAATAACTCTGGGAAACAGAGACCAGAACTAGAGGTACATTTTTGGCATGAAAACACAGCACTTCTTCTTGGCATCCTGCCTAAACACATTTCCCTCCTGCTTGAAGTAATTGGTAGGCCACCTACTGAACAACCTTTAAGTCCACCTCTGTTTTGATATGATTTCCCCTTGAGGTTTCTCTTTTGCTTAGAAATTTATTCCCTGACTATATCACACCTTGATGTAGCTGATGCCAACACAGTCTTCAGCATCCCTTAAACTACCTGAGCATTGAACTCCAAATCATTGTCAGCTAAGTATAGGAAGCCCCAGCAAAATGTTGCCTTTTTTTTTTTTTTAATAAATAATTGCTGTTTAAAAAGCACCAAACATTAACGTGTTGAAAACTAGAGATGTTTAAATCATTGAAATGATCCTCTGCCGCACCCAAAAGCTCAAAAACTACTCTAAATCTATAAAGTAAAAATTACCTTCAACACGAAGGATAGCTCAGAGGCCCATGCCTGACCTGCAGTGTGCACTCCTTTAATTTTTCAAACATAGCTAGTCTTTGTTTTTCCTAATGAACACGTTTACTGTAGGATGGTAGCACCCAAAGGCCCCAGTGGGGCTAGTGCTGTGTGCTGTACAAACACTGATAAATAGCATGCCCAGCAGAGCTGATGATCTGAATGGCACAAAGAGTTTGACATGCAGCAATGGAGGTACAGCTTACGAGCAAATGAAAACAGTGATGATTAGAAGAGCTTTGGTAACTGAATTCTTCCTTGCTCATTTGTCTTTTCTAATAAGAGTAAAGGACAAATAGAGGAAATGTCAAGACTATGGAAGTTAATAAAAAAAAAAGAAGAGTATAAATATGAAACAGAAGAAATAATCACAGCTTGCTGTCTCTGGTTCTGTTCTACATGCAGGGGCAGAGAGGCATGATGTTAGAGGGAGTTTTAAGAGATTTAAAAAATAATTTTTCAAGTTGCTTTTTAGATGTGAGAAGGTTCCTTCTTTGAAATTGTGGAAGAAATGTGGGAACAGGTTATCCTGAGATTCCAAGCCTCTATGCAAATATTTCCTTAAATATACAACTTAGTAAAGCAATAAGGTAAAAAAGTGCATCTAACCAAACCCTCAGACTCCAGATATTAATAATACAGTTCTTCTCTTTAAGTATTCATATACTCCAACCCAGTCTATAAATAAAATAAAAAAGAACAATTAGAACAACTAGAAAAATATACTTGAAAAGGCAGAAACTACAAGCTTAAAAACACTAAAAAAGGGGGGAACTCTCTAGAGTTAACTTAGAAACCTCTGGATGCCAGGAGAGATTGCCATATCTTTTGTCTTACCATCACCATCTGGGGCCTATTATAACTCCCTTAAAGACTCCCCTTCTGGCAATTTTGTAAAACAAGCACAGCAGAAAAAGGAGAGCACGGTGCACTACAACCCACCTGGCACCAAGAGGAGAAAGCAGGTTAGAGATTTCCCACAGAAAAAGCTTGAAGAACACATCTTTTCAGCAGACAGGTTCCTCAGCCTATTCAAGTGACAGGTATAATTTTGTCCTGGGTAAAGATCTTTAACCCCCTAAGTGGAGTTTATATTTTTTCTAAAGCTGTCTATGTCTACCCTTTCAATGTGACAATGGCCACCCTGTTCTCCCAGTGGTTAGAGTGACTGTTCAGGATTCAGTGCACAAACCCCTCTTGTGTCTGAAGGGATTCAAACCCACTACTCTTTTCTGTAATGGAAATACAATAAATTGTCATAATATTTGTTCGGCCAGTGTGATGAAGAGGTAATCTCAGTACTTACTGACAAACCTTTTTTGCCATGCAGAAAATACCAAGACAATATCACTGTTTAGCAGGACAGAAACTAACACCTGGTGCAACATTCAAGTGTCATTTCAATACGTACGCTACTAAGAAATGGAGGATGTAGATATTGAAAAATTGCCTTTAACTTTCTCAAATCTTAATACAAATTACAAGCATATGATTTATTACACTAAATAGCAATAATAGGATATTAGCTATCTTGCCTAAGGTTCTGGCTTTATTTGTTAATAAAAAATAAGTAGTAAACTAAAGTCCGTCAGTGTCTGGAGTTTAAGCAGTTGCTCAATCGCTCTTGCAGAGTTGGAGTCCACTGAATTCCTAATCAATTCACAAAAAAACCTTAAAAATTACCACATTTAAACCTGAGATAACATATATTTGTATATTTTTCAGCTTCAGTACATGAATAATGATAGTAGAGGAATGAATTAGCAGTTCCACCCTATACTAAAATTGTCTTTAAAAAAGATCCATTTACAGCACAAATAAACAAAGGAAAAATTCTACTTTCTTTTGTGAAAATACATAGCATATTCTGACACTTTTGAAACCTTTCTTGTCATAAGTGGATATCTATGGTATTTCCTTTTAATCTGCCTCTCTCTATAGATACCACAGGCAGCTAAGCATATGAAGGTCAACCATTAACAACCGTGTTACAGATACAGGGAACAGGGATTAGAGACAATAAAGAAGTTAAGGGACTTGAACATATATCATGTTAAGTGCTGGAAAGTCTGAAAGTTAGACATCCAGCTTAGGAAGTGAAATCCATAAACCTGAATTAAGAGCCTAGGTGTGGTGTTCATCCATACTTTCCTCTAGTGGCAAAACCTGTAAGAACTTTCTTCTCCTTCCTCTCTCCCAGTTATTTATTCTTAGCTTACACAGCAAGATGCAGTTTTCTCAGTCTGTTCTCATGCAGCTGTGGAGGGAATATTGCAAATGGGTTCACTGGATTTAAAAAACAGACAAAAAAAGAGGTTAACAACATCAATAATAAAGAGGATTTTTTTTCCTAATCCAGGTCACTTCAGTGTTCTCATTTATAATATAGCCCCACAAATCTTACCTCTTCTGACAAGACAGTGAACTACAGTGTCAAGATGCATTGAATTTTTACTTTTGGATCTGCCAGAGAAAATATGCTCCTGAATCTACACCTGAGAATATGATTTAAAAGAGGCAGGTCTATGAAAGAGTGGTCCGGTAGTCATCTGTGTTATGCCATTTCATAATAATTTTATACTACATCTATTGCTGGATCACAAAGCATTGCAGATCATCTTGGAGCACAGGACTGTATTTCTGTCCAGGTAATCAGAGCAGATGATGTGAATTTTATGCTGACTTCATGCTTTTAACCAAGGTTTATGCTTGCTGTAAGTCGGTAGATGACACCTGAAGCAGCATAAAAACACAGTGGTACAGACAGGTGATATTTCATCCAGCATGAGGCCAGCAAAGAAAAAAGTTATTCCTTCAAAGGCTTGTAAACTTGCTTGGTAAAATAGTCAGGTGGCTGAAGTCTTTCGATCCAGTAGTAGGTACTCTAAAATCACATTTACTATTGGATTTAAACACAACATGCAATGGCTTGAGTCAGCGCTTAGTACAGCCAGTCCAAAGTGTTAAATAGGGATCAGGTGACTTTTCCACGCATAAGAAACTAAGCCTGACCTTTGGCTGTGAAGGACTTTCTTACTGTTTTCTTAATAAAAATATGTATTGATAGTATGCTGTCTCTCTGCTTTGCATATTAGCCTAGCTGTTAAATTATTTGATTAACAACCTGAAACTGTGTGCTCCACACTTACAACGGCACTAAAGTACTAAAACTCTTCAGCTGCATGTTTACCTATGGCTCTAACCAAGGTGCTGCTGAAGATTCTGAGTGGATTATTTTCAGAGTGGGACAACTGGGTTACCAGAAATTATTCATTCAACCAGAGAGGAAAGCAGATGAGATAACATACATCCATAGCCTAAAGATTAAAAAGCTCTTACGGGCCACTTGGGAGTTCTTGTTCTTGCTCCTAACAGACTTTGTGATTTTTAATCCACTGATTTTTGGAAGCATAAAGCAGCCTCTGAATTCCCATCTTTCCTTTTCTGCAGTGTGTAAGCTCTTAGTATGCTGGTATTCTCTATCCAGGAATCAGGAACTCATACTGTGCTTGTTCATTCCAGAAAAAAAAAAAAAAGAAAACAAAATCCCTCCCCACTGTACCAAGCAAACAATCAAACAAAAAGGTATAAAACATAAACTAAATTAAACAAACAAACAGAAAATTACAACCTAACCCTTTTTTTTTAATTAGTGTTTTTGTTGTTGTTGTTGTAATTATTAGTATTAATAATAATGATTTACCACAGGGCAAGCCAAAACAAAAAATAATTTCTTCTTAGTACAAAAAAAAATTGCTTTCCCAAGTTGTATTCAGTGTTCCTCTGAATACAGTAAGAGTGGATACAACCCTACATACTTCTTTTTACTGCCTAATATATTTCACAGAAGTACTGATTAGCAGAGATAATTTAGCTAGAGCCAGAGGTGACTTCATCCAGACCTCATTAGTGCTGTTCATATGTTGAATAGGGATGACCAACAGCAATACATAGTGTTTATTTCTCATACAGATGATGCAAAGATAACCATTTTCTTCAAAAGGTGATTTATGACTGCTTAGAATCACTGTCTTAGACAGCCCACCAAGGTATTTGTAATATGATATGAAAGTTCTTTATCGACAGGATAATAAAAACTTTGTTCTACCTAAAGTACTTACCTACTCTCCATTAGAGCAGTACATGGGTCTCACTCAACCTCATAAAATGTTTACCTAGCCAGTTTCTGGAGCAAATACAATTAGCCCAGTTTACAGTTGAGGAATGTGCATTCATCCCTGTTCCTACTGCACTGAAACCCACAGTCTTGAGTCAAGTACCTAAACTCCCTGTTGTGATAATTAGGTACTAGAGAATAAATTTAAATATTAGTTTTTCATCTTGGACAGTAAACAGGGATATATGCAGGTGGAGGATGGGTCAAACCAGTAATGCATATTTAGCTTTAGGATTAACATGAACCCAAACATGATATTCCTAGTAAATTAATTTATTAGCAAAGAAAAAGAAAGAAAATAGCAAAGAAACTAGTTTGTTTGAATGTTTGCATTTTTTTTTCTGTATAATAACTTTCGGGTAGTTACTCACTACCTGAAAATGTATGTGTAACACTATGGTAACTGACCGTGTTAGTACCCCATGGTTATTTTAAATCACTTAATCCCTTTGGCTAAACAAGAGAATATGAAAAGAGCTGTGAGTTGAAAGACACATGATCAGTTTAGGGCTATACAATATTTCTAAACCCCAGACCCTCTTGTCAGAGTTTCACAATGGTTGTTTCTAGTCTTCTCCAGTAGACATACACATTTCTTTCTGCTGTGGGTCACAGTCCGCCCCCCAAAGACAAAATGTTGCAACTGAGTCCAAAATACACTTTATCAGTTGATCTTTAGGACTGCAGTTAGAACTTTTTTTCCGGTAAAAGGCGCCCTAAAGAGGCAGAATTAGTGAAAAGATATATAAATCCCTCGGCTGTTGTTGTGTATAAGGAGTAGCTCTGGTAAAAGAGGCATAATCCACATGGATGACTTACTTGTCACTTTTGGAGGAGCAATGTCATGCATGGGATGTATATTACCATTTCATATTCTTCTAAAATGCTTTCCAAACTTAAATACTTATGCTCCTTGTTTAATGATTTAATCATTAAATCTTGCAAGCAGCATGTTCTGACAATGTTTTTTCTGACACAAAAGTATCCCTTCAGGTTATGCCCACATGAAAGAGTGCATGTTCCATGTCCAGTGTTAATCTTCATGTACTGTAAAATTTATTGCACAGTATTTAGGTTTTGTAAGTTAAACATACCCTCTGGGTAAAAATGGTATTTAATTTTCACTCATTCTCTTGTTAATTGTTTGGTTTACAGTTTTTCAGTGAATAGATGGTAACTTAACCTTGTTGAAATAAAACTGACTGTGGTTCTTCTGAAATCCATGTTCCAGATGATCTTTCTTTAATGCATTTTTCTTTAGGAAACACTGAGAACAACACAGTGACTTTCCCTTTATGAAAAATATTCACTATATCTGAGGTAAAACTATAGCAGTTTAGAGTTCTTGAATTCACCTACAAATCTAAGGACCAGTAAATTCCATGTCATATCATAAGTGCTTCTTTATATTTGGGGATAATTTGACTTCTTCTGCCTTGCATCTCTTAGTCCTGTGTTTAATTCTAAAGGATGTTATAGATGTATTTTCTATCTAATTCCCTAACTCTCAAGTGTAATAGTCCAGATTTTTTTTCAAGGCCTGTTATGGAACTTAGCCTGTATGTCAGTGCATTTATAAGCTGGACATCAAAACACATTTGTGTTCTCATATGTGCTTGAAATACATAAGTAAATGCACTAGTTTTAGATTCCATTCTCAATATGACTTTTATGTGCAATAAGAAGAATGGTTAAATAACAGAATTTAGTGTGTTTGTGTTATCAGTAATTAGTGCATATTGTCATTACACTTTCTTGATGCTAATTTTATTGATATATGTATTTATTGATTTCAGTAAAAGGAGAGCAAGTATAATCTAAAGCAAAAATCTAAAAAACCTAAGATGACATCTAAAATGCAAATTACAAAATCCACAGAATGTGAAATTTTTCTGTGGAAAAGTAGATTCCTATGTTAGAGGCAGTTAGACACTATTTGTAGTCAGCAAGAAGAAATTAGTATTTTCAAGTAATTTCCATCTTATAATTACAAAAAAATATGTAAAGTACCTTGGCTGATTCAGCTGTTTACTGTGAGTCGGGGGTGATTGGATCAGATGTAGATGTCACGACTGTAGACATTTAAATTTAGCAGATAAGAATCACATCCAAAATTAATTGAAAAGGAACTGTATCTTCTATTATCTCTAGTATAAATGATATTATGTTCACATAATAGGCTCTGGAAATATTTGCTACTCACTTAGTCTATAAGCCAGAAAAATTAGTTAGGAAAACACAGGATTGATAGAGAGAAAATGGTATTGGAAAAATGTAATACCTGGAATTACTTTTCACAGGAAAAAAAAATAAAAATGTGGGCACTACTAAATACTGAATCAGCAAAAATATTTACTTTGAGGCACTTTCATTCATTTCTAATCATGATGTTGATGCAATTAATGAATCAGTCAACATTGCTGATGCTGATAAATCCCCTCCTTGGCTAACAATCATCTTTTTAAGTGCCTACGAGTTGCTGACTTGGCAGGACCCCAGTGTAGAATAACACTTGACAACTTTCATTGAAAAGTTACAGAAAAGTTTGTGCATCTGAGGAATGCAAACATAGATAATTTTTTGTTTTTACAAAATTCTGGGAAAAAATCCCCAAGCTGGAATTTCATTACCTAATCACAAAATCATTGATTTACATTAGTAAGCTGAAAGAAACAGAAGACAGTAATGGGTTGAAGACTCATCAGATAGTTCCTCTAGATAGTTTCCAGAGTTTAAACATTTCCCACCACTTGGATTTCATGGAGTAGAGCCACCTCCCATAAGTAGATGCCTTTGACATTTCTGTCTATGTGCTGTTGAATTAGAATGGTGGGTAAGATTTTCCCCACACAACAGCTGAAGAGTAATGTTCTATTTCAGCCCATGGAAATGTTGACTTAATATCTATCTCTATCTTATTGGATTCAAACCCAATAACTCAAAAGTACTTTAGCCACCACCTTTCACTGGTGCACTTCTTTACACTTCCATTGGAATCTATCTAAATCAGTTTCAAGGAGTGGTTTACTTTCTGGTGCTGACTTTAAGGGTTGCTTACATATTTTACCTTATAAAAACACCAATAAAATACCAAACTTATATAATAAACTGGAACCCATTAGTCATCAGATGAACACAATGAACAACCATTAGACTTGACAGTCAGGGTTATATACATCACCTATGCTTTCAATGCAGTCTTCTGTGTCCCATACAAAGGAGAACATATTTAGGCTTTTTTTAATGTTGATTTAATAGTACTACCACCTTAGAATAAGACATTTGGAGATGTGGAACCTGAAGAATTGAAGACATAAACTGAGATCATGTTTGTTGTCTGATCACAGAGCCATAGTAAAAAAGGTGATCTCTTTCCTTTGAAAAGACAGGTTTACACTTCAAACCAAAGGAAAAATATTTGCTTATCCTTCATGAAAAAAAGAGAAATGCTTAGTCTAAAAGAATCTGGCAGAACTATTGATACAGGCAAGTTGCTCTCTAGTGCCAAGACCAAGGTAAATATGTAGAACCAATATTTCTGGAATCTAAGCAACTCCAATGTGCAACTGTAAGAATGTATGCATCTACCCTACATCTAGCCATCTATGTAAATACTCTTAACATAGTTTGAAGTGCTTTGGCATCTTGAAATCAGTAAATTGAAACTTGAGAAACTTATGGTTTTCTGTTGTTGCACTGCATGTCTGAGTTTTTATTGCTACTCCCTTCTCATAATTTCCACCCTTCTCCTGGGACAGTTTGCTCGGGCATCTTTAGGCAGGTAGGAACACATTCTGCAAGTAGGATATATACGGTCTACAGCTAGAAAGCAATTAGAGCTCTTGGTTAACGCACAAAAATATGAGTAGGATCTACTAAACTATGATGCCCCACTCTGGCTTGATGCTCAATAAACTTGCACCTGCTGGACGCGCGTCAGTGAGGAGGAAAGTGGCCACAGCTCCTAGGGATGTAGAGTTGCCACCTTCCTCCCAGTTATGACTTAAGTGGTTTGACCTCAATCCAGTAATTCCCAACTGCCTGAACCAGTGAGGCACTCCAGCCACTCCTAGTTAATGTTTAAAAAAAAACCAAGGCTATGGACTAACAGGGAAAGCCTACAAGTTGTACTTTGTAGCTGCACATAACTCTTAAACAAAATACCCCTTAATATGTACAAAAACAGCAATGTTCATCATATTGGGAGAGTTAGTATGTCCAGAGCTCAGAAATGGCTCATTGGTTCGGCATGAAATGTACAGAAATAAAAAATGGATAGTCAGACAGTAATTCCAGTGCTACATGTCGAGGCCAAAAGACACAGAGATTGGAAATACCATGTTTGTGATGAGCCACCACTGTGACTCTGTTTGCAAATGTGTGATTAATGTAACTACTTGCTCCACTGGGAATTTTACTTATGAGCTTTCCTTGAAGAGAAATGCTAGTGTAGCAGTGTCATTGCTCAAAGAGGTGAGAGATCATCACCCTGAGTGTCCAATACAGTTTGTGAAGCCATATGTCATGTGTCAGGATACAGCAATGAATCTCTCGCAGCCTTGCAAGGAATTTGTTAACCGACTAGAATAGCTCCCAGCTGAAATGCTCTCAAACCGTATTTGTTAACAGAGTGTGAAGAAGTACTAGAAGGTCCAATTAAATAGTCCTCATACTCATTCCCTCTTTTTTACTCATGAGTCTTTTTCTCTTCCAATGGTAACAGTTCACTTCAAAGATGACAGTGGGACAGACTGAGGATGGGGGTGCTCCTCCACTCCTCCTGCAAGGAAGGTATAGCTGCAGTCTACAAATCTTCTTATTTTTTCCTATCTAATTTAATTTATATGGGGCTCCATGAATTTTTTCACACCACATACACTTCAATAAGTCCCTCAGACCCAGTGTATTTCTAACAGTTGCATTTAATGGGAAATAATTTAATTCCATACAGCAACACCAAATGGAAATAAACTACTCAATATGCTTGCTACTATGTCTTTCATCTTAGTGAATTGATTTTAAAACTTGTGCTGATTTCTCACCAAATTAACCTTTCTTTCTTTTTTTTTTTTTAGTTATATAAATAAATAATGTGAAGGAGAGCAAGTGAAACTGAAAAGAGAAAAATCAACAGCACAGCTGTGAGGTTCTGAGCAAGCCACTCTGAGCTTTCTTCAAGGAAAAATACTTCTCTCATCTCACTTTGCTATTAGATGTGTCACATTGACTGATTTCAATAATATTAACCTGAGCAAAATTTAACAAAGACAAATAGAGAAATCGTATACATAATACATAAAATGAAAATACATTCACTATTCTCCGCTGGAAATCTTTCATTTTTATGTGATTCTCTGATATTCTTTGAGATGCTCATTTCAAATATGAAATAAATAAAGAATTTATGATCAAAACTCTAAACCTCACCTCATATGTCTTCTGATTTGTCCTTAAAAAACTGATTAGCAACACTTTATCTTGAAATAGTCACCGAAATGTAAACAATATACTCAGTATTAGGTGGTGCTGTAAATTCCAGCTAGAAAAGAAATGAAAATTCAATCAGAAATGTTCTATGTCATGCCTGGTAGAAGAAAAAAAAAAAGTCAAATACTATGGAAAAATTAACCTAACCTCTTACATTTAACTCAGTGATGGATCCAAACTTCTGCCAGTTCTTAGAGAGCTCCAAGGTCCCTTATCTTGCCTTTTCCCATAAAAGAGCCACAGTGTCAACTGTCAGCATCCTTTTTCTGTTCCTTTGAAGTGAGTTTTGTTACTGCAGGGCAGTATGGTGCCTGACCTGGGATGGCCTGTATTGCCCTATGAAAACATGGCTTAGTGGAGCGGTGGGTAGGCAGTTTAATAGCTGTCAGTGTATCAGCAGAAGACCCTGGACTGTTTGAAAGGCAAGCTCCCTCCCACACCATCCAACCTTGTTTTTCTTCACAAAAGTATGGAGAAAAGCTGCAACCTGAGAGGGCAGAGAGAGAAGAACATTTGAAAGCTTGAAGTACTCAGTGACAATTTTAAGAAGGAGCAAGAGTTCAAGAAGAAAGTGGAGATGAAAAAAAAAGAAAAAAAGAATTTCACTTGGCCAAGAATCTCACTTTTTATTATTTTTGTTCTCCAAATTACTTCCCTTTTTACTCTCTGTTTGTATCATCTCTCAGTTCTTTCTTGTTCTGATAATTATTCCTCTGTAGAGTCCACAGCACTTTGCACAATAGGGTTGGATACATATTACTGTACCCTTTGGCTAATGTTCTGAAAACTTTTTTGATTCTGACTCCACTTCAGGGCTTACAATCCCTTTTTCCATTCTCATTTCTGGGGTCATTTCCAGACTTGCAACCACATTTCTGTTTACAGGGTTATATCCATTACCCTAAGTTGAATGATGACTCCTGGAGTTTGAGTCCTTGCTCTAGGGAACTACTGCAATTTAAAGGATAAATAATATTAAAGTGGAAAAAGGGCACAATAAAATTCTAATTGAGAAAAGCAAGATCATATCAGAAAAGAGAGAAGAAAACTACCAAAGGAACAGAAAAGGTAAGGAAGATGAACAAAGAAGAAAAATAAGATAGAAATCATATGGAGAAAGCTACATAACATTTTTAAAACATTGCTTTGAAAATGTGTCTTTTAGTGTGAAGTCCTTTCTAGTTAGCTTCCAAAATAAAGAATTACACATTCACATCCATTAATATAAAGCTTCTCTCATACTATTTTCATATAAATAGTCTGTATAACCTTGAAGGAGTTTGATTGTTTCTCTGGATTTCAGTATGCTGCTACATCTGATCAATGTCAAAAATTCACCCCCCAAAATGGGAGCCCCTACTGAATGCCTCCCAGTTCTCAATCACCTTTAAGTATGGTTAAATGTTAACTATAACTGAAAAAAACAAGTTATGTCAGCTTTCACGACCTTTATTTGTTAGTATGCAAGTCAAAATATCACAAATGCAAAAAAATCTGAAATACTTCTGGAGCAGAAACTTACTTCAGGTATGTCAGGACTGAATTTGGCAGAAAGATCAGAAAAAAAAGAAGCCCACACATTAATTGTTTGCACTATTGCAGGTTTTAGTTGGCTTCTTAGGAACACACATAATAATTCAAACTAGTAGATAGTGGCTGTATAGAGGATAGTAATAAGTAATAACAATAAAAAAGGTCATTTGTGCTGATAGACTCTGGTGACACAATCACTAATAACTGAATAAAATCTTTAAAATAGTTGCTATGCAATCACTTTCTGAAAGGCAAAAGTTTTTAACTTCCTCAGATATCCTGAAAGAAATAGTCAGTCAGCATCTTAATCTTCACCCTGTAAAAATTTATGTTGATTCCTTTGTTTTCCTTATATGCATTTCATGTTGAGCAGTTTGTTAGTTCTGAATGTTGATGTTCAGTATCTTAGATTGATTTGCCCTCAGAACCTGAGTCTTCGAGGACCATGAAAAAGACAAAAAGGATCCCATCCATGATGTATAGTAGAATTACTAAGTGAACTGCCATGACTGTTCTCCTGGCAGTATTAAATAATTCTCCAAAAGTGCATATGGGTGAGATTTTAAACCTTTGCTTTTCTACAAAGGAACAGCTAGCTAAAGCATTGTAAAGAAATGCTAACTGAAGGAAATCTTGCTCCATCTTCCAAAGTCGGTTGAGTCTGTGTGATCCCCCTAAGTAGCCCTATGCTTATTTAAGCAATGCAGAAGTGAAATAGCAGGGAAGCAGAAGCTGATACTATGAAAAAATCCACCATTCCTGTAAACAGTTACAAGAAAGTGATATTCCATCCTTTGCTAATTCTATCAACAGCTACCAGCCACCTCATGGGTCTGGCCCCATTCTCTGACAGTCTTGGAAGGGAAGTCTGCCTGCCTCTGTTGTGTGTTACCCTGCAGAGCTGGATCCTAAATTCTAAGATGTTACAGTGGCAGCAAATGGCTGAGATAATAAACAAAGATAATAAATTTTGTTTATGCTGAGAAAAGCTGGTTCTAGTATACATGCTGTTTCAGTTAGCAAAGGAAACTGCGATCATGGCAAAAGTTCTGTCTAGCCTGAAAACGAGATTTCTCAGATTAAGAGATGAAAAATACCTTGTGCAAGCCAAAGATGATAATGAACAATTCTAGTCAAAGTATTGCAATAAATATTATTTAAATGCAGCTGCCTCCACCTTCAGGTATTCATATACTAAGTAATTAATTCTCCTGTCAGTCCTTCAAACTAGACAAACATGCTACTTATAGGGAAAATGGTGAACAGAGGAATAGGGTATTATCAGCTAGGCACAACATACTGGTATTTTTTAGTTCAAAATGTTACTGGCCACCTCATCTCAGAAGAGATTGTTTTCTTCAAGCACATTCATCTTCCATTACAAGTCATATGATTTAGCTCTAACTCTTAGGGAGGTAGAACACTAAAAATGGTGGATTATTCACAATGCAAATGAGCCCATCTTAACTGAAAGATAATCACATCCATTTGAGGTAAAATAAGCTCTTGAAATAGTTTTAAACTTTAAATTAATTGTATATAATCTATATCAGACCTCAGTGGTAAGAATCAGAATTAATTTCTATTATCTTTTCCTTTAATTATGAGACAATTTAAACCACAAATGTAGTGATGAGTTTTTTTATAAATCATTACAAATATAAACATATATATTTAAATAAAACTATCATCATAAACAAAATACTATGAACACACACACATAATATGAATACAAAACAAACCAATTCAGAGCTAAAAGATGTTCATTTCCATGCATATCATACGCTAAGAAATTTTCCACAAAAGCTTGCAAATGATGAGTTGTTCAAGGATGTGGAGTATATAATATGAAATTAAAAATCACACAATTTCTATCGCACAGTATGTACCTCCATATTTACTAAAGGGTACTGTGCATGAAGCCAAGTATATACAAAGCCAACTTTTTATTGTGGAGTTAGACACTGTTGATTTGAAACTAAGAATGCATTAAAGTACAGAGCTGATACAGTGTCTGTGTTACGTCAGCCTACAAGTGCAATGCCTCATGGGTTAGTAATGTCACCTGTTGTTTTGATATACCTTTCAAAACAAACACCCAGAGTGGTTCAGTGGCTAAAGAGGGTAAAGGCACCTTTGGGAAGTTGTGTTAATACACAACAATTACATGTACCTTTGTTATGATCTGAATAAATACTGACCTGTACAACATCTCAATTGTGATTTTGGTGATTATTTGCAGATAATTTATTTTAGAATAATCACAAAGAGAAACTTGGCATTCTTTGGTCTTTTACCTAAGCTATAATGTATTGCTCATCTGTTCTAAGAATGTTCTTGATCAGAATAACACCAAATATAATCTTGATAATAAGTCCTCTGATTCAGCAGAGCAGAAGAAATCTGCCACATTTATCCTACACTTGGCTAGACTTCAACTGAGAGTGAAGTGAAACTTAGGTATTCTTTATGCAACCCACAGGGATACTTTAAGTCTCAGTTAACAGATGCTAATACATGACTTTGAGAGCATTAGAAAGTATTGCCCTACAGATGAAGAAATAATGACTATTTTTGCGTAACAATTTTAAATACAAAGGAATAATACATTAAATGAAAAGCTTTGATCCATATATCAAGAAACTTGGAAGTAATTTATTTGAAGACACAAATAATGTTGTAATATGTGTTCACTTATATTTATTTTTTTTTGTTATATATTAAAAACCAAGAAAAAAGCAAAACCCAAAATCCTGCAGTTGTTTGGACAAAGTAAAAATTGGAATAATAAGTGCAGAATATGCAAAATTTTATTTCCACAATAATATATGAATGCTTTATACTGATGAACTAATGCCATCTAATATTTTGTTCTTTGAGGAACGAATGCCTTGTTCTCAGTGTTATAGGCACAAGAGACCAATATTTTAAAAGAAATTTAACAATGTCTTAGTCCAACCATAGAAAAATGTCATATTGACTACACTTGACCCTATAGATTTGCAGAGAATGGACGCTCAAGAATATTATTGAGTGAGAAGACAAATGATCTGACTATTTGCTTTAGATATTTCTGTGATCCATCACCATTTTATCTGAGCACCTCGAAAAACTTAAAAATTTTGGTGTACACTCAGATTTGAGATACTCCAGCCAGATTCATTTAAGACTATGAGAAGAGCATATTGGTGTAAGGACTGCAGTGGGGCTTTATTGTTCGAAAGTCCAGAGTTATTGCTGTTAGACTGATTCCAGCATTTGTCAATTGTCCCCGCTATCAAGTTGCAATCACACATTTTACTTTGCACTAGTGACTTCGCCACTCAGTAACAGGAAAAAAAAAAAAATAAAATTATATCATTGTACTGTCTTTGATACATTTTCTACTGCTAAAGTCTTGTGATCTCTTTCTATCTACCTGTAGACTTGAACCTCTTCAAGAAATACCACCACAATGCTTTGTGGTACTTTAATTAATACTGCCTATCAGGTTTGGTGACCCACTGATGTGTTTTGTTACCTATTTGATGGACAAAAAGTACCTAAGGAAGATAGAGTAAATTCTTCTAATGTTGCCCTGTATCAGCACTATTTCATTAATTAAAATTATTTGAAGGGGGTGACAATGTCCTGATGCCTACACAGTTACAATTTTTGCTTTACAAAATTTTCTGCTATGAATAGGTGAAATGAAAGACTCATTAAATATCTACCAAATGACATCCAACACATTCCAGACACTGGCAAATATAATAAGTTTTAAGAAGTAATTATAGATTCTTCAGCCTTTGTAATAGTAGGTCCTGATTCTTTTTCACTTGTGCTGATGTATTTAAGAAACTGTTTAAGGGAATCTAATTAAGCAGTAATAAAATGAGAGGAGACTCTAACACAAATTTTTCAGTTTCTTCTCTAGTGTATATACTCTCCTGTTGACTTTAAGATATATAATACAGCTTACAATGTATTGATTTCTAAGACCTAAGGCAATCTGGAAAAAAACCACATTTCATTTCTTGACTGATTTTGTAGTTTGCTTTCATTCCACTTCTGAACAAAGTGAAGCCCTTTTCTAATTTTCCAAAAAGAAGGCACAGAGTGTGTAAAATGGATATGCATATAGCAGGTCAGCCAACACAGTATTCTGAGATAATAAGGAGCCTTTCACTGAAAACACCTCTTTTGAAGCAAGCCGTATGGGTTAATAACATCAGTTTGTTGAACAAGTCTTTGTCTCTCCATGAACATTTTAATTCTGGACCTGTAGCTGGTTTGGATTCATTTTCATTTGCCAGCACATGTTTGTCAAAGAAGCCTTGGTGAGTTTTTAAACTCTATAAACTTCCTTCATAGTTAAAAGAATTTAATCACACTAAAAGCCTTTATGTAAGTATAATGACAGCTTGTTACTTAAATATCTAGTCTCTATAGAATTATGAGAACATAATGGTCTAGTTAGAATTATTATATTTACATATTTTACATATATTACATATATTCACAATACATGTAATATGTTTACATCATTCTCAGCTTTTTGTATTTTTTTTTCTTTTTTGATATTCTACATATAAATCCTCAGATTATTGTTGTACTTTGCTCTGGTTTCTTCTGCAAGTATATTCCTTGGTTGTTTTGAAACACCTTGCTAAAGCAAACTAATATTCTCTTACTTCACTTCATGGATCAGTGATATTAAAAGACTTGAAAACTAATTTCATGGTGGAAAAATTTGCTATTCAGAAACCTTTCTTGTACAAGAACTTTGTCTAAGCACATCTAGAAGAGCTCCCCTTTTTGCTGGGAGTCAGTGTAGAGCCAGCATGTGGTGTTTACATGTGCTGTTCTGACTCTCATGCAATAGCCTTGGGCAGGTTTGTAGTATGCAGCCAAAGGATACTCCAGGGCAGAAAAAGAAAATTCAAGAAACATGTAGTCACTGTATATTAGCTTGGTCATTTCAGAATTGTAGCAATCAAGCACAAAAGTATTTATAAAACATATCAAGTTCATTTCAGAATACTGGTATTTAAAGTTGAGCAGTTGAATTCATTGAAGTTAACGCCTAATGAAATTTTTTTTTTTTTTTTTTTTTATGGCTACACAAGAGAAGTTCTCCATACTGGAAGAAAGGTACAGTATATTACAGTTAACAGTGACTCAGCAGTCACTTATTAAATAAACCATTCTCATATAAAAAATAATTTTCTAAATGGCACGTAAGATATCTAGACTATGATAAGGCCCATTGATTCCCTTCTCTGCAGGAGCACTGTTCATTTGTGAATTTAATTTTTTCTCAATGAACACATCAGCTTTGCCTATGGATGTCTCAAAAATTTACTAAGACAAGCATCTCCTCTTGATGTATAGAGCTTTCCTTTTTGAGTCTTATTTACTGTCTGTTGCAACAAGACCAGAAAAGACAGAAGAAAATAGAAAGGGACATATTGTTTCAATGCTTTTGTTTCAGTGTTTTTGTCACACTTAAAGTGAAAGTGCCCCTGGGCTCCAAATAGATAATATTACTCTTCATTTTATTAGGGGAAAAAACCATCATATTGCCATTTTACAGATGGATGAATACCTAAATGGGAAGATTGATATGTTTGAGCCTTTATACTGGAGACTAATGAAATTTTTAGGTAGATCTACTCCCACCTCAAATCATATAATCTGAATAGTATGTGTTGTAGCTCACAGATACAGGATGCAGGCCCTGAAGTGCTGTAATATACATACAGCTTTTACAACTTGAAACACATAAAAGGGGAGGGGTGGGGAAGTGCAGTTTAATCCAGCATACACTGAGATGTTTGATGCTGTGCTGTAGTCCTGTTTGGGGTAAATTCAGCAGTTCAGTGAGAGTAAAGCATCTAGAAAAGTAACAGTCAAACCTGTAATTCTATTTATGAAAAAGTGGAGAGAGAGAAAGAATAAAAAGAGGTGATATGTACCTGCATGATGATATAAATCTAATTAGAAATTTCCCATGAAAAGATGAATGTATATTTTTAATATTCCACTCCATATGCACCTTTATTCATATTTTGACAATTGCTTACAAGCCACAACTCTAACTCTTACCCCGCTTTGAATCAAACACTATGATCAGAAAATGTTTTTAAAATCCTATGTACTCTTTTAATTATGTTTATAGGTTTATCAGCTAGCTTAGACAGAAAAGTTTATAGTCTGTTATGCTGTGTTGATGAATCTAATATTTGGAAGGGAAGAATGAGTGTTGGCAATCTTATTTAAAAAGATAATTCCTATATTTTATTAAACCCATATAGTAAATGATCACTTGCAAGATACCCTTTTACATAAGGTGTTACGATGCCTCTTAACCTTTCAATCTAGAATGGGTTCCAGAAAAAATATGGACACATAAACACACCTACTGAAGCAATTCTATTGAATAAAAAAAAAAAAAAAGATCTGGAATAGTACAGAATCTAAAGGGCAATCAAATCAAAGGAAAAAAACCTCCTAATAGATTCACAGTAACTTTTATTTGTTTTGGGAGTAAATTATTTGAGGATATTTTTAAGCCTCATAAGGAAACAAATGAGCTCTCTCTATTCCATTAACTTAGAAACAAACTGACCAAACAAGCACAACAAACAAACAAATAATCTAATTTAAATATGCAAATAAGAATCCTGGTGGTGAAAATTGAGATTTACCAAAATAATTATTGTTTCCAATTTTCCAACTGTAGAGAAAACAATTTATGTATGTTCTGTATATCTCCATGGCTTCTCTTTGGCTCTTCGAATGGATATGGCAGAAGCAGATGATCTCCTCTCCAACCATCTGCATCCACAAAACCATGTGCGCTTCTGGAAGAGTATAGAGATGTGTCTCTAATATGTGACATGATCATGGTCATGATTACACCCATTAACCTCCTCTTTTGCACTTTTGCTGCATCTGCTTATCAGTATGGCACACTATGAGATTGGCATTAGGCCATCAAACAGAGAATGACGCTGTATGAACTGAAAGTTTTCTGCCAACCAGTTTGTACACAAATTTAACATTAATTGCTGTCAGTGATCCTACAGCCAACTCTTTTGGCAATGCAGTAAATATTGAGCATCTCACTTCCGAGAATAATCATCTGGGTAGCTCCATGCATTTGTTCTCATAGTTCACAAATCATTAAATAAAATAAAATCAAGATTGCCAGTAGATGATCTTACACTTGAAAATCTGTCTCCTATCTAAAAAAATATATGGAAATTATTAAGTCATACTTGTCTATATCAATTTTTATGGATCTTTTTATATGCATTAATGTTAATATATCTCCCTGGAATAACTTGAGAGAGAAATCACTTGTTTAAGTTCAGATGAATGGAAGTTTTAGAATGAAGGATTAATATGACTCTTCACACTATAATACAATAGATGGTTTTCTTTTATTGCTTGTAATTCCAATTGAAGTCACTAGCATAAGAACCTGAAAGAACTATACTAGATCAAGACCTTTTAAAATCATAATTTTGTAGTGGCAAAATTCCCTAAACAAATATTTATCATATGTGGTCATTGGGAACACAAACAAAATAAAAAATGGCACAAAAAATATTTCTTGCAACTTGTGTGTTATTTTAGTAGAATAACATCTTTAGTATTATAAATTATGTCTTCATAAAGGGCAAAGAGTCTTAATGTAATTGTAAGATCGTATCTCTGCAAGCAACACTTTTCTGATATAAACCTGAACTTCTAGCTGAGCCTTGAAAATACCTACACATGCAAGAAACTTTATTCCAGTGTTCATACTGCTGAACTTTGTATGATTGATCATGCTTATATATCTTTGTTTCTGAGTCCAAATTTGTTATAATCAAGCTTCAGTGTTTTTTTTCTTAATTATATCAGTATCCTAACTTGAGGAGGAGGGTGAAAAGTATAGTAAATTCTAATAAGCAATTTTGTTCCAGGCACAAGTTATATTTTTCAGTTAAAAATATCCTCAGGTACAAATCTAAGAAACAAGACAGAACTAGATGAAAAAACAAGCACGTGTTTCTAAGGTTAATAGTTATATTAAATAAATTTCCTATGTATTATTCGTGAGCCTTTGAGGTTGTCTTAGGTAGTATCTGAGCCTCAGAATGATAACATGAGTGATTCTGCCCTACTAAAATTTTGAACACTGGAATATACCACTGCAACTATAACCAAGCTGCATTTTTAATACCCTTTAGCCAACCAGTGTACTGGGAGGTTACTTGAAAGCAATAACAGCAATGGGGAATTTAGAAATGACAAAAATTTCCATATTCCTATCAGCCAACACAAAGAACAGCTGTGTTTTTACATTCTGATTGTGTCAATTTTCACTCTTATTACTGTTACATATTTGCTGATGGGGGAAATGAGATAATTTTACCTTATTGAGAATAAATTTTTCATTAATAGAAAGTGGACTTCTTTATCTTTTACTTTGCTTAAAATCCCATTTCTTGATTAATAATTTTACCGGTTTGTCATAGTTGATCTTTGTTTTCATTTTATTTTAATGAAGACCTCAACAATGTAGATTCTAATTTGCATTACTTCATATAGACTTTTAATACAATGTTACTTATTAAGTGACATTTTGTGAATCTTGTTACCACAAATATGATTAGGCAAATACACTTCACAATGTCACTATGTCCAATATAAACCCATGAAACAGTTCTGTGAAATCCAGAATTGCTGCTGTCTTTTGCTCATCCTCTTTGTTACTTAGTAATGCAGAAGCTTCCTGATTCTTTTAACAAATTAACATGACAGTTGTATTACTATATGCAAATATAGCAGAGAAAAGGAGAAGAAAAATAGTCAATACGTATGAATGTGTAGGATGGAGGAATGATAATACCGTTGAAACTGGCCGCATGTTGGTATCAAGGTACATGGAGAAAAGACCAGAAAGCCTAACCTCTTTAACTTCTGGTGCTTGGAGATCGATGTGAAACAAGTGCTACATCTCTGTAGATCTGGGGACATCTGCTCTCTACATACCCTAATTGTATCCCTCTGTCTCTGAAAGGGCAGCTGGATCTGGCTACAGTGCTGTGGTTTTCAGTCCATATGATATTCAACAGCAGGCAAGAGTTCAAAACCATCTCATTTGACTGCATTTGTATTGCATTGCCATGGAATAGGAACCACAGGCCCAACAGAACTGTTTGAGAGTTTTATGTCAGCTGAGAAATTTCTAAGAGAAAAAAAATTATAAGCAAAAATAATTAAAATAAAATATTCCAGAACAAATACGTAATAACATATTGCATTTTATAAT
>VWZG01006772.1:66975-78170 GCA_013396735.1 Grallaria varia | reverse complement strand
GAGTGGGGGGGGGGGGGGGGGGGTGGGGGGAAGTGTATGTAGCACAGATATAAAACTGCAGCAGTTCATCAGTGTTATCCAATGTGAAGAGGTTAGGAAATTGCCTCAATTTATTTTTACTTTTCATTGATTTTAAGCGCTGAACTGACATTTCAGGTATTTAGTGTCTTCTGGATTTAGGCACAAATAAAGCCACAGATGTTAGCATGTCAGCTGGGTATGGGTTTAGGTGTTTCATTGGATCAAAGCCTCATGTTGTGTGGCTCAATAAAGAAATTTCACCAGTTTCCTTTGAAACACATTCAACAGTGTTATCCAGTGAGAGACCTTTTTGCTGTAAGACCTATCAAAATCTTTTTTTCTGAATAGCCATGAAGGTGAGTTATTTTCTGTCTGTATGCGTTCAGTTACTCACTGCACATTTATGCTTCCCAAGCAGAGCAAACAGGGGATAGGTAGCATCTTGATCCTTTCATAAGGATCACTTTCAGAATGCAGAGCTTTAAATTGATGCTAATTTTCTTCATATAGGGCCTCTGCTCCAAATGCTATTTTTGTTTACTAGAATACTCCAGACCCTCATCTATGAGGAGTATTCACAAAAGCAAACACTGACCTCTTAAGGTTAATGTCCCTGGATTTCTTCAGTAAGAGAGGGAAAAAGATACATTTTCCAGACAATTCATAGTGGTTGATTTAGACACCTCCTCTGAATCACTCTTCCAAGAACCTATCCTTGTCCATGGATTACTGAGGAAGTCATGGGAAATTAGCCTCATGAGGCCAGTTTGTCTTTATGATTACTGCCTGTAGCCTTATATTTTATCTATATATCATGAATCACAGCTGAGCCGGTGTTGCCAGGTGATAAGACTTGGACCATTAGTTCGGAAGGTAGTAAAATACTTCTACTTCAGATCACTTCCATTTTATGAATGACTGCCAAATAAACAAATACACATTTTCTTTATTAAAATAAATATATATTACATCTTATGTTACAGTTTATTCAGAAATTATAGTAATATACACTCTATGTCATATATTTGTAGTCCTGCACACCCACTCAAAGTATGTTAATAAAGTACCAAAAGCATATAATTTTGAATCACAGCCACAATCATGTTAAAAAGCATGAAGATTTGGATCAGAGTCAAAAGCTCCAAGAGGCTTGTAATCTTCAGAATGTGAGAAGAAAAAGTTTGCAGTAATGACAAGCAAAATTGTGGGTCTGGAATAAAAAATACTATAGTAGGATCATAACAATTACTCTGTTGTTTTAAACCTAGACAGAGTATCAAAATTATATATGTACTAAAAATGTAATATTCTCCCTAAGCTTCATCCTTAAACAGATATAAAAAAATAATTCATTTCCAAAGGGCAACTCATAGTTGTTAAACTAAACATCTTATCTGAAACAATATGCCCCCGCCTAAAATGATTACTGAATAAATTCGTGGGTGGTAATTACACATGTATTATATGAGCAATACTTTCTGTTTTCAGGGAGGTGTTTCATACAACCCAATGAAAAAGGCCTACGTGCACATACTCTGGAATATAAATTATTAGACTACATTTGTCAAATGAAAAGCAATATACAAATATACGTACAGTAATTTATATACAGAATAATCCAACTTGTATTAGTTAGAAAATTTAACACTGAATAATTCCATTCTCACGTGTATAAGAGGATGACTCAACAACACGTTTCTAATGTCAAGGTGCAAAGCAACCAATAGTATTTTTATTGACTATTTTGTCTTACATTTTATTGACAGGTCTTCACTGAGAAATGAAACAAAGCAGACTCAATCACAAGAAATCAAAACACAACAAACATAGTGGTTTTTTCCTCAGTCTATGTACACCTGCATTACAGTTAGCAATATGAATTAATTGCCCAAATATATATCAAGATTTATCTACCTAGTTTAAGCATTATATTGGCTCGGTCACAAGATCTTACATTCCAGCATGGGTCAGAAAACTGATTAGGTGTCTTTGACCCTCACACCAAACTGCATATTACCATGTTTATCTTAAGGGTTTCCAAATAAGTTAGTTTCACATGAAATTAAAAAATATCCTGTCCTTAAATGTACATGTGCAGAGAACCTCACAGAAGCTGATGAATATAAGAAATACACATTCAACCAGAATACCTATATTGCATAACAGTTTCAATCTTAGTATATAAACATTACATATAAAAAAAAAGCCTCTGTTATTTGTCACTAGCCTGACAAAAATAAGCCAATAACCTTACTAGAATCCTGCTAACCTACAGAACTAATGGAAGGAATACCAGAAAAAGCCAGACCAAACTAGACAAGCCTCCCTTTGGTTATAACAAATTTTTTGAAAATACAGATTTTTGTGCCATGACATTGATAGAATATTTCCAGATGTTGTGTTGTAGCAATAAGGCACAAATGTGGAAAGCCTTTCTCCTGTTTGGATACCTGTGGGTTTGATTCAGATAGCCACTGACATAGGTCAGGCAATGTCGTCAATCAGAGTCATGGTGTCCAGTCAGCTGATCTCTTTCTTACCCCTGTAAACTCAAGACATAAGAACCAGTACACACCACACTATATAGTGATGGAAATAATTCCTAATGAACTGTAGCTACAAGACACTGAAGAAATAGGTACATCACTCACCACTGGAAATATCTCTTTTTTTTGTGTCCACAAAGCGAACAGTGTTCTTTAATAAGAAAGAGCATATTCACCTCGATCTCACAGTGCTCCATGCATCATACTGCTGCAATATTAATTTGATACCAGTATCAGCACATTAAAAAACAATGTCTTAAAATGGCCAGAGAAAATCACATTATCTGCAGGAAAGATCGAATGTCACAGTTCATCCTTTGTATATGACATGTTCATGAAAAGAAAGACTGTTATTTCTTGTTTTCATGCAAAACAAATACAAAAAGAAAATCACATTCTATACAAACTGAACTAATATGAGCAAACTGGCTAGAAGTACATTTGCAAAGCATCCAGCCAAAGTTTTTGCTCCGTCACATTGATTAATCTCCAACACCTGTGCCAAGTAGGCTGTAAAACTGTCTTTTGTTCCAGTTCAACTGATATGCTGATGTTCAGGATAAGAAAATAGGTGCCATCTTATTCCCTAAAGAATAGCTTTATCCATGGTCACTTGGATTGGAGTTTATTGCCTCATGGAGTGCAAAAGTTGATGTTTCATGTTATAATTCCACATGCAACTTCACAAGCGGGAGTAGTAAAAATACTTTTTCTTCAATATAGTCTAATATCTTGATCTTTATTTAAGATTAAATTTACATGAATGACCTTAGCCTTTTGGGATTTCTTTTTATCCCCACAGCATGTGTACGTATTTTAAATTCTAACTAATTAATTTTCTGTTTCAAGTTACTTTGCAATAGCTTGAAAGTCGATAGGAAAATTGATTTACTTAACCATAAGCAAAAGGTAAACAAATTCTTTGAAGGAATTGCAATGAGAAGAATTTTAAATCACAGATGATAAAGATTGTCATTAAATTTAATGGTCAGCTGTGTTCATTAAGATACACAACTTTGTAATAAGTTTCAGAACTTTATAAGTGATCTAAAACTTAATGAACTAGAATAAATAATTACCTCTACAATTGGTAGTGGTAATATTACACACTAATATTCTTTTCAATTAATGTAAGTATAATATTAATCTAGCTTTAAAATTTTTGGATTTATTGTCTTGTTATATGATTAACCATTTCATATTAAAATACAGGTACTTCAGAAATATAGAAATTCCACTGGTGCATGCAATGAAAAGCAGTGACTGTAAGAGAAAAAATAATTAAAAATAAGAGAGGGAATTTGCTTTTAAGTCCTCTTCTGCAAAGAAAGACTGAATGTTCCAAGGATCTGCCAAGTACTTGTAGATCTAGTTTATTTGCATTTGAATCTTTATTAATACCAATGAGAGAAACCTGCAGAGTCATGTCCTCTTCTGTTTGCATTTGGATTTCTGCAGAATTGAATCCTCACCCTGTAAAAAATTTCTAAGTTTAACAGAAATTGTCATGCTGACATCAGTGGGACCATTCAGAGCCATAAAAGGTCAAAATCAATTCCTCTCTAATTTGTCAGCATTTTGCCTAAAAGACCATCAAATACCAAGGCAAAACAGCATACAAAGTGTGATGCTGAACAAAACAAGAAAGGTATGATTGCAGAATGTTTTAAAATCCCATACTAAAATAAATATATATTCAAAGCACCAGAAAATTATTTGAGGATGAAGAATTTAGGCAGTAATATGCTTTACAAGTCAAAAAGGAATGTTTTATTTAGGCATCCTCATGAATTCTACAAGAGTTGAAGTTTTTTTTTCTTGTTCATATGAGGGTCTTCCATGCTGGATGATATGAATTTACCTGTTAGTTGCTAATAACTGCATCAAAGAAAAATACCTCTCAAGAGCACACCTTTTTTCTCCTTTGTGCTAGATTGCATAGGAAGGAGAGATTCTTAAAAAACAGTGTGCTCTGATTTATGCAGCTTCAGTATCACGATATATTAACAGTGTGTATGAAATACCTCTGAGTAATAAAATTTGAAAATTTAGGTAAATGGTCTTCATAGCACTTTATTTGGTACATGATTTGATTCGCTGCTCATCTCAGAAACAAACCCAAACTTGTAATTTTATTTGTAAAAGGGCAACATTCACTTCAGTCTTATAACCCTTGTTTGCCTAAATTTGCATCAATAATATACAAAAGCATTACCAAATATTATATTTTGTTTATTTATTATGTTTATGACACTGTGCTGCATTTTAAATGCAGTCAGACCTCCAGGGTAGAACTTTAAACCAAACACAGACATTAAAGTTATTTTACGTTAATGATAGTTAAATACACAACACTGCAGGATATCAGGGTCATTAATTTCACGTGACCAATTCTGGAACAGTTACCCCTGTACATTTAATTGTTGTTGTTACTTTCTTAAATATTCTCAACTATACTGTCAGCTATTTGCAGCTTCACTAGGTTCCTACACCATTCTACACCAAGAACTGACCACTTGTATGTATAATTCTGAGACCTCTGGCACCATCACCTGGGTACTTGCAGTACCTGTGCTGTTTTACATGCTGACTCCCCCAGTAGTCTTGGGATGGTTCATTTTTGCATAATTCTTATTCTGGACTCAAGTTTCATTCTATATACTAGGGATTCCTATACTTACTTGCATATACAGATGTAGGCCTTTCTCAACTACTTATTATTGATATCCAATTACAGCAATACTAATGGTAACCATCAAAGCTGTTCACTTAAATTCATTTGATTCTCTTCAAGTAGCACCAGCCTTTATTAAAACACTGAATTCACAGTACCAGCAAAAGAATTTATAATAATCCCATAAGCTTGAGTATTATACAATGAATAGTGAAGCAGTTGGCATTTGTAACATTATACAACTAATGTCCAAAAGCTGCTGTTTCTGCATTCTCAAATGATTACACTTACGCTTGTTTCAAGCTGAAGAAACAAGAAGTATATGATAAGCTAATAACACTTAAAGCTTCACCTTTTGGTGCTATAAGAAGAAGCATCTCAGGGGAAAAAAAAAAAAGAAGAGGAGAAGGGGAAAAGAAAAAAAAAAAAGAGAAGGAAAAAAAAAGAAAAAGGAAAATAAAAAATAGGTTGATTTCATTTCACTTTTGCTACAGTACTACTCTAAAACATCCAGATTAGACATTTTTGCTACCCAAGCAGTCTAAAGTACATTTTAAGAAATATGTGCAAAAAAGTCACCTAACTAAACTCACAGCTTTTGTCTCTTTTGTCCATGTCTATATCACTTCTTTTGTGAAATAAGTGATCATAAACTGCACAAGCCATTAATTCTATTACAAAATGTGATCCTGTCCCTCCAAGGTTAGAAGCACTTATAGATATTTGCACAGAATTCTTGCTCTCTACAAGATGAAGTAACCTTAAGGTCAATTAGTTTCTGACTTTCTCTTTATAGGACCACTGTGTAGTGTATATTAGAAAATACAACCTGCTTATCATAGATCTAGTACTACTCCCACTGAAGGAGTGAGGCATTTGCCCATCAACTCCAGTGGGAGTTTGATGAGACTCTTAAGATAAATTCTATTTTCTTAATATTTTCATCCTCTTCTTAGGTCAGATCACCCTCCCTGAATAATAAGAAACTGAAATACTTACAAAAGTGTAGGAGAGACACTACTGATATTGCATAATTTAACTACAACAGTCCTCTAATTTTACATTAAAACTGAAGACAATGTCAAGTACTTCTCAAAAAAGCAATTTTAACTCATGTTTGTTTGAAGACATTAAGCTGACTAATCAAAGATTTTGCCATGTCTTTTTGTTGCTTTTCTCTTCTGTAAACAATCATTCTTTTTATGTCTTTGGAATTAGTTTAAAATTAAGGTACTTGTAATATTTTCTGTTCACAATACTAAGTTTTAATTACAGTACAGATGTAGAGAATACACTGGTTATCATTGCCCTTAGTTCATTTACTCTGATTCTGAACTCAAAAAAAAAAAAAAAAAGCACGGTAATAGGTGTCCTTTCCATCTTTCCTGTCTGCCAGTTTTTATCCAGCACACCCCACTCTTTTTCTAGTGCTGCAGAAAGTAGCCAGTTCAATTTTTTTCTGTTTGCACAATTACATAAAAAAAGGTATTTACATTTCCCTCCAGCTACAAAGCAGAAAATGGTCTGGGAAACAACGTGAGACCAACTGCTGCTCTTCCAGGCTGACCTAGACACGGAGTGGTGGTTAGCACAGGCCCAGTGGTGAACTGGATGGAGCTGCTCTGTTCGAAGTACAGGCTGCAAATAGTGTTTTTCAATGTGGTCTCACCATCAGTGAGCAGCACTTAACCAATTTACACAGAATCACAGAATGGGTAAAGTTGAAGGGGACCACTGGTCACCTAATCCACTTTCCCTTCTTAAGCAGGATCATCCTAAAGCATGTTGCACTGCATTGCATCCAGACAGTTCTTGAATACCTCCATAGATGCAGAATCCACAACCTCCCTGGGCAACTTCTTCCAGTGTTCATTCACCCACACAGTAAAGAAGTCATTCCTGATGGTCAAATGGATTATCCAGCTTCTGCCAGTTGCCTCTTGTCCTACTGCTTGGAACCACCAAGAAGAGTTTGTCCTTCTGCCCTCCGCTGGACCCACTCCAGGAGCTCCATGTCTCTCTTGTACTGAGGAGCCCAGAACTGGACACAGCACTTCAGATTTGCCTCACTCGGTTGAGTACAGTGGCAGGATCACCTCCTTTGACCTGCTGACAGTGTTCTTCCTGATGCACCCCAGGATACCATTGGCCTTCTTGGCCAATAGGATGCACTGCTGGCTCATGGACAGATTGTTGTCTACCAGGACCTCCAGGTCCTTCACAGATCTGTTTTCCAGCAGATCAGCCTCCAGCAGGCGCATGTGGTTATTATTCTCTAAGTGCAGAACCTTGAATTTGCCTTTGTTGAATTTCAGGCTGTTCTCTACCCATCTCTCCAACCTGTTGAGGTCCTTATGAAGGGCTGCACAACCCTCTGGGGTATCAGCCACTCCTCTCAGCTTTACGTCCTCAGCAAACCCTCTGGGATCTGCTATTCAGCCAGTTCTCAATCCATCTCACTGTCCACTCATCCAGCCTCTACTTTCTGAGTTTGCCTATGAGGTTATCATGGGAGACTGTCAAAAGTCCTGCTGAAGTCAAGGTAGACAATACCCACTGCTCTTCCCTCATCTATCCAGCTAGTTGTCCCATTGCAGAAGGCAATGAGATTGGTTAAGCATGATTTCCCTTTAGTGAATCTATGCTGATTACTCTTGAAATGTATTTTTTAGTATAATCCTTATACAAGACACCAAAACAAAAAAAACCAACCAACCAACCAAACAAACAAACAAAAAACAAAAAAAAAAGAGAGAGAGAGGGAAAAAATTTTGAAAAGTATTCAAAAACGTACCTAAGATTTCAAACACTGAAGGATGTTTCCAGGCCTCAAAACTGGTTCCCTAAGTTTTCTGACAGTACACCATACAGCAGACACATCATCTTCAGAGTGTTTTGCGCGGGGCTGGGGGGGGGGAGATGCGGCTTAGCTGAATTAAGATGATGTTGTTTGGCCAAGATTCCAAAAATTCTTGGCAAATTCTATTGAAAATTCTGCCTCTTTAATAGAAGTCATACTTCAGGTCTGCAGTGCAGTTACCACATTTGATTCTGGGCTCCATTTATAGTAAGAGAGACACTTTATGACACAAGACATCTAATGCCTGGATTTGAGTGTGTTGAATTGTACCCTAGCAATTTTGCTTTTTCTTCACTGGTTATAAATGGCACTCAGGTTATCAGATCAGGTATCGGTATCTAACTCAATTGTTGTTTAAGGTTTTGAAGCTGAGAACACATGTTCTAAATTTTACATGCGCAAGGGGTACTTGTCAGCTTTGTTCCCCAGAGCTGAGAAGAATCAACAACAAGGTCATTCACAGGCCTTGGCTGTGACTATGCTCATGGTGCTGCAAGTTATCAAAAAGTGAAAAAGCTAAGGGATTTCTAGAACTTGAAAGAGTTTGCCAATTAAATTGAAATAACATGTTTAGGAACTGAATTGGAATATTGGGATATCAAAACTTTATTGAAAATGAGAATACCCAAGTTACATCTTTCATATACTGGCAAAACCAGAGTTGCTTAAAAAAAAAATCGTTTTGGTGAAAGTGACATGAAAATGTTTTACCAAAGCAGAAGGAGAAGAATCTGTCTTGTGAATATGAAAGTTTTAAACAAACTGTCCTGTTGGAGGTATAAGCTGGTTTTAATCAGAGTAGTAAGATTTAATCTTGGTTTTTGTGTAATGATTTAGCTAGAGCAGTAAAAAAAAAAAAAATTGCACTTCTGATATTTGAATTATGGGTGCTCTTTCCACTGTATCAATCATAGTATAAGTCAGTTGTTTCAATTGTTTGGAGCAGTATTTTAATTTTTCAGATAACTGTTCTGCACTGCTCAGGTTATTTAATTTTTGAAAGATTTGTTTCTGAGAATTAAAGTTGCTCATAAAGCCAATATCCATAAAGCACTGGTGCCAGTCCTTCCATTTTCTTTCAGAAGAATACTTTCTTTACAAAGCATAAGAAAAAGAGGAAACATTCCTTTGCATTACTCTTTTCGAGCAATTTGTGAATTATCACTCCAGAAGAATTATGTGAGCAGGCTCCAGTTTGTGGAGAGTCATCACCTCTTTCCTTTGTGAGGCAGTTTTTACACATAAGTAATTGCTGTGGGACATACATCATCATTTTTGATTCTTTTTAATGAGATTAATGCAAATGGATACATGCACAACTTGTCAATCTCCTGTCTCTTGTCCCTCATCTGAATAGAAGCCAAACCTTTGCATACATTTTATCTCTTGGTTGAAGTGGCAACATTATTGAGAATGCAGATCTTTAATCCTTAGCAAGTTACTTGTTTCTTTGGAAAACTATATGGACTGATAATCACCCTGAAAACTTTTATTAGGCCACCTCACAGTTTCCAGAAGATTGTGGATTTACTGTTGCATTCACTAATGAGCATCCTTGAAACAGGCAAATGTATGCACTAGTGTTCAGTCATGAGGAAAACAATGAAGTAAAAAGAACCTCTTTGCTCATTCAAGAACTTCCCAGACAAGCTGGAGACATTTTTTAAAAATATAGTCAATGAGCACCACATCTTTCCAGGAAGAACAGAGAAAGGAATTTTCAGAACTTCATTTTGAAAACAGTAATGTTTTGGATGTATTTCCAAAATGTAATAACTCAGCCTTCTCCAGCTTTCTGTCATCTTATGGAATGGTGACATTCTTAAATACAGGCAATACTAATTTCACATAATTTTTATTTTCATTGCCCTACCTATGCCTGTTGAGCTGACTAGAAAGCAAAAATGTAGTCCTTCACAGTCCCAGATCCTGTTAAAATACTCTCTGCATATTTATGGTTCATTCGAAAACCCAAAGGAAAAAAATGTGTCTACATAAGGGAAATATCAAAACAGTAGAACTATAGTAATGTCAACAGTAAATGCTGTTATTAATAATAGCACATTAAAGCAGTTGTTGGCTTTGCTTATAAACTCTTTCAGTTAACTCACTTTTCTATGGGCAATACCTAAAATTTGTCTTATTGTGGTTCGGCATTTAACAGTTCTAACCCCATTCTTGTTACATGGTACTTCGATAGCTGACAATATCATTCAAAGATAAATCTAAAAAAAGCTTTCTGAAAACCTCAATGTCTATTTAAAGAATATAGTCTCTCCTTGATGCACACATATATATCCTCAAAATATTAATGGTATTTTATGCAATCATTGATAGAGAACATAATTTGAGACCACTAAATATTTTCATATTTTATAGATAATAATCATACCTCCATGAAGTTTTAACATCTAACTTTATTTACAAGGCAGCTCTGAACTCAAGGGAGTTTCGTATTAAGATTCGTTATTCAACTACCAAGGGAAAAATACCAGCTAACACGCGAGACTATCTACAGACATTATCAGCCAGCTTGATTATCAGCACCTCCATCACAATCACCTTTTAGTTACATGCTTAATTTCATAAAGCTGGGACAGGTCCTTGGCTTAGGTAAATTTATTTTGACATAACACATTTCTCATGAGAATACAAAGGAGAGAAGAGGGAATCCAAAATATGGTAGTGTCTCATGTTGTTTTCAATCCTTCCCAAACTGCTTCTAAGTTCAAAACTTTGATTTTATGTCCATGAATATTAGGTCTGATGAAGTCAGTGAGTCATATATCTGCTTATGTAACTTTTTTGAAATCAATGAAATTAAATCAGGAGGGAAAAAAAAAAAAAAAAAAAAGGCCAAATAGAAGCTTCAGCATGTGTCTTGGAGCAGAATATTCATATTCTAGTGAATCATTGTTTTTGAATTTGACCCAAACAGCTATTTCATGAATGTACATATGCATATGCATGAAAACTTCGAAATTGCAAACATAATATATTTTATATTTTAGTAAGTGATTTGTCTATAAAGCCATTGTGCTGTCCACTCTTTTATATGGGTCTGAATCGTGGGTCATCTACCGCCGCCATCTGC
>VWZG01006772.1:29012-57831 GCA_013396735.1 Grallaria varia | reverse complement strand
ACCATTCCATTTATTTATTAACTTCTTTATTTATTTACCATTTTACTTATACACTTCCACAATTTCTTCTGATACTGGTAGAGAATATCTAGACTGTCTTTATTGACAACTTATGAGTGTTTATAGAAATCATATCAGGTTTTCCCCTATGTGAAATATTAATAATGATATTTCAGTCTTCTGGGAATTGTCACTTCTTCATTCCTTAGAGAAATGTCAATCCACAGACTACATTCGAAGAGACAGAGGCACTGTCTCCTGCCCCCAACATAGACTCACATTCATCTTGTGTCAATCCCTTTTGTTAGTGGTCAGAATAAGTCATTTGCTGACTGATCCATTCCCAGTGACTACTTTCATACAGCTCCAAACATCTTATCAGAATATTTTGCAACTGCTATGTTTGCACCGAGCTGTCAACATTTGCTTTCCTTACAGGCACTAAGGTAAGATAAAGCACGTTTTCTTCTGTCCTCCTACTTCTTTTTAGAGGGCCAAAGTGAAACAGGGATAAATATGGATATAAAAGCATTATAAATTATCTGTTGATGTATCATATCAATACAGTATCATATTACATGCATATATAACCTCATATTGTATTCCAGAATGCCATTACATTATCAGCTGAAATTTGTGCATATGTGCCATCTATGATTCATTGCAAAGAAATTATGTGTCACAACCTTACTAGGATAAAAGGATGAAAAATAGAATCTAGTCATATTTACTGGACAGTCTATGTATTTCAATTATCATTTTTAGCTGCAAAAACGTTCTGAGCAATGGGAGGGATCACACTTGCAGACACTGACAAAGATTATCTCTTTTCACTGGCTGCTCTTTCTAAGCAGTCCATTTTGCTCAATATGTGTTAGGGGTAAATCACAAAACAATCCAACTAAAAGATTTTGTACACCAACTCTGTATGATACCTCAGTCTTCTAATTAACCAGTTTAAGCGGGTGATAAGGTGTATTTATATTCTGGACATGATTCTGAATTTATTTCCGCCAACAATATATTCTGCAGTAAAGTTAAGACAGAGAGGAACATAAATTGAAGTAAGAATCAAGACAATTGGCAATATCCTTTTTTCTAAGAACATGTACACAATGGAGTGTAGTTGACAAGTAACTCTTAAGTTACAATACTGCAAATAGGCATCTGAGCTTTAACTGGCAAAATGGTTCAGGGTTAAAAATGAGCCATGTTACTTAGTTTCTAATAAAAGAAAATAATTTAAGTTCAACTTTGCTCCAATGAAGCATATGAATTCAAGTGCACATATATAATGTACAAATACACATATAATCACAAAATCCTCGTCTGTCCAAAAGAGTCAATATGTCAGCTAGTTCACCCCAATAGCATGGAAAGATTAGCTAGTCTATTCCTATTTTCTTCAAAAATTGTTGTAGTGGATGGAGTCACTCCCTTCGTAGAGAGACAAGTAGCAATATACAAAACAGTGATTTAAGAAATGTGAATAGTAAATGAAACAGTGGTTTAACAAGCTTTGATGTCAAGGTACACTTGATTATTTACCATAGAGAGGACGGAGTGAGGCAAAACTGTCAGAGAGACACAACACACACGCTAAGTTATGAGATTCAGAAATATCCCTTTTGCATTTTAAATTCCATCACAGATAAAAGTTTATGCGGGGCTTAGTGCCAGACTTGGTCAACATTTACATCTAAAAGAACACATGCACAATCAATCTCCCACATCACTCACCTAAGACTTCAAAGTTTGACGTGTTATAAAGCACTTAGAAAATCTCTCAACCTTGAGGAGTCACCTTGAGAGGTGTCCCTGGGAGGGACATCCTGGCGTGTAACCTGCTGTCATGCAGGAGATCCCAAGGGGCCCCTGGGCTGTCCACTGTTAATAAGGAAGATGATGTCTTTTTGTAGGCACTGGAACAGTTTGCCCAAAGTGGATGCTCCATCCCTGGAAGTGTTCCAGGGCAAGGCAAAATGGGGCATTGAGCAATCTCATCTAGTGGGAGGTGTCTCTGGCCGTGACAAGTGGTTTGGAACTAGATGATTTTTAAGGTCCTCTACAACCCAAACCATTCTCTGATTCTATGATTGACTCGTACTCGTATTTGTCTACCAGCAAGACATCTCGTTCTCCATTCCACACAGCTCTTGACTACTACATTGCCATTCATCTCCCAAAGTCCAGAGGAACCTAGAGGCAACATCACAACTTCCACTGGTGGTATGGCTTAAGTGAGGAGGGGGGCAGGGGAGTGCATAATACTGCAATCTGATAGAGGTCATACAGCCTCTCTAGGAAAGGTATTCTAATGCTTAACTATTCTTATAGCTAAAAAAAAATAAAAAATAAAAAAAAATCCTGTCATAAATAGTGCTCCCTTCTTAGCCTACTTACAGGTGACTTGGAGAAAACAGCTTATTACCTTTCTCTAGGCAGGTATAGTCTATATATAAAAGCTGTTATTTTTTCTTTTTTTCTCCTTTCTGTCTAGATAAAATAACCCAATTTCTTCAATAACTTAGCCAATTATTCTCTGTCCCCATTTCATGTATCTAATTATTCCCACCTTGAAAATGTCCTTGTAGAATTGCATCTCTTTTTCTGATGGTTCCTCCATTTTCTCAAAATTATTCTGAATTCAACTTCAGTGTGCTTACAGATTCCAGAAGGTTGATGGCATCTGTAAATTTAATCAGCGTACTTGCCATTCCTTCAGACAGGCTGTTAATAAAACTTACTGAACATTACTAGTGGCCTCACAGGCTCCCTTAGAATTCTGCTCAGTCCATTCCTCAGATTTCACAGTAAACCTTTAATAGCTCTTCTTTTTGTACAGCTTTACAGTCAAGTTTTTGCTCACTTGATAAGAATCCTATGGGGAAAATAATGAAGGCAGTATCAAAAGAAATGCAAAAATCAAGCTATGTGATGCCTCTGACTTCTCACCTGCAATTGCTACTTTTTTATCCCTTGAAAGAAAATAGTCAGAGTATGAATAGTTGTTGATAAAGGAAAGTTGGTGGCTGCCCATTTACCTGGTCATCCTTGGAATGATTAAAAATTGTGATTATTTTGGTTTTTTGCAGTCATAGACACAATACAATGAACCACAATATTCTTATATGTGAGATATTCTTATATCTTAACGTTGTAATTTATAACATTTTTCTAATTATACAGCTTCTAAGTATATATTTCAATAATATTTTTCCAGTAAGACAGGTCTCTCACTTCTTTAAAAAAAAAAAAAACAAAAACCAAAAAGCTATTATAAATGCCTTTTCCAGTTTCTGTGACCTTGCTGATCTTCCACATTTCCATAGGTAGCCATTAAGTATCATCTTATGAAGTAGCCTGTCAACACAATATGTCATATTTGACTCTCAATAGCATGTTGCTATAATTCTGCAATTAGAATTTATACTGCCAGAATTATAAATGCAGCAAATTCACTTAGCTTACATATTATATCATTATATGTCATTATCTTTGATGGTCTGAATATAAACCGGAGAAATAATAATAAAAACATATTCACTCAAATAGTTAATATGACATACATTTCATGTAGACAGAATATTCAATAGTTCTTTTCAAAGTGCATCCTAGCAAAATTTAAACCTCTTTTGGAAAATACCAAGATTTTCCAAGTGCATGTCACCACAGACAATGTTAAGGTGGTTTTTAGTCTTTAAAAACACATTAATTTTTTAAAACAGATAAATTTAGATTTAATTATATATAATTTCTGGAGAATCAGTGCAAAAATACATTATAATGTAATTATTAATTATTAGATAAAACCATTAGAGCAAAGCTAATTGCTGAAAGTTGATGTATTGTTTACCAGACTAAGAATAGCTGTGTTTCTTTAAGAATTTCTTATTCTGACTTAACATTTTTTCACTTCAGTAATGTAGCTTCTTTAGACTGGACTGAAGTTGCTAAATCAATTTGATTAAGTCTTTCATTTGGGATGGGACAGGGAGGAGAGGGTTAAGACTAATATGGGAGTTCTTTATATTATGGTTGAATAAAACTATTTGTTGCAATAAATGACTAAACAAGCAAATGGTAGATAACATTTTACATAAATGTGCATTTATTGAATGTATTTTACAAGAAAGGGGAAAATTAAAAGATTATCTTCAGATTTATACCAAACAGTCCTGATACATAAAACAAATAAATCTCAATATCTGATAAGAAAAATGTCATTCATCAGTCATCAAAGATTTTTAACAGATTTCACCACTATAGGAAGAAAATTAGTGTGGCCAGAGCTTGATTACAGCTCAAGGTGGTCAGCATTGTGAAGGACAACAGAAAGGGCTTTTGAAAAATATGCTAACAGCAATGGAAAGATCAGAGTTAACACTGATCTACTATTTGATGAGGTCAGTTACCTCACAAATAAGGAGATAGACAAAGTAGAGAAGTTTAATGCCTTCTTCACCTTTATCTTAACACCAGTCATAGGCCCTGGGACCTTGGAAACCCTGTGTTGGAGGACCATGACTGAGGGGATGATAAACTCCCAGTCAACTCCAAAATCCTTTGAGACTTGTTGCTCCAGCTGAGTGTTTATAAATCTATGGGAATTGGCAGGATTCATCCCAGGGTACTGAAAGAGCTGGCTGATGACATCATGGGACTTCTTGTCATTATTTTTCAATAGTCTTGGGACTCTGGAGAAGTCCCAGTTGACTGGAACCTAGGAAATGGAGTTCCAGTTTTAAGAAGGAAGACCATGGCAATTACATGCCTATCAGTCTCATTTCAGGAGCTGGTAAAATTATGAAGGTTATTTTGAGATTTCTTGAAAAACACTTGAGAAGCAATACAGTCATTGGTCACAGATGGCATGGGTTCATGAAGAGAAATTCCTGCTTACCCTACTTAATTCCTTTTAGAACAAAGTCACCCACTTAGTCACCCAAGGGAAGCCAGTAGATGTGTTTTGCTTCTCTTCCTTATTTTAGCAAAGCTTTTGATATTGTCTCTCACAGTATGCTTCCAGGCAAAATGTCCAGCACGCAACTAGACAAGTCCATAACATGCTGGGTGAGCAACTGACTGACAGGTCAGGCTCAAAGAGTTGTAGTAAATGAGGTTACATCAGACTGGCAGTCAGTCACCAGAGAGATTCCATAGGGCTCAATTTTAGGGCCAGTACTCTTCAAAGTTTTTGCAAGTAACCTGGTCACAGGAATCGAATGTACAGTACATAAGTTTGCTGATGATACTAAGCTTAGAGCTGTAGAATCCCTGAGGGACAGAGAAGTCTTATAGGGAGGTCTGGATAGACTAGAGAGCTGGGCAACCAACAACCATATGAAATTTAACAAAAGCAAGTACTGGATTTTTCCACCTGGGATAGGGTGATTCAAATTTTACATACATATTTGGGGATTAGAGGATAAAGAGCAGCCCCATAGAAAAAGATCTAGGGTTTTCAGTGGATGCCAAATTCAGTACAAGTCAACAGTGTGCCCTGTTAGCTGAAAAGACCAATCATATCCAGGAGGGCATCAGGCACAACATTGCCAGACCGTTGAGGGAGGTGATTGTCACTAAATGCAGTTTTAGGGTACCTCTATATAGGAAGGATATCAAACTATTAGAGTGTGTCCAGAGGAGGGAGAACAAGATGATGAAAGGTCTCAAAGGCAAGACTTATGAGGAAAGGAGGAATTCACTTGCATTTTTTCAGCTTGGAGAAAACTGAGAGAGCGCCTCATTGCAGTCCACAGCTTCCTCAAGGAGGGAAACAGAGGGAGAGATGCTGATGTCCTTTCTTTTGTGACCAGCAATACTACTTGGGGAAATGAACTGTAGCTGCCTCAGGGGAAGTTCAGATGGGACATTAGGGAAAGAATCTTCACTGAGAAGAGGGTGATCAGTCACTGGAACAGCATCCCCAGGGAAGTGGTCGTAGTTCAAGGAGCATCTGGATGATGCTTTTAGTCATATGGCTTGGTTTTAGGCAGTTCTGCAAGGAGCAGGGAGTTGGATTTGATGATCCTTTTGTGTCTCTTTCAGATTGAGATGATACTGTCTGATTCAATGCACAAAATTTTTAGCCACGGGATCACAGTATCAATAATAAAAGAAAATGAAAAATTCACCGTATAAAATATATATTTCATAACTCAGCTCATTGATAGGGTCCCCAATTTCATTACATGTAGCCCTGCTTGCACCACTGAAGTCTATAACAAGTCTGCTTTTCTGATGTTCCAGCTCTCAAGAATTTACAACACAATATTATAGCCTTCCAAACTGCCTTTCAGTATTTTCTGTCTTCATCTGAACTCTACACCAAAATGAGTTCTGCAACTGGATTTCCACAGGTGTCTTCATTTCTTTTCCTTTCCTTATTCTAAAATCATGTCATGATTTAACTCCAGCTGGCAACCAGACCCCATGTAGCTACTCATTCACTCCACCACCAGAGGGATGGGGGAAGACAATCCAAAGGGTAAAAGCTACAAAACTCATGGGTTGAGATAAAGACAGTTTAATAGGAAAACCAAAGCTGCAAACACAATCAAAACAAAACAAGGAATTAATTCACTCTTTCCCATGGGCAGGCATATGGTATGGGATATTCTTCTTTTCACTTTGTCCTGGCTGTGTTTCCTCCCAGCCTCCCATACATCACCAACCCTCTCACTAAACCGCAGTATGAAAAGCAGAAAATGCCTTGGCTCTGTGTATTTGCTCAGCAATAACAAAAACATCTCTATATTATCAACCTTGTGTTCATCACAAATGCAAAACATATTAGTCACTGTAAAGAAAATTAACTTTACACCAACCAAAACCAGTACAAATCATTAACCTCAGTCAGGAAAACTGTAAAAAAAGAAAATATAAAAAAAAAATAAAAACCCCTATTAGATAGCCTACTATTTAGTAAAAATTGGTCACTTATTTGCTCAACTCTTCAGAGCACCTCATCGTAGATTTGAGAGCAGAACCAGTCCTTGAATTAAGGTCACCTAGGCACAAGGCAAAGGATTAACTAAAGAGCTAAAAACCTCTGCACTGGTGAGTGGCAAGTAACAGAATGCCTTAAAAAATGTAGTGGGTATGAGTCATTCTGGATAGTACCCTTTACATTTTCTACATGAGATCAACTTGGTATTATAATCTAATTTAGTTTACAGTAAGAAAGTTGGATTACAGCAAATTATCGATCACTCCATTGCTCATTAAGAAAGCAGCTAATCACTATACTCAGTAAAGCTTAATTTTTTGATCAGTGTAATTTTTTTCTGGTGTACTTGTACTGAGAATTTTTATGAACCACGTCTTTGTGAAACATCTTTTGTTGTTCAAGCAGGTTATAAATCCATTCTGAATAACCTGAAAGCTACACTAACACAGAAACAAAAGTTCAAAGTCTCGTTTTCCCATTTTCTTGAATAACACTAGTGCATTCTGGTTAACATAAATCATGTCCATCAAATGATTCATCAAGATTTCCTTCCTTCTTCCTAATATTTTTTTTAAGTCAGGTAACCCTTTTAACAATATATTGCTTATAATACCAACACAACGACTTATGAAACTACAATCTGTGTAAGTCTGAGACACTAAGTGCCTGAGATTTCCAACACATGCTAAACTCTTTAAAAACTGCAGACATTAATAGGAGTGTTAAATCTACTGAACCTCTCCATGTATTCTAACATGCTCTAAAATTAAAGATACAGAGAAGATAAAGAAAGACTGAGGACTATAATGACTGGAATAGACTGTGATGAAAGGCATTTTGCAAATGAGCTGACTCAGACAACTCTCATTATATAGGATTATTCATCGTGAGCCAAAGTATCATAATGTGTTCAAAAATAATGCACTGGATTTAAAAAGTAACACTTTAGCCACATTAATAGCTAAATATGGAGAATAGCTTGTTGATACTAAATCATAAAGGATGAATTTTGTCATGTCTCACAGGGTATCTGAGGCGTTAAATACATTCTTTAACGTGCTCTTCAGAAGCCAATTAAAAAAAAAAAAATTAAAAGTCTGGAATCACAAGAGAATCTATTCATTCCCTTTTCACTGATCAAAATACGTCACTGAGCATCACTTCAATTCCACCATTCCTATGCACTTGACAGAACAACTACCAGAAAATTAAAGTGTACACTATACTACACAGAGATATTTGATATTTCCAAAGCTGAATAATCCTTTTTATAACTTCCAAAAATTCCTAATTTAAAAAAGAATAATAAAATATGCATTATTAACATAGTAAAAAAAAAAAAAAAAAAAAAAAAAAAAATTTCTTTAGTAAAATAGCNAAAAAAGAATAATTTGTCTGCTATTCCAAACAGCTAGTATTTTAATGTATGGATTTATACTTTTTGTCTGCTGCTCCTTAGATTGAAGTTTTGATAAAACTTTATTGCATTAAAAATAAAGTACTATCACATAAAATTTATTTCACACACTTGCAGAATCACAGAATTTCTGAGATTCCAAGGAAACTGGAGATTTTGTAGTCCAAAAACACTGCTTAAACAGAGTCAGGTAGGGCAGGTTATCCAGGGCTGTGTCCAGTCATGATATTGGTATCTTTTAAGTGTAGAAACTCCACGATGTCTCTTGGTCATTTGTCCCAGAATTTGGCCACTCCTACAGTAAAAGAAGTGTTTTCTTGTTGTCCTGGTTCCTGCCCAGATCAGCCGGAAGAGTAATGGCCAAGGTATTGTGTTATTGCAAACCATCGTATGTCATGGCTCGGGGCATAGGAAAGGGAATCCTGTTTCCTTGGGAGGAAGACGCCTCTTTCTGTGGAGCAAGCATGGCAAGAGTGGTGTGGCAATACTTGTCTTGACTAAAAGGAGAGGTTTCAGTGTCGTGGCTGTGATCAGGTCAGGCTTCCATACCCTCTTTTTGTTCCTTTTTGTTATTAATACTGTTACTGTTACTGTTTGTTTTCTTATCTCACTACTGTTTCCAGTAAATTGTTCTTATCTCAACCTGTAATTTTCACTTTTTGTACCTCCAGTTCTCAACTCCATTCTCAGAGTGGGAAGAAGGAGGAGAAAAGTGGGGGAGCATGTGAGCCAAGTCTGGTTTAGGAGACTCTTGGTGGGAGAGGCGTCACTAATAGGGGAGTGCCATTTCGAAACCATGACACTTGTGTTCAGACTGAATTCCATGTGTTTTAATTTGTGCCCATTGATGAGATCCCATCAAGCTTTCTCCAGGATGAGCAGTTCCAGCTTTCTCAGACTCTCTTCAAATTTAAGATGTCAGTCCCTTATCATTTTAGTAGCTGTTTGATGGACTTACTGCAGTCCATCCATATATCTCTTGCACTGGGGAGTCCAGACCTGAACCAAGACCTCCAGATGTGTCTCAAAAGTGCTGAGCAGAGGAGGAGGATCACATCACTCAGTCTTCAGGAATTGTTTACCCTTGTGCAAGCCAGAGTGCTGTTGACCTTCTTTGCTATGAAAGGTTCATTGGTGGCTCATGATCAACTTGTTGTTTACCAGGACCCCCAAGATATTTCCTGCAGAGCTGCTTTCCAGCCAATTGGTCTCTAATGTGGACTAGTTCCTGGGGTTATTACTCTGCTGATTTAGAACTTTTCATTTTCCTTTGTGGAATTTTGTGAGATTACTGTCAGTTCAATTGCCCACCCTGTTGAGGCAGATCTGTTTTGTACATCCATCTTAGTTCCCAAATTTTTATCAGCAGTAAACATGATGAGGGTGCACTTAGTCCAAACAACCAGGAGATTAAGCAAGATGTTAAATAGTTTTTCACTCAGCACCAACCCATAGGGTACACCACTGATGACTGGCTTCCAGATGGAGTTTGTAAAACCAACCAACCATAACCCTTTGGAACCAGCTGTTCAGCTAGTTTTCAGCCCACTCTCTAATGGGGACAGTGCCAAAAGCCTTACTAAAGTCAAAGTGAACAACACACTCTCTTTCGTCATCCACCAAGACAGTAACCAAGGCTATTAGGTTGGTTAAACATGTTTTCCCTTTTGTAAACTCATTATGACTCTTCTAGGTCATCTTCTTGTCCTTCATGGGTTTGGAAATTATTTCCAGGATTAGTTGCTACACCACCTTTCCAGGCTGACAGACCTATGCTTCTATAGATCCTTTTTGTCTTTCTTCAAGAGTGATAAGAGTGATGTTTTCTTTCTTCCTCTTTTCAGGAACCTCTCCCAATCATCAGGACATTTCAAAGACCAAGAGTTGCCTCCTATTAACTTGATCCTCTTTTGCCAAAATTCTTCATACTCAATGGCATCCATACATAAAAGAAATAATTGAGTTTCTTCTATAAACAATTAGTTTTGAATTATTTATGCAAACATAATAATTAACCACAGATTTTAATAAAAAACCCAGATTAATCTACAAAAAATGTACAGAGTGTTGAAAGTCCAAACATAGAAAATATTAATTTTCTTCTTGGTAACAGATTATTTTCATTCCTAATAGCTATATTTGGAAATATATACAGTTTTTTTAAAAAGCTGTTTTTGTTTATATATTTATTTGTTTGAATTAGAAACATTAGATTATACTGCAGTTCTTAGATACATGAAATCCTGTGATTGTAAAAGTAATTGTGCTATGCTAGCATGTCATACAAAGCCATCCTGAAAAGGGGAAAAAAACCCCGACAAGGATATGCTTAAACCAGTTCTCAACAGCTTATTTGACAAGCTCTTTAAAACGAATTCTTGAAAAAAAAGATTATATCAAACTAAATTTTGTCACATTTACATGAATTAGATGTGACTGATAAGCACTGGTACTCACTAGGCAGTGATAATCACTCATCTGAGCTTATCTTACAACTTGTCTGATAAAGTCTTCTAATATCTCAGTCAAAACAAAAATGTTCTATGATGTGTTCTTTTTAAAAATCAGAACACTTGGTTTAAAGAATTTATAATGTACATATCTAGGGAAACATTTGCACCCAATATTTCATATTATTACCAAATCAGATTTTAGTATAGATTTTGTTTAAATTCTGAAAAGGTATATTCTCATTTCAGTGTGCCAGAAGTCAAGAAAATGCCTTGAAATTAATATTTGGGGCACATTCTTTTCACAGATACTATCTGTCAGTGAAGCGATTCATTCAGTGTGAAAGTTTTGGGGGTTCTTGGAGGTTGTTTTGTTTTCTTTTGTTATTGTTCCAGTACTCCTTGAATTAAATAGTTCATTAAAAATGAATGTTTTATTCACTTTTATTTTTTACAAACCATGTATCATGGAATACACAGATTTTTTGATTTGACATTACTTCTCTTTTAGCAATCTCTATTTCCATGGGATTATACTTTCAGCAATCTACAGCAACAACTATTCATGAGACAAAAATCTTCCCCTTCGAGAAGAGGAAGAAGAATTGAAAAACCCTCAAAAAAAATTCAACAGAGCCCTCTTCAAAGACATCTTACTGAAATCATTATTTCTATACCCCCAGCATGTGCAGAGGAGCTTACAGAGGAACAGATTTTCTGGCAGGAGCTGGTTTGCATGGGAAGGATATGCATTAGAGCAGTTAATGAAGGAAACATCCTGTGGGAGGAGCCTGATGCTGGAGCAGGGGAAGAGTGTGAGCAGGGAGAAGCTGCAGAGAGGAAGTGTTATGAGCTGACTGCAACATTATTTTCCATCCTCCTGGGCTGCTTGATTGCGCAGAGGTAGAATAGTCAGCAGTGAAGTTGAACCTGGAAAAACAGGGGGAAGGGTGGGGAGCAGGAGTGGGATGTTTTTATTTCTCCCCATCTTACTCTGTTACAAAGAGCTGTCAACAAATTAAACTTCTTTTCCATGAGTCTTTTTTGCCCATGACAGTAACTGGCAAATGATCTTCCTGTCCTTACCTCAATTCATGATCTTTTCCATCCTTTGTTTCCGTATGTCCTGCTGAGTGGGGCCCAGACAGTCAAGGTCAACCCACCACACATTAAGGATCTATCCAGCTCTTAGTTTTGAGAAGCAACATAGACAATTACATATCTAGAGATAAAACCAAAAGAATGTGGTTCATTTGTGCTAATAAAAGGTCTTCCCAAGTACAGCTAGCAGGATGAAGAGCAAAGATATATATAGACCAGTCTGCGTAAGTTACTTCATTTGTACAACTGCTCTGCATTTAAATGTAACATTCACTAACCATATTGAAGGTTTCCTTAAATATATACAGAAACTCTGACAGATAACACTAAGATGGAACCTTTTTCTGTGCCTCCCAATTATATATGTAGCAGTGTTCACCATCATCTATTAAAACTCCATCTTCTATTAAAACACCATCTTCTATCAAAACGGATGGTGTCCCCACTAATGATAAACATAAGACTGTGTTTATGTCAGACATCATATTAAATCTAATTTAGCTCAGTACTGTCTTCTTGCTGCTCACTATGAATCTATGACATTGTTTTCTTTTGTTTATTTTTCTTCCAAAATTTATCTCATGTTATCTTCAAGGTCTACCAGAAGGAATACTTACTGATGAATGTCTGAAGATAGTGCTAGAAGAATTTTATTCTTCTAGTTCAAGAAGAAAGTTCTCCCTTTCCCCCACTTTTTGTTGTGGTCAGTTGTCTGGAAAGATTGTCTCCTCAGTTATGTGTAGCTGGTTTGGTCGTGTTCCAAGAATTATGCAAAGAACATTTTATAATTGAATAAAAGTGATGCTTAATGATGTATTTAAGAGGAAAACATTGAATGAAGAAAATTTTACCTCCTTGGGTCTCAGGACTTTCAGTAATGGCTTCAATCATCAGGAAGTATAAGCAAAGAAAAATTTGTTCTCGCTAGGTATTATCAGTGATACTGACAAATTAACTCAAACAAAGATAATGCAAGAAAAAGCAAAACAAAACACAAACAACAAAACTTGGAAGAAGTCAGAAAGCCAACACTTTTAGACTTGCACAAAAGTAGGCATAAAACCAAAAAAAAGTCAAAATGGAAAAGATCTACCACATTTACCTTAGTTATCAATTGCACATTGAAGAACAGGTGTTTTCTCAGAGGAGTAAAGTACCACAGTAATTTTTCCTAGACTTTTCTTCGAAGTATAAATTACTATCTTTAATGGAAATGCCTGCTTTTGTCTTTGAAGATAGACCCCCTGTGTTCATCTCCGATGGTTTACTGTCAACCTGTAGTTTCTCAAAAATCTGATCAATGCTAGGAATATAATTTCTTCTTATTTTGGTTCATTTGTGAACTAAAACAACCTAAAGAGCACCATAACCAAGCAAAAGGAGTGGCATATGAGATGTCAGCTGATAAATCTGAGTAGTAAAACTAGTAATAAAACAAAAGCATAATCCATACTGCTTGTGGGTCTCAACAAATGGCCATCCTTTTTTATATTTTTATTTTCACTTGAGGAAATAGGGCATATTGGACAAGTGCCTGTCACTATGGTTTTGTCAGCTTCTCATCTGGTACCTCATTCTGGTGTCAAAGCTCTGTTCTTGTCTCTGGTCCACTGAGTATCCAGCATAGCGCACTGGAGTCACTTTCCACAGCTAGCAGATAGGCAGGTAGCCATCAGATGGTCTCTCTGCTCAAATGGCCATCTGGCTTCTCTGCTTCCAGATTCTGGAAAACACTTAACCTTATACTTTCCTGCAGAAAACAGAAACAGCAGAATTAGGAAGACATGGCAGCTATATTTGTTAAAAAAAGATGTCATGGAGAAAACGTAGGGACAGAATGCGATATAGAAGATGAGAGTGGGCCAAACATGAAAGACAAAATGACTATACAAATAGGAAGGGCGTCCAAGATCTCATGGGAACAGTAACATAATGTTTCTTCACATATTGTTACTTCTCTGCTACAGAACAATTATAATGCAGATATATCAATCAAGTTTTCAGATGTAAAAATCCTTAAAGTTTTTTATACAATACATGCAAAACATTTGAAAGACAACAATGCCCACAGGCAGAACAGGCAACAGAAAGGATGAAGATTAAAAAAATCATGAACAGTTCTGCCATCCAATGCTGGGTTCATTGTTCCTGTGTGAGCTGCACTGATTCACTGCTGTCTCTGCCCAATTTCATGGTTCATTGTCCTTGCTAAAAGAAGACTGGTTCCAACTTCATTGTCCTGTACAAAAGAACAGTCCATCCTTCCAAAGATAACAAATGGCCATTAGGCCTTACTGTGAGTACAAACACTACAGACACCGGCAGGTGCATTGTTGTGGAGCAATTCAAATCTGTTACAGTCGTCCTCTACCAGGGTAGTTGTTAAATGTGTATTTACAATCTTAGCTCTCTTCAGCAGATGATGAAAATACAGCCTAAAAGCAAGACAACATTATTTCATAGTTTCTCCTCTATCTATTTCTATTCTATCATTACATCTGCTACACAGTCCATATTTTAGGAAAGAGATAATGATTGGTACATTTGGTTGTTTGAGACTGGGTCACCAAGACACAACCATTATTATCATCATAAAACAGAGCAGTGTCAAGGACAGAGTGTTTGAAAGTGTTCCAGATGTACTAGGAAAACTGAAGATCTTGTATTATTTTATGAAATACAAGAAAATCAAGAGACTACTATTGCCTGGAAAATCCATTTTCCTCTCTCATCTGTAAAAAAAAATAGAATTGGAGCATGGTTGGAAAGAACAAAGTAGACAAGCACTTCTACTGTGTGAGAGTATACTTGTATACGGGAATGTCTCCACATACATGTGTTCTTTCAATGAATAATATGTTCGTTTCTGTGCAACTTGCCTAGGATTTCCCTGCATGACTAATCCCCTTTTGGAAGATACTCTGGTCACTTCCTAAAACAATTCTCAGGCAGTACAGGATAGTATGTCTCCCACCTTTTCATCTGTCACCTAATATAATTAAATACATTTTACCAGATTAAGTATCATTATTACATGAAAAGCAGACAAATAAGAAGAAAACAGAATAGTAATGTCAGAGTTGATTTGCTATGGAGAGAGCAAAATTAAAATTCTTATCAGCAAAAATGGAACAGTTTTTCAATATCAGACTCTTACACTGAAGTGTTATTTTTTATTGGCTTCAAATCTTTGGTATGCTAAGATTACACAAAGTCACTCCACCTTCAATAGATGTGTGTGTGTGTGTGTGTGTGTGTGTGTGTATATATATATATATATATATATGTAGAAAGTAATGTGAAGACTGCTTCTTCATTTGGTTCCTGATAAAAAGAAGGTTCCTGATCCTTGGTTCTTAACAGGTATTTTTTTCTGAAAGAAGATCCGGTCCATGGTATGGGAAAGTTGAATCTCTGATTTCAAGAGGAAAAAAAAACCCAAACAAACAAACCAAAAAAAAACCCCTAATTTAATAATTTATTGTGTAAACAAGGAAAAGAAAGATAATGACTCCACGTCACATTTTAAAAATACCAGTCTCAAGAGAGAAACACTGTATTGCAGTACTTGCTCTATTGAATGCTTGATTATACTGGTAAAACCAGAAGACTTTCATTTTTTGGGGAGAGCTAATAACCAGCCGACGGGATTTGAGGTGGAACTTCTTGGACATGTGAATTTGACTGCTTAGGACATGGAATGATCTTACATGTGATCCAGGCAAATGTTCTCATAAGTTAGTGAAGGGACTTGACTTGGCTGGAGAAAGATAATCACATTCATGTAGCTTTGTATTGTGTGTGATTAGGTAGGTTGTGACAAGACTTCAGAGATAAAATAGAAGAAGAAACTGTATATACCTTTCAGAGAAACTTAGATGTCCCCGGAACAAGAGGGGCAGATTTTTAGGAAGCATCTTGGAGGTGTGTGCTGTAGTTTGAGTGGGGTGGTGGTGAAGGGGATAAAAATCTATGCTCATAAACAGTGCTAAGACTATATTCTTACTCACAAGCCCCAAAACAACTTGCACCTCTTCTTAAACTTCTTTACCCTCCAGACTGAGATGACCACATGCAAATTAACTTTTGAGAATGATTTGTAATCCTAGCATACTCCAAAACCATACTCAAAAACCCTTAGGAGAGTGCAAGTCACCCAAGGCTAAAACTGCATAAGAAACCAGCCTAAAACTGATCTATTAGATAATTAAGATGAAAACTTGTCCCAAGTCTCTGCTCTGCTTAATTAATAAAGACCAAACACCTACTTACCCCTCATCAATACAACACTGTTTTTTAAAAATGTAACACCAGAGACAGGTGAGTTGAATCAAAAATAACAATGGAAAAATGAGATTACTCTGAAAATTTTATTTTAAGCAAGGGAAATACTTTAAGCAGGAAGATATGATTAAGAAATAAGAGAAAAGATAGATGAGCCACAGCACAGATGAAAACTCTTAGACTTAGTATTTTCATTAACCTCAAAAAACTCCTACCTGATAGTTCTAAAAATCAAATATTTCATCTTTTTTTTTTCTCATCTCTAAGAATGCATCAGAGAAATTATCCAGGTATATAATGCATTGACTTGCCATTGCATAGTACTACAACTTAATATATTCCCTCTGAAAGTGAGACCTGCACTTAAACTAAAGAGTTTAAAAAAATCCAGTCCATGTGAGGTAGATTTGGACCCTGAACAGATTCAGGTCTTATCTAACAATAGACATGAAGACTCTCTAAGGAATTCTGGAACAACAGTCTGAATCTGGAAGGTACACACTGTATGAGAAAAAGGAGCGACTGACAGCGGTTGGCATGGTACTGAAAAAAATCTGGAAAAACGCTGCAATATGATAATCGCTTTGAATTTGTAATTCAACTACTCATTCTGACTTTGGCCTCTTTTATGTTAATTCTTTCACAAATCCTTAAAGAAAGCATAATTTTCTTCCTGTACGTAGATAAACAGTCCTCTGATAATAAAGTCTAACTACTCTTTATTAGACTGTACCAATTGCTTGCCCTAGAATCATTAATATATTATTATACCATCAATAAAATAAAATTTCAACTATTTTCAGCTTCAGTTTCCATTTTCTGATCTAAAAAAGCAAAGAGGCATTCCAACTCATAAGCTGGAGTGGTCAAACATGAAGTACAAGGATAAAGTTGTCCTGTTGCTGTTATTGTCATAATGTAATTCATACATCCCTACTGAAATAATTACATCATTAAAAGACATGAGTGGTAGGTAGGTATTTCTTTAATCTATTAACATTTTGATTTGATGTATCAAATAGAGGGACCATTGTTCAAATATAGGACTGAATAGTAAAGAAATAAAAATTTCTCTAGGTTTAAGGTTTCTGTAGTGGTTAAAAGTGCACGTGCATTTTAACTGCTGACCTACTGAAGTAGTGACACAAGCTTGCAAGTAGGTATAAATTACACTGACCTGCACAAGAGGAAGAAACGGTTCACTTCTCTGTGGTTAAGGTAAAGGGTAATTTAATCTACCTTATAGACAGTTTTAATTTTCTGGAACAGGGGAAATAGTGAACCATAAAACTTCCAGTCACTGGGTGGAAGGACTAGTAACCTGTGGAGAAGACTAGGTTGGGTTACCTTTTGAGAACAGATCAAATAAATATCAGGAGGGAGTTTATAGCCAGTGCATTTGAACGAAGAAAAATAATTATTAAAAGCACTCAAAGATCAAGTGATCAATCAGCTCTTCTTGGAAATATTTTGCACAAATTTGATAACCTAGGTTCATGAACCATGCATGCAAAATTTCTGCTGGGAAGATGTAGTGAATAGACTATTTCTTTTAAGAAGAGACATTAAAATATCTTTGCTTGTTTAGCACAAAAACCCCCAAATTCTTAGACGGGACAAATCATCTTTACAAAGTCTGGTTAGGTATTTCTCACTAGAGAAAGAGAAGATCTTATCACTGCCTGTAAATAGCTAAAGGGAGGGAGTAAGAAGATGAAGGCAAACTCTCTTCAGTGGTGTTCAGTGACAGGACAACAGGCAATGGGCTTAAAGTGAAACATGGGAGGTGCTGTCTGAACATAAGGAAATATTTTTTGACTGTAATGATGACTGAGGACTGGAACAGGTTGCCCAGAGAGGCTGAGGAGTCTTCATCCTTGGAAATATTCAAAAACCACCAGGACATGGTTCCAGGTAACCTGTTTCTGGTGGCCCTACTGGAGCAGAGGGGTTGGACGAGATGACCTCCAGAGGTCGCTTTCAACCTCAAACTTTTGTCATTCTGTGATATTTTTCTAGGATGAAAAGCAAAAAATAGCTATAAGAAAACGCAGACTGAAAATAGTTCTCTAAAAAAAAAAGAAGTAAAAGTAAGTTCTGAAATGATCTTATATACTGGTAAGCACAAGCAAGATATCTACATTAATTTAAAATAAAGTTTAATAGGCTTAGAAAAGATGAGCTATATATATATATGAAGAGTATTCTTTATTTTAGGAATTAAGATGTCTAATATGGCAGCATCATCAAAGGAATATTTTGGGTTTAGTTATAGTGTGTTAAACCATGATTTGGGATTATAAAAGAGCAGTCATTGGTCACAGCTGGCATAGATTCAGAAGGGGAAAGTCCTGCTTGAAAATCTCAACTTCCTTTTACAACCAGGTCAAGGAAATGCAATAGAAAAAGACAAAGCAGCACTCTGTACAAGCAAAATACATATATTAATTCAAAACAGATTTTAATAAGCTAAGGAAAGAAATTATAAATATAAAACAGGAGTAGTTTTTGGGTTAGAAATTAGGATATCCAATATAGCACTACAGAGTGCTGCTTTGTGCTCTTCTGTTGTATTTCCTTGACCATTAAAGACCCAAGACAATCCACCACTATTTCTGAATAATATATGTAATACACAGTCTTACAATAAATGAAATATGTTCTTTAAAGTATCTGTTTCCAGTCTTGAAACTCATATACATGTTTCTGTTGAACCAAAGCCAACCATCCATATACATTTTTTTTTTTCCTGATCAAGATTAAGACACAAAATACAGTTCTGTCTGGGTAAGTGAAATACTGAGCAATCAACACTGAAATAGTGAAATGCAGTCCTACAGCTCTACGCATTTTACTGGGTTTCAATAACACAAAACTTACTTTGTGTCTATGATGTAACAAAGTAGAACTAGGCTCAATTTTAAATGGGAACTATGTCATATAACCTTTAAGTATAAGCCGTTAAAGTTATTCAGCAAGTATCACAGTTTAGTGCTCACCACAATGTCTGTAAAATGCTATTATCTAATGAATATAAAGCCAATATTGACTTACAGCTCATTGAGCTCATTGGTATTTGTCCATGGGTCATTGAAGGCAAACATTTTACATCTACTATGATTGTGTTTAGATACATATTTATATCCAACAGTTTATTGTTGCAATTATACAAAGGATTTGAAATTACACTGGCTTTAAAGCACTCATGTTAAGGAAATTCAGTTTAAAGTTACACTGATATCCTCATCCAGATCTTACAGCAGGAACCTGTTATCCAGTTACATATTGTTTGACAAAATACAACATCCATCTTTTAATCAACTCTTTGTTTATTGGTTAAACAAAGCTTAAAACAGGCTGGACTGCTGTTGAAGCCTCTGGATGATGGAGCATATTTTACTGGACCATATGTTAAAGCAACTCCACGAAAGGCTAAAGTTTACTGGTTTTCATTGGTTTCTGAAAGCCCTTTTATAAGCCAAATCAATGCCTGAGAATATTAGGACTTGTATGTACATTGGTGCTATATTCCTACTTGCAAAAGGAAACTCTGTAAGGAAAATTTTAAATACTCTTTTATTCACTTGTTTAATAGGATTTTGTATCACTACATCAGGAAAAGCTACTAGTTACCATACAGTTACACAAAAAGCATACCTCAAACTTCAAAAAGGTACAGAAACAGACAAAGGCTATCTTCAAAGACTAATCCAGAGAAAGTGTAACAGCCTTAGGAATTGAAAATTACTATGTAGGAAGAATTAATAAGGTTATCTCAACAGTGAAAATACTTATTTTCAGTTTCATTATATATTTTATGAATCAACAATACTCTCCTTTGCAAAGAGAGGTAAATCTAGCCTATCAGCTGCGAAATCACAGCACTAAAAATCCTTTTATCTCAAAAACTGTGTTTTCAAAGTTTGGAAGGGTAAAAACAGGTAAAGCTTCAGCAATGAAAGGTCTCACTTTATTACACTAAAGTGACTCACAACAAGTGGAATTGGAAGGAGAAACTTGGCCAATCCATTCATCTCCACCAAAAAAACCCCAAATGACTGTTGTCTATGAAAGAGCCTCACAGTTTTTGCCATAGAATTAATACAGAAAAGTTTGTTACTTGTAATAAAGAAAAAATTACTTGTCCTTTTTCTAGGTGAATAATGCTATTGTGAAAGATATATATTCTCAATAATTAAAAAATACAGGACCTGAATTCAACTCCCCTAAATTTAATTGCTCTAGACAGATAAGTAAAATCCCCAATCTTATCTGCATTGAAGCCCTCCTTTCAAAGACTTTTTCTTACAGCAAAAACCCTACTCTATAACTTGTCTCACGGGTTTCCGGTCCAGATAGGAAATTATTCTTTACAATCTAAACTATCATTATTATCACTCTGTTGAGTCTAGAGAAGAAAAGACTGAGAGGGGATCTCATCAATACATATACATATCTCAGTGGCGGGTGCCAAAAGAATGGTGCCCAGTAACAGGATAAGGAGTAATGGCCATAAACTCAAACACAAGAAGTTCCACCTCAATATGGTGGAATGGTCACAAAGTCACTCTCTCTGGAGGTGTCCCTGTATAACCCGCTCTAGGTGTCCCTGCCTTGGCAGGGAGGTTCAACTAGATGATTTCCAGGGGACCCTTCCAACCCAAACTGTTCTGTGATTCTGTGACTACAATTTAAAAGTGAATTGTTGCTTTTTTTTAAAGTTTGATATCCACCTAACAGAAGGAAACCAATGTTTCAATAAACTCTATATATGCAAGNATAGATTTTTTATTCTAAAAGTTTTTAATTAAAATATATAGATATATTTTATATTTATCTTCTTTATGATCTGTATAATTAGAAAAATATAATTTCTTCTCTACTATAAATTAGATTATATGTAAAAAGAAAATTGTGATGATTTGTAAATATTTAAAGTTATAAATTGAGTGATGTTACCCTGCTTTTGATCATAGATTTCAAAATCCAGAACTGGATTACACAATGCTGACTAACAAAATACCGAATTAAATAAGGAACATTTTAATATTTTTTTGCCTAAGAAGTAATTTGAAACAAGAGACTGTGTGATNCCAGATAGGAAATTATTCTTTACAATCTAAACTATCATTATTATCACTCTGTTGAGTCTAGAGAAGAAAAGACTGAGAGGGGATCTCATCAATACATATACATATCTCAGTGGCGGGTGCCAAAAGAATGGTGCCCAGTAACAGGATAAGGAGTAATGGCCATAAACTCAAACACAAGAAGTTCCACCTCAATATGGTGGAATGGTCACAAAGTCACTCTCTCTGGAGGTGTCCCTGTATAACCCGCTCTAGGTGTCCCTGCCTTGGCAGGGAGGTTCAACTAGATGATTTCCAGGGGACCCTTCCAACCCAAACTGTTCTGTGATTCTGTGACTACAATTTAAAAGTGAATTGTTGCTTTTTTTTAAAGTTTGATATCCACCTAACAGAAGGAAACCAATGTTTCAATAAACTCTATATATGCAAGACCTTGTTCTATGTTCTTGCATTTTCAGTGCTATAAAATAACTTCTAACAATAATAATAATCTAAAGCTGGTATAGTGGCCAATAAGTACAATCACTGATCATCAGTTAAGAATTAGTTTGCTCTCATCTATTTTATAATGCACTTATATTTACTTTGAAAGTAGATAATGAATACAATTAAATATTTAAACAAAAGTTGAAACTGCATAAAACNAATTTGAAACAAGAGACTGTGTGATAATGCAATAGAGTGATAATCTCCAAATTAATATTTTTAATGAAATAACCAATTATCTTCCTACTAAATTGTTGAATGGTATAGTTCACCTATTACTTGTCATTTTGATTTGGATCTGGTTTGTAATAGGCACAAGAAGCTTAATCCAAATACAGTATTTTTAATTATTAAAATAAAATAAAGATTTATTGGTGTTTTTCCTTTTTCTTTTATTCAGGTGAAAGAAAGGAAGAATTTTGTCATAACATCTAAAAACTAATACTTTTTAAGTAACATGGTGGGTAATGAAGAATTCTAATACTTTGACCTCCCCAAAAGTAGGCAAAATATAAAAGCTATTCTATAAATTTTGTTACACAAAGTGGAAAGACTCATATAGAAAATGCACTCTAAAAATAGACTTCACACTCCCACTCCTACCTACTGTAACCCAGAGGACTTGTACTAAATAATATCAAAATATCCAGTCAGCAGGATTGTTTTAACATGATTGAAATGGTAATGAGAAATATTTTTAAACTGTGATGGGCAGCAAACTTCAGAATCAAAAGTCAAATCACTGAAATCAACAGATTAGTGCAGGCCTGTTCTGACATCGCAGGAAGGATGCAAGACGTGTAAAAGCAGTGAGGGTTTGGTTTTGTTTGTTCTTATTTGGGTGGGGATTTTTTTTCTTTCTTTGTTTTCATATAGATTTCAGTGCAGACAAATTTATGGAAAATGATAAAATATGGAGTGACTGAAATCAATACTTTCTGATTTTTTTCCTCAGGAAATGGTTTGGCATTGGTATAGTGACTACTGACACAGCAATCAAGCAGCTGAGGTTCCTGTCTCATGTATCCTTTTTTATTGTACTCTCTCTGGATGGAAAGTTTTCATCTGGAATATGACAGGATTAGAACTAAACAAGTACTGTTTTCTGACCTTTAACTATCTTCTACCATCTTCCTGCTATTACTGGTTTCTTTAAAGTGTGTGTTAGAAATGTTTTGCTCAAGTTAGCTTTCATAAGCTCAAATATAGAATATGTGCCACCTGTCCAGCAAGCTATCTTGCAGTCTGAAAGGCTGCCGTGTGTTCTGGAATATTTCCTTATAATCAGCCTACGCTTTCAAGATTATCGAATTTACAAAAAAACAATCTCTTCTCTTTCCTATTGTCATGTTTTTACTCTTCAATTACATGCCAGTCTTGTCTCATCGATTATACAGAGGTTCCCCAGTGCAGATTTTGTGTTATAATAATGTAGAATGTGTATGTAGAATGTGTATGTACCCTTCCAAACAAACCAGATTTCTAAACTTGAGCATGTGGAAGGAGGTTGTTTGTTTGTTTGTTTTCCTTCTTTTGTTCTTATATAATCTCACTAGATTACAGAAAGAATAGCAAATGTAACTGTAATCATCTCTGGTTAATCTGAAATATTTTATGGACTGACTCAAAACAATTAAAGAGATTAAGTAGCATGCTTATTGCTGCATAATCCATTTATTTGCTTTTACTATGTTTTTGATCACAAAAGAGGTCAAGCACTTCTCCCTTGAAGAACAACCAGGTACCTATCTGTGGCAATTCAATGTAAACTTAAATTATGTGTATAGACAAGGTCAGGAGTGGACGTATAGAAATTGATCTTTACAAAGCAGAATCATAGAATCATAGAATTGATTGGGTTGGAAAAGACCTCCAAGATCATCAAGTCCAACCCTTGGTCCAACTCCAGTCTGTTTACTAGATCATGGCACTCAGTGCCACGTCCAATCTCAGGTTAAAAACCTCCAGGGACAGTGAATCTACCACCTCCCTGGGCAGGCCATTCCAATGCCTGATTACTCTCTCTGCAAAGAATTTTTTTCTAATATCCAGCTTAAATTTCCCCTGGCAGAGCTTAAGCCCGTGCCCCCTTGTCCTATTGCTGACTGCCTGGGAGAAGAGACCAACCCCCACCTGGCTATAACCTCCCTTCAGGTAGTTATAGAGAGTGATGAGGTCACCTCTAAGCCTCCTCTTCTCCAGACTAAACAACCCCAGCTCCCTCAGCCTCTCCCCATAGGACTTGTGTTCCAGTTCCTTCACCAGCCTTGTTGCTCTTCTCTGGACCTGCTCCAGCACCTCAATATCTTTCCTGAACTGAGGGGCCCAGAACTGAACACAGTGGAATTACTCATTTGTCTGCAAACTAAGGTGCTTCTGTTCAATATTGTGTCCTTACATCACTTCATAAAACTGTTTCATAGTTCCTAAAATGAAAGGTTATGCGTAGAGAGGTGTTGAGATAAAGGAGAAGAAAAGGAAATGAAATAAGTACAATATTAATAAATTCATGTGTTACATTAGCAAAATGTGAGACAAAAATATATACAGCATTGGTATTTTTTATGTCTGCGTTGAAACCATCTACTTGGACATAAAAGAAAAACAAAGAAAAGTACTACTGATGACATGCCAAATCCAGCAGTCCTTATCCTAATAAAAAAAAGAAGTCACTCTTCTAAAAAACCGCCAAAACCCAAAATTATAAAATTATCTATTTGGATCAAGCAACACAGTGGAATACACAGTTACTTTGTCATTCCATGAGCCTGACTGATGACTGTTGAAGTCTGTACTGGTGACAGAACTATTGACTGATTTCTTCTGAATTAAGACTCATACAGGAACATGTTGAAACTTCTGTGCCAGTCTAAACTAGAAGAAATAAAAGCAACACAAATTACTTTTCTGGTCATTTTTATTCAAATAGAGGCAAATATTTGCAAAAAAAAATTAGAAGCCTTTCAATTATACAGTTTCCTGTCACCAATGAGTCTGTTACTTCAACAGTTACTCCAATAAAGAGATGCTTTTTTTTTTCCAGTTTGTATATGTTTTATTTTATAATGTTATGTTATATAAAAAGGACAAGGTCTGATGCCAGAAAATACATAAATTGGGGATGAATTCATCTGGGATGACTCAGCAGCCCACACAAGGTTGTCTAATCAATTTTGAGATGTCTAAGACACTTTGCCTGGCCTTCAGGTTCAACTTCACAAGAAAACAGTTCTCCCATCAGTTCCAAGTCATGTTTGTTAGCTTTCCTGATATCTCTAATATCGTATAACATCCTGAATGGCAACAAACACCGATATGTGGGTAAATGAATCAGGCTTGTTCTGTAGCCTGTACAAAAATTCTTGGGCAGAGTGTTAAGTAAACTTTTGACTTCTTATTAAAATTATGTGATTATCATGCATCAGTATCATAAGTTATATTGCTGTGGTGGGCTCTTCCCTCACTACACACATGTTCTCAGACAGATGTGTTAAGATTAGATTCTTTAAAATGATTAGAGAGATTACTCTGCCCAAATTAAGGTGCAAATGAGGCCATGTGCCAAAGTCAAGAGTATGGATTTTTATTTGACAGTAAATGCAAGGTAGAGAGAGATAGAAAGAAAGAAAGAAGAGAAAAAGAGAGGTGGGAGAAAAAGAGAGTGACAGAGAGACAGATCAGGCAGAAAATATATCACCACTCCAAGGATTCCAATAGCATCCCGTGGATCCTCTTCTTGTGGTCTTCCTGGTGGTGAGAGTCCCAGTCTTGTCAAACTGATGGTTGCAGCCTGGATCTGTCGCAGCAAGCACAGCGCCATGAGGGAAGAAGCCTGTGTTGGTGAAGGAAGTTCTGTGTGGTGAGGTGTGTGAGAGAGAAGAAGCCCATGGTAGAGGAAGTCCAAATATGTTGGGTGAAGTCTGTTGTGTCTTTTATTGAACTTAGGCTAGGTAGAAATTCCCCCAGTACCTCCCCTGGGGCAGGGAGTTTTACAGTTGATGATGTAATACTTGATCATGTGACATGTCTTGAGTTTTTGACACCTTTTATAATGTTACAGCTGCCTATTACATCAGTGCAGGTGAGTCCATTATGGTCTATCAGCAGAGATGAATATCTTCAGGCTATATGTCAATTGTACTGATGCTTCCCCAGAGGGGAGTTATCACAGCTGAGTCCCTTGTGTAAGGCAAAAGAAACCTACTCTGCCTCAAAGGATTTGTCTCTTTCCTTCTGTTGTTCGACACACAGCCTGTAGCCTGAGGTGGCAGGTGCGCATGCCCTCAGCACCTACGTGGTTACTTTGCATAATGTCAGCTTGCGTCTTGTTTGTCTGAGACATCAGCATTCCAGACTTTCACACTTGTGGATATATTCTTCTCCTAGGATAAGTGGGCAATAATGCCACCTTTTTCTTATCTCAAGTTCCTGTCACAGTCCAAATTAGACATGGTCTTTAGTAACCTATGGTAGCTGACCATGATTCAGCAAGGATGTTAAACTAGGTAACACCTAGATAACACCCTTCCAGCCTCGAGGTTCTGTGATTTTTCTTTCATTAATTGTCTCTGCCAAACTTATTAAACTTCTAACAGGTACAGTTTCCTAGAGTGAAGATAGCTTGATAACCTACTGCTTGAAACATCATGTTCTTCTGTTTTAACCTGTCTCCTCCTGACTTCATCAAATGTCTCTTCAATTCTGTGTTGAAAAAAACAGCAGAAAATCAATCCCTATCATCCTTGCCCCCTTGCCCATATTTTTCATGCCCCTCTTGATCCTATAAACCTCTGTCAAGTTCTCCTTTACTCATATTTTCCTCATAATTAAGAGTCCACATTTACAAAGCTGTGGCTTAGTCATTCCTCACACAGATTGATTTCATGTTTTTCCTTTATTTCCCTTTTTCTGAAGTTTTCCATTGTAATATACTTTTCTGACATTTAGGAATCCAGCATATAGATTCATATAGTGACATAATTGTGTATTGTCTAGTGTAATAGCTCTCTATTACTTTCAAATAATCCTTGACAGTATCATGATTTGCTTGTTTTCTACTGTTACTAACTACTGAACAAATGTTCATATGGAACAATTTCTCTTAACTTCCAGATCTGAGATTGAATCACAGTGGTCAGCTCAGGACACATAATTCTTTATGCAACATCAGATACTTATTGATTTATGTATTTTGTTTTAGTGAATTTAGTGCCCACCAGTATTATAAGAACTGTCCTTGCACTTGCTATAATGAATAACACAGTCATATCAGAAAATTTGTCATTTCACTATTGTCAAAGGTCACAATATTGTGAACCTCCCATGTGAACTCTCTCCAGTATGAAAATTGATCATTTACCTGTGCATTCTATTTCCTATCTCTTAACTGTGCAGGGACTTTCATTCTCATCTAAAGTTTTTCTAAGATTATTTCCCTGTGGAAAGGTTTTTGGTAATCTAACAATACATTTCAGTGGGATTGATTAGCAGACTTGTTGACTGCTTGACAAGGTATGTAAGGCAAGAATTAATTTTCCAAAAGCCAATTCTTCCACCATTCCATTTGCACAAATAACAACTAGTTTGCTCCTCATCTACCAAATTGCTTGTATGCATTAGTTTTACAGACCTGTATGTCATTGCATGTTTCATCAAACCTTTTTTCAGAGGAGCTGCATTTTTATTTGCATAGTACATTTCCTACATATAACAAAAGAAGTATTCTTAACTCCATAACTGGTGCAAGCAAGCTGCAAAAGAGCTACAATTAAAGTTTAATACATAACATGACATTGTTAGGTGAAGTGGAACCTTAATGGAACCTTCAGGAACCTCAGCATAGAAACATAATTTGAATCTCTGATTAGACAGAATCAAAACTACATTTAATATTTTATTACACTTTCTAGTGGATAATTGTTTCACGAATATCTTTTTGGGTTTCAGATTTCTAATAGGTAAATGAATCATCACCAATGTATTTGCAAATGCACTTTTTCCTCTCTAATGCCAAAATAAATCACAGACCTTCACTCTAGATAGTTTTACTCTAATATTTTAGAGAGCAAAGCCAAGTTAATCTGTACTCTACAAGGCAGAAGAAGGACAAAAAAGATACCAGGTTTGACACACAGGTGTGTCAACACACATATGCTAAGTGTGTTCTGATTCATTAGAAAAAAAAAAAAAATACAGTGTTTCCAGGCAGTGTTAAACTATACATGTAATTAAGTCTTGGCGGGTTCAATTTTTTACACAAATGACAGAACAAGAATTCAGCTGTCTGGTGTGTTGTTAATAAAAACTTGGTTTTTGAATATGCACTTTTTGTTGGGCTATTTGGTGATTCAAAAGCTTTTGGTTAATCAGTCTTTGAACTGTTGTGCACCAAGGTCCTTATCAAGACTGAGACCTGATTCTTCCATGTACTGTCTAAATATGCAATAAGATGAACTTTGCCTCAAATAGATGGTTATATAAAGACAAATAACAGTATCAAGTTGGGAAACTGAAGTCTAAGTAAGTGAAGAGGAGAATAGATTTTCCATGTCTTGAGCTACAAACCAAGCACCTACATATAATACATCCCACTTAGCTTTAGTCCTACTGAAGTGATCTAAAGCAGTTGTCCAGAATCCATGTAGTGCCAGTGAAGAAAGGCAAACTTACTATCTACACTACTCTTTTTGCCTCTGAATAGTACTTGTCTGGTCATTTATTTAGGGGATTAGCTGGATGTAGCAGAACTGACTTTCTGACAGACTTTTTCTTTCATAGCAATCTAGGTTTGCCCATGCAGAAGAACATGAAATGAAGTTTATGCATTCCAAACAGAGGATCAGGACATAGTTAGAGAACACTTTTAGATTTAGGTTGATAATATTCTAGATTTCAACAGTTTAGATACAATNCAGTTTAAGGATAAGATTTACTGCCTGTTAGTTTGCTTATCAGCTATTCATGGTACCAACTGACCACTGGAAACTGGTGCGGTAGTAGACATTTTAAGTCTAATAGTAAAACTGAAATAAGTACACCA
>VWZG01006772.1:16589-28406 GCA_013396735.1 Grallaria varia | reverse complement strand
AAATGTTTTGGCACTTCTTCAATGAAGCACTATTTTGACTTAAAAAAAACTAGAAACACAAAAAAACAACCAGGTAAGTGTTCATTAAGGAAGCCTATCCTTAGAAATAATGTTTTGCATATTGCAATAGAGCTATTTACTAGAATGATCATATGTGCAGAAAGTCAAATATATATATTTCTATATGCCTGAGGAAAAATTTACATTTCAGTTCACTATGAAGCCAGAGCGATTCAAATGACAGTAGATCAGAAGCTGGCACTTATTTGGGGCTTTTTCAACCCCTAGTAGCATTTTTTATTTTTCATTACAGTTCTGATGAAAATTTTAATTTAGGAAAGTAATTAATTTGCTTGTTCCCTTGCCATCTGAATCTGTCATCTGACAATGGCTGAGCATATTCATCACAAGGGGTCAAGCATGGGTAATGAAGCAGTTAACGAGCTGACTGGCAACTACTATGCCAACATTGTTACTGAAATGTAGCCCAATCCTCTGATTACAGTTGTTTGTATTAGGGCACTGAATTTGTTCAGAGCCTCTGTCTTAGATGCATCATCATCACCATTATTCTCAATACTACTACAAAGGTTTTTCCCCAAATCAAGTTATGAAACTTTACTTTGTTTACATGTCAATAGAAGGTCTTTGCCTCAAAAAGCATGGAGATAAAGGACAGAATGAAAAATGGTTGATCTACTCATGATGTAGTGAGGCATATTCAGCATCAACTTTCTGTCATTTCAGAACCAGTCTGTCTCTTACTAATCAAAAGTATTTGCTTTTCATTATACTTATCTTCCTGAATAAATTAGTTAAACTTTCATTCCACAGAAATATTAAACAGAGAAAGAAAAAAGCGAAAGATAATTTTCTTGTGGTTTGAGTTGCAGTTTGAGATGGTCTGCATAAGATATAGATTCAGCAATGATCTTGTCTGATCTGAGGACAGTACATAAATGTAACCTTTTTATTCCCTAATCCTAGTAATCTTCTGAATGCTGGTTTTGGCTGAAGAAGTTTTGAGGGATGTGTTACATTTACAGAGACTTTGGAAACTAATGGCTATAAAACCTATGTATGTAGCTGTATAACAGTATTTATTAACATTCAAATTTTCATTTGAAATTCTATCCTCCACAAATTGTGGATTTTTAAAATTAAGCTCGTACATCCTCCTGTATTATTACCTTTGAGGGGATGGCATCTGACTTAACAGTTTTACTTATCCTTTTGTGAATAGTGAAATATTCACTGTGTAGGTCCTACAACGTGACAATTCTACATTACTGATGATTCTAATCATAATGATTTTATTTTTATATCATTATTTGTTTATAAAAGTAAAAATTTATTTTATTTCATATGCACATGGTAAGGTGTCTTAATTTGGTTACAACTGGTATTATATGCAGATGATCAAGAAGCTTAGAGTTGTTTTTTTAATGATTTAATTTTCTCTTCACCTTTGCATAATACAAGTAAAATACGCCTTACGGAAAATAAAAAAAAATAAATGTTTTTTTAAAAGTTTATACGTGTCCTACTTCTAAATCCTACCTACTACAGTCTACCACCCTCCAAAAAAACAGTGTTAGGAATTATGATTATCAGGAGACAGGGTGGGATTTCTTTGTTCTTGATGAATACGAGCCATTATTCTCTTTTTTTCCATGATCCTTCGACTACACTATTAGCTTCCCCATAGGATTGAAATAACTAGTCTCCTTCAATGACGGATTCCTAAAGGAGAGAGAAAGTGAGTTTCTCTTCTTACGGGAAACTGATTTTATAATGGTGAAGGTGTCAGACATAATTAAGATGAATGATTGTGTACCCTACTAAATGAATCTTATTGTTGTAAACTTGACATTTTTCCTATACTGTTCATGAGTCTAATAGGAAGAAATCAAATGCACATCTTCTTAGCAGGAGTCAGAGGCAGCATAAAGTACACAACACTGTTAAATAACTGCTGAAATCACAGAAGTCTGAAGACCTCCTTCAGACATAATCCTTTCAGTCTTTTCAATACAAATGTTGAAGGAACAAGTTTTATGGTTTATGACTTAAATGTGATCTATATGACAATTATTTTCACATTTCTTCAGTCAGTGAAGATAGTAAAAAAAGTACATAGACTCTCAATCAAGCTAGCAACTCATTAAAAAGTAAAAAAAAACATAATCTGATATTTGGTTCATTTTAGACATAAGTGAGCAAGACACAAATAATGCCCATTACTATCCTTTCTTTTGTCTTTTAACCACCTTGTCCCAGCAACCTCTTAAGTCTTGTCATGGTAATTTATTTTTTTTTATTTTTTTTTTATTTNATCTATGTGTCGCAGTGTACTGCAAACAGGGAAAACATCCAGCTCTTATTAACCACTTCCAAAATTACTGGTAAAATCTTTGTTTATATTATGTATGTCTATGGCTCATAATTTCATATTAAGAAGTGAACAGCAACTATCAGTCCACAACATGCAATGGTCCAAGACAAGATAGCATTATCTTTTGATAGTATGATTTTTGGCAACCAAATAAAATCATAGATAAGAAAGACAACAAAGAATAAATATCCCATGTATTTAAAGCAGAACATACATAGTAAATTCAGATACGATACTGAATTGCAAACCAATGAAGAAAATAAGAAATAAGCAGATTTTGCTATCAAAATAATATTAAAATTATCTCAACGTGACTTGAGGAAGAAGAAATCATTAGATTAAGCATAAGATCCCTTCTGGCAAAGAGTGTGGGATGATAATTTGCTGTAATCTGTGTATTCTTACTGAAATAAATTGGTTTCATTAGCCCTAGGACCCAAGGAGATACCATATGTGATCAGCATCCCCCTTCTTCCTACCTCTGGTAATGTGGCTAGCATAACTTAAATTATTTGATAAGGCAAACAGCCATTCTCTGCGACATTAATTTCCTTTTCTCTCACTGTCACACCTCGAAGATACTGAGAAGCAACTAGAAAAATAAAATATAATTCTTCTTCTACTCCATACTGATCTCAAGATTCCTGAGAGCCACCCTTCCTTACCAGCCTTGAAGGTCCCAGGCACTTGGCCAAACAGGTGTTGTTGATGACCTCAGAAAAGAACAAAGGAGAATAACAGCACACTTATAACAAGCACTTATTAGGTAGTCCTAAATGCTGATCTTGGATGGTTAGAGGACATCTTGGGCATATCATTAATGAAATTACAGAATTTTCGGTTGTTGGAGAAAGAGGGGACTGAGCAGAACTGTCAGCTTGAATTTCTGGATAGCAGACTTTGGCTTGTTTAGGAGCCCGGTCAACAAAATATCTGGGGGACAGTCCTAATAGGGCAGAGGGGTCCAGGAAGGCTGGCCATTCTTCAAGAAGAAAATCTTAAAGGTGCAGGAGCAGGCCATCTCCTGCATCACGTACATCACCTCTTGTACCTGTTCTGTCTCGGCCTGTGGTTTCAGGGAAGTAACTGAAGTGAACAATTTTCTCAGTGTGAGATTCCATGACACTGACATTCTGCAATGGATCATTATTTGATATAGACTTGTGACTTGATACCAAGTTGTGACTGGAACATAGACTTTTGATGCTCTGGTTTTTGTTTTTTTAAAAATATCTAGCATTAAGTTGAAGCAGTCATGTCAACATAATTTTTGGCTTTTTCCAGTGATAAGGAAGAGAAGATACACACAGAGATTTCCCAATATAGTAATGCTTTCAAGTGGATAAACCTAAGAATGGGACTCAGATAGTAACAGCCTTTTCTGTTAAATTCAAGGACTCTAGCTTCACATCCTGCACGTGATCCAGCTAGGATCAGTGTTGCATTCACAGAAGTACCTCAGTATTACCATACTGCTCAATATTGAAAGCTTTACAGCTAAAAATCATCAGTAAATGACAATATAAAATATTAATAGTCAGCTGTCAACTTGATTTCAGTGGGACAACTCACATCAAATAGGTCTTGTAAGTGTTTAGGATCAGCCCCAGGCTCTGTCTCTAAACTTTTGTTAGGCATAATCAGTGTCTCACACACAGAAACATTAAGAGGTTTTTCAACTGCTGCAATGTGTGCAGTAGCATACATTATTTTTTATTCTTGTTTCTCAGAATTATATAAAAAAATTAGGCAAGATTGAAAACTCAAAGTTTAAATAAGCATTGAGCAGATTGCTCAAGGTGGTTATGGGATCTCCATAACTGAAGGTTATTAAGAGTAAAAAACACCAAAAAAAATTTACTCTGGAAAAAGAGGACAGACTACGTAACCTCTTGAGGTCCTCTCATGAGCTAATTATGTTGATTCTGACATGCCTATACAGAGAAGCAAAGAAATATTAAGTACTTCTTGCTTCCCTGACAGGGCTGAAAAACTGAAGACTTCTCCTCACTGAGGAGAACAATGTCTCTGGACCAGCAAGTTGCCATGAAGAAGCAAATAGCTATCAGCTGTAATTCAGTTGCAGGCTGCTTCCTCCCTTGAGCAGGAAAGAAATAGAAAATTAATTGAAATTCTGAATCACAACTAATTCTTTAGCCCAGTCCTTAGTTCTGGGCACATCCTCATTTTCTAAAGCAACTTTAATGTTACAATCTATCCCCTAGAAAGAGTATAGGGGAATTGAGAATACACTGTAAAAGGATTATATATGGCCTTATAAAGGATAAGGGTAGGTATTTTACTATATCTGAAAACAAATTTATGGAGACAGATATTTAGGAATTAGGATATGTACAGAATGTGTCAGGTATGGTTATCATAAGGTGAATTGCTTTCTAAAATGACCAAACCGCGTAAGTCCAAAAGGGCTAAGAAAATAAGGAGATAAATTGAAGATGCTTTGGTAGACATTTTTATGTAGTTCTGCTCTTCAGAATAGATCAAGTGAAATCTGAGATGACTGGAGAGTAGCCAACATAATGCCATTATTTTAAAACAGCATAAGGAGAGACAAGGGAGGTAAAGACTTACTAACTCATTGGAATTCTCAGAGGATATGGCTGTCAACCTAGACAAAGGAGATATGCACATCACATGAACTTTCAGAAAAAGTTCAGCAAAATTCTGTGTTGTAGCTACTGTCTCTGTTGCAAAGTCAAGAAATGAATTAAAAGCAGGCATATTAATACGAATGGTGGAAATAAGCTGTAATAAATGCATGCTGAAAATAGAAAATAAAGTTAATGAGGATGTTTTTTACCAAGTCAGTTGCTTAAAAAATGTATAAACAAGATGTGACACAGCGAGACTGTTAACTGCACTCCTCCTTTCAGAGAGTCTTCCCAAAGGAGGTTACCTGCTTGAGATTGACTTGTTAATGTAGCTCCTTTCAAGTCTGACATGTTTGTAATGTTATTGTTCTACCCTGTGCTGTCAGGGCTCCCTCCAACATACTGCCCTTTTTCACTTTAAAACAGGTGAATTTTTATGTCCATGAAAACATTTTCCTGTTTTCCTCAGAAAAGAATTACTCATTGGGAGCTGCAGCATAAGGTTCTCACAGTGTCATGTGAGAGTGAGGGGGAAAAATTCAGTTCTGTGTCTGCAGCCATTCAGTCCACGACAGCTTTATTGATAGTACTAGCAATGGAACAATTTTATAGGTGAGTGCTGTGGCATGGGCTGAGATCACAAATAAGTCTAACAAATAAGCATGCTCTGTTGAATAGTTGTCTAGTAGCAATATCTGGTAGCAAGTCAAGAAAGATTTGTATTATTAGGAAAGCAAGAAAGGACTCTGATCCTGATTATCCTGATCCATCCAGTCCTGTAATTGTTTTAAAGATGGAAGTGACAAGTAAAAAACTCCAGACCTGCATCCAACCTGGCCTTGATCACTTCCACAGCTTCTCTGACAACCTGTTCCAGTGCCACGTCACCCTCACAGTAAAGAATTTCTTTCTAATGTCTTTAACAATTCATTTGACATGTAAATAAATCAAGTCTCTATACTAAAATTATTTCTATGTTCTGAGCCTTAAAAAACAAGTCCTGAGCTCCCAAAACTGACTGTTAAAGCAATCCAAGAAGAATTGATTTAAGAAAAAAATATGTAAATCAATAAATAATAATAATATAATAAAATACACGTCTAAATGGAATATGAACAATCAGCTACATGTGAAATAAATATATTGGCCAAAACTTTTAAATTGGGTGGAATACATTTCTTATGGGGTCATGTATATGTTATAGTTCCATGGTCCTTGAAGTTCCCCTCTACAAAATCAGTCCACATCCTACATTTTTAAGAATTCTATCTCTCAGAAATTTTTTCCTGCTACTGGGCTTTAACCATCAGAATATTGTGTTGTACTGGGCATAGCTGGCAAGCTGCTGACAGCAGGTACTGGAGAAGGTGGGGTGGTCTGTGTGGAGAGGCTGGGGCTGCCCTGTGCTGTACACAGCTGGTGCCAGAGGGCTCTGACCCATCCACCAGAGGGCACAGCTGAGGTGGGGCCACCTCACGGGACAATGTATTTAGTAATGGGGAGAGAACATCTGATAGAGGGAGAGCGGAACAAAAAGTATGAGAAACAACCCTGCAAACACCAAAGACAGAGAAGCAAGAGGGGAAGGAGGTACCTGCAGCCTGTGGGGGAAGACCATGGTGGAGCAGATATCCACACATTTGGAATACCCCACCCTAGAGAAGTTAGATATTCCTGAAGGACTGCAGACAACAGAGAGCCCAGGCTACAGTGCAGGGGAAAGCCTGAGGATGAAGAAGTGGCAGAGAGGAGCTTGTTATGTGTCAGCTGGGGTGGGAGAGGAAGTAGAGGAATTGGGAATGGAGTGAAGTTGATCGTGAGAAAAATAAGGAGGTGGGAATGTTTTTCTCTCCTTGTCATTATCCAAATTTATTTTAACTGACAACAAACTAAATTAAATTTCCCAAATTTGAGTCTACTTTGCCCATGACAGTAACTGGTAAGTGATCCTTATCCCAAAGTTTTTGCATCTTATTTTCTTCCCAGGCCTCTTTAAGACAGCAGATGGGTGTAGCCCAGCAGCCAGCCAAGGTTGATGCACCACATACTTATGTAGCTTAAAGGGATCTTCATCTACTGATGAGAAAGAAGCAACTCTAGCTACATGAATACCTTGAAGAAATTACTCTCTAAAGCATTTCTATCTCTTTTCATTGTCTCTAGATGGAGCTAAGATTAAACAATCAATTGAAAAGTCTAAGGTTAGGTGAGTTGAATTCTGCTGTGGTTGGCCCAACAAGAGTTAGAAAGGAAAAATAAATCAGTAAAAATAAAAAGTGTTTCAGATTTACCTGGTTAGATATGGTGTTATTTTCCTGTATCTGACAAATGTCATCAGATTAAATTATTCGGAAAAGTGTGACAGGAATTGCACTGAGAAGTGTTAAAAGAAGCAATAAACAAATGACCAGATAAGACATCTTCAGTCAGAGAACATATGCTATATATGAGACTTTCAGTACCAACAACTGAAAAGTAACAGGCCTCTCAACTGCCAGCAACGGCATTGAAAGAAGAGTAGCTTCTCAATAGTGTTACAATACAAAGATAAACACAGTGGAAGAAGTAAAGATGATTTTGTAAAGAAGCCTGTATTTCCATAGTGTGCTTCGTCACTGTTACTCACAGATCCTAAAGTCTAACTATTTAAAAACCTGTTTCTCTTAAAAGGCTGTATTTTGGGTATTTAGCCCCAAAGACCCAGAATAACAGTAATTTCTCTCCTTTCAGTTTTTCTTCAATGTATTAACAATATTTGTTCAAACCTCATTCATAAGCATCATTCATAAACATGAACTGTACATACACAATACAGAAAAAAAAAGAACCAAACCAGCAAAAAAACCCTTCTCTTCAACCATAAATGTATATATTTTAAATCATTAATTCCCAAATAGTAGTCTTTCACTGTTGTGTGCTTAAAAATGTGTCTGAACTTCAGACAAGTACTCTACAGAATTATAGCCCTTGGGAAAAATATACTAACTTTTTATTTTGATAAGATATTGAATATTATAATTAAAGTAATGGCATAACAATATCATCTTCAGTGAAATAGAAGTACTGGACTGAAAAAAAAATTAGAAGACAGTAATTACCATAGGGATTCATGTCAAGATATTCCTTTTGTTTTGTTTCAGTTGTGAAAGAAAGAATATATATAAATACTTGTGTTGTTGAAATGCTTAGGAAGAACCAATAAAGGGACTGGGTATAACATAAAACAAACATTGCAAATATTTAATAACTTATAAATTACATTGAGATTTGTGGTAAATAAAAGCACTTTAAAGTATTGCCTTCAGCAGTTCAGCATGCTGTGATTCTTTTGTTTTGCATTGTGGCAATTCTTAACACATAGTGATCTTAGAATTTCAAGGAAGCAGTAGACACCTAGATACAGGGGGTTTTTTGCTTTGGGGTTTTGTTTTGCTGTTTTTTGGGGTTTCATTTTCCTTCCCTTACCTTGTTCAAGTAGAATTTGAAAGCTACCCTCCAGGTTATTCCTCGTTTAGCTTTTTCATATTCCTAATATGAAAATAGGAACAATTTTATTGTTCCCATTTACTTTCTTTGAATAATATTTATGAATTCTGGCACAGAATTGCCAGAATGATTAGAAAGAATCTTGAATAGTATGGAAGAGAGAGAAATCCATCTGGAAAACTCTAGGAAAAACTGGAGAGATTTCCCTGTTAAGCTTAATAAATTATTTCTAAACTTAACTTCAATTTTAATTAAACTCCAAACTGAGAAATATTTTCAATAATTGTCCGTATATTCACAGAGAAAAGAGTCTACACATTTCTTCAGAAAACCAAAGGAACCAAACCCAACTGTCTTTATTTTAAAGACAGTACAGAGTTGAAAGACTGATAAGTGAAAATTAACTTATATTAAGAACACTGGAACAAATTAAAATAAAACCAAACCCAAAGTGTTTGGACTTTAAAGAGAAAATTATAATTAAAATCTTTGAGGGTGTGGAGTAACAGATCTTGAGTTTTCAAGGATGCCTGGAGTTTCCTAAAGATAAAAGTCATAATATTATCAAGGATCTGTATTGCAGTGGGATGGATTTTTCTTATTTCTTTTTTATCAGCTTCTATGGCCCATGCTTTTAAAAGTGGACGATACCAGACAAAGTGAAATTCTTCAGAGCCAAGGGGAGATTGATTCTGCTGGGGAAAAAAGATGTCCTGGGGGGAAAAAGTACCAGAACTAACAAGACTTTGTCAAGTGAGGGGATCACAACAATAGCAAGAGCAAGTCACTTGCAAATACAGTTTGCTGAGAGGAGCAGAGAAAAGGCACTTAAGTAATAGAAGTGATAGAAAAATGGAATTTCAGTCTTGATAGCAGATGATTTTTGTAATTTCATAATGTCATGAAAGCATTGTTAGATGGAGAAACTGAAAACTTTCTATCTTCTCTTGCAATCAAGATAATTATGATCTGAGCGATTATACATCTATAAGTTTGATCTCAGTAAGACTTAAACTCCTGGACTATCAAGAAGACTTTGGAGTAGAAGATAATACAGAGGAATACAGAAACTGGGAGAATGTGCAGCACAAGTTTGGAAAGGTAAATTATGACAGATTAATATCACAACATTATTCAATAAAATCATTGTTATATAGGGGGGAAAAAAAGAAAAAAGGAAGGTGGTAAATACAATCAACCTGAATTTCAGGATGAAATTGAACTGAAGTGACATTTGGAGTATTGTGTCTAGTTCTGGCCTCCACATTTCAAGAAGTACAAGGAGCTACTGGAGAGAGTACAGTGGAGGGCCACAAAGATGATGAGGGATCTGGAGAATCTCTCTTATGAGGAGAGACTGCAGGAGCAGGGCCTTTGTAGTGAAGAGGGGTGAGGAGGGGAGGAGAGAGGGGAAAGGGGAAAGGGGAGAGGGGAGAGGGGAGGGGAGGCAAGGCAAGGCGAGGCAAGGAGAGGATAGGAGAGAGATATCATCAATGAGGAAGAACTTCTTCACATTGAGGGTGGCAATGCGCTGGAACAGGATGCCCAGGGAGGTGGTGGAATCCCTTTCTGGAGACATTCAAAACCCACCTGGAGGGCTCCTGTGTAACCTGGTCTTGGAGATCCTGCATCTCTAGAGGTGCCTTCCAATCATAATAATTCTGTGATTCAGTAAAATGTTTAATGTGGCACAACATTAGAAATATTACATGGGGGAAAAGGCCAAAGATTTATAGAGGAACTACAAGGTGAATGAACAGCTTTCAAAAGACAGAAGGCAAATAGGAAAATACTAAAAAGGAAAAGTATCAGCCCAGAGGTGATTTTTATTTAATAATTTCGTTAGTGATCTTGGCATGGATATTAGAAACGTAATAATGAAATTTGCCAAAGACACTATGTTGGAAACATCATCAAGCAGCGCTTAGGATATAATGTAGAAAGAACTTGATGATCTTGAGAATCATGGTAATAGAAATTAAATTAGTGTAGTACAGATGTAAAGTCACACATTTTGTGATCCGTAAACAAAGGTTTTTGTCAGCAGAATTACCAGCTGAAAATTAAGAAGGAAGAGGACAATAGTTTGAATATAGGATGTCTATGAACTGCCAGCGTTTTCTATCTGTGAAAGAGAAGTATAAGTGTAAGGCACATCAGATGATACATTTTTTGGTATAATTAAGGAGATATTACTTCTACTAAATATATTTATCAGGGCACAGTATTGGATAATAAGGTTTTAGAAAAAAAAAAATCAGAGAATCAAGACGAAGAAAGAGAAAATTTTACAGTGTAGAGAACTTAAGTAGAAGAGCAGAAATACACAGGCTTTTGACAATTCTCTACAATGAATTCCAATCAAACCAGGTACATTAAATAAGCTTCAATTGGAAGAGCTTTTTTAGAATGCATTCTGTGAACACCTCAAAATTTTTCAATGAGGAAAACACCTTTTTAATTTACTTCATTTTGATTTATATTTACTATGAAAAGAAAGCTAGAGAGGTATGTCAACAAGATATGTAATGCGTTTATGAGCAGAGCCATAAAGAAGGTCTGTAGGGGAAACAGTTGTCTCAAGTAAGTTTATAGTGCTAAAATTATTCCTTTGCTAAAATGATTCAAAATGCTAAGCAATGCATTATTAACTGCATTCTGCTGGGTGCTACATAAAAACATTCTTCTTGTAGAAATAATGTTACCCACAACACACCAGTCTATAAATTGTGACCAGCTTTGTGAATGGCTATATGATTTGGGAAACATGAATCCATGTTGCAGTGAGTGAGTTATTTTTTTCTTTTAATGAGTTTGCTAAGAAATCACTGCATGAAAAATAAAGATGGAAATAAAATGAGTTGTGATAGCTTAATCTGATGGGATCATCCAAACACCCAAAAATGCTATGGGAGTAGAACACGGCCAGATTTCAGCATTTTGCAAAATCTTCCTAATGTTAGAAAAAGTGAGGAAATCTCAGCATAGATTTTATTGGAATACCAAATACTTTCGAGTTGTTTGTGTGATAGTCTCCTGATTGACATTATGGAGCATATCTAGCTCCTTTAGGTGCTATTGTTTCTCCTTAGATCCTTAAAACTGAGGGGAAACTGTTGAGGGAATAAGGTATCCTTGTGGGAAATTTATTTCCTCTTTGGTTTCATCCTGTCAAAATAGCTTTTCCTATCACCTTGCAGAATCAGGACCTTTGATTTATCCTTTTGATCTAAACAGAATAGGTATGTCTAAGAGGCCCTAGCCTGTGAGAGAGCATTAGACAAAGGATTCAAGCTAAAGCTGAATATATTCATTATATTTATT
>VWZG01006772.1:2504-16522 GCA_013396735.1 Grallaria varia | reverse complement strand
TGGAGCTTGAGCTGTTGTAAGGAGTGTATGAAAAGAGAAACAGGATGTTAGATATTTTTATTTTTTTTTAATAATTAGTCTTACTGTCCAAGATGAAAACACCTCCAGTAGTTATTATATATATAGTAGTAGTATATATATATATACCTATATATAATAACATATGTATTTTAAACATATCCATCTGATTGAAAGTACATGGTTTATCTCTGAAAGTCAGGATAGTCTGATTTCTGTATAAATAGTGATACCATACCTGAAAGCAGAGATATAAATTGTATTAATGCAATTTTAAATGCAGTTACCTTTTACTTAACTACAAAAACTCTGTGAAGTGATGAACCAATAGAAGTATTTATATTTAGTCATATCAGTCCCACAGCTGTGGACCTTTGTGTTCAGACACTGTAAAGTTCAATTCAAACCTTTATTCAATCATATTTCTCAGCTAGTACAGTGAAGAGTGGCGCTCTTAATTCTGAGAATCCCTGCCTCAGCTCTTTATATGAATGTGTAATTGAGATTTTATTTAGTAATTCCAGACAGACAATTAAAAAAGAATAACTAGTAATATTTTTACTGTCTGTCAATAATGGAATGGAGTTAACAATGCAATGGTTATAACCTTGGAATAAGCATATGCATACTGGTCCACTTAGCATACTTGTATAAATATAATTAGAAGGAGTAACAAAGCTTTCATATTTTTATGACATGTTGATATTTTATGTATTTAAAACACTACAGAAATTTGAAAAATATTTCTGTGCATTCTTCCTTTTTCAGTTCTTTCAGTATGATACACACTGGCTTTTCTTGCAGTAGCACTTACTTAAAACAACTCATGGTATTGTTTTTTATCGTTTTGCTTGTTCACCTGAAACACTGCTGGTGCCAGTATTGCTTCAAGCTCTTTAAAAGTAATGGTTATGGGCCAGAAGAGCAAAGACAAGGACAAAACACCATTGCTTCAGGGCTCTATTCATTTCTCTTTAATCAGGCAGGGCTGCCATTGAAATCAGTGACAGCTTTGCTTGAATAAGAAGGGCTGGATAGGGATTTCAGTACTTTGAGTGTGTAACTTAACAACCTGCCCTACATGGCAGGAAAGGACTAGCAAAGGAGGAACAAACAGTTTACCTCAGTTAAAAAATACTCTTTGTATCCCTTTTCTGTGGAATTGAAATAAAAATATGTAACTTTTTTTGTAGAACATGTTCTTTTCTCTGTTACTCCTCTGTAAGCATATACACATCTCATATAGTAGCCCATGCATTGCAACTCAGCCGAAATCCCTCATCCCTATCCCTGTACCTCTCTTTCCCAGTGTCACTCACTCCCATTTTTGTACAGGTGAGGGTTTTTTTCCCATCTAAACAACATTCCTATCATGGCCAAAAGAGAAGCAAAGAAGAACCTAAGTGTACTAATAACATGACCTAATGTAACCTAAGTACACTGATAACATACCCCATTGTTTAAAAATCTTTCTTCTTAACAGAAAACTTAAAAAAAAAAAAAATCTAAAATATGTTTTGAAGTCTAAGGATATTCCCTAGCAGACCGCTTTGAGAACCACTGAGTCATGATATTTGAGTCACTTCTTTAGAATACTCTGAACTAGTACCATGGGAATAAAATGCCAATGATTTTTTGTCAGAAAATAAAGATAAATAGCAACTTGGTACTCTCCTGACTTTAATATATACACTTCTGGTATCCTTTTATTTACTCAGACATAACAGGTTTTGGTGAAAATTACAGTAACTGTAAAACACTGAGAAAGAGCCTCAAGTGTGAATTTCCATGCTGCTAAATATATTGTCCTCATTTACTGACAGGAAGAGTCACTTGGCATGCTCTGGTGCAATAGAATTATAGACTATGCAATTCTTAATCAGCTATGTAATGCACAAACCTTCCTCACCCAATTGCACCAGTTCAAGTTAGGTCATTAAAACTGCCACAAGGCAGCTTTCCTCCTCTGGCATTGACTGTCTGGAAAGACATGATTTTCTAGCAGCACAAGTCAGCAGTCACCTGCTGAGAAAGCTGGTGTGGCTTCTTAAAGCTGTTTCAGCACAAGAAGAAAAAGAGAGCTGACACTAACTATAATTGTCAGAAACTCAAGTACTGTGCTTTTAAACAACTGAAAAAAATCCAGCAGGAAAGAAGAAGGAAAAAACAGGAGAATGAGACAAATGGGGGGGAAAAAAAGTCTAGCAAAGAAAACAGAAGGTAAAAAGTAAAAAGGAAACAAACTAAAAAGAAAGTTCAAACCTTAACTCATTGACAGGAATGTATTGGAATAAAAGCAACCAAAAAGAATTGTTTGTATTTTGAAAAGAGTTCCAAAGTTTAAAGAGTAATACTTCTCAATTAAAATTGGTGTTTTATGTTTAACACTGTATGGAATTCATATCTGTCCATTAAAATCATATGAATTTCTCTGCTGACCTCAGCCTGTATCAATTGCAGCCTCCAGAAAGCACGCAGGCACAGAACCAGAACAGTCTGACAAAAAACCCTCTTGTTTAACCAATGTATGATGACAAAAAGTAGTTTAACACTGTACACATTTTACCAAAGAACCTACACACAATATGCTATTGTTGTTCTTCAAAGCACATCTACAGAAACAAAGTGGATGATAACATCCATGAGTACTGGGCATGAATTTGAGCTGATATTTGCTTAGGAAAACTAAAAATATTAGCAAATATGAACAGCTTATTTGGGAGGAAAAGAAAGAGGAAGAAGTTGTTACCATGGAGGGTGGTAGGAGGGAGAGGAAGAAAGATTTAGGTTTTAAAATTCAATCTCTGAAGTTAAAGCAAGAAACCTACATATCATAGGTAGTGGATGAGTTTATAATTGGTCTGAAATAAGCATTAAAAAAAAAAATCTTGCAAATCAATCTCCTAAAATTATTTTTTAAAATAGAAACTAGGTAAAATGTTTTTGGAACACTGGTTTTCAATGAGCAAGTTGTCCCGCCCCAAGGCCAATACCTTAATTATATCTGAGTATTGTAGTGGTTTTCCAAGATGGTAAAAAGTATGAAGCTCTTGAGAACTCCCTGAAATACAACAAACTAGGATAATGTTAATTACTAAAGGTAAAATGGATTTGAAGAGAGAATGGAATTTTTTAATCTGGTGTTGACCATTTGTGATAACCTGAAACAGGTAAAGATGGAATGAAGGCAACAAATTGTAATCAACAGTTCTAGTGATAACTGGTTTAGATGATGACCAAAAAGGGTGAAAAAATCAGGTGAATTTTCAGTTTCTGGGTCATTCTTGTGTACAGGCTTGAATATACAAATTAATAGCTTATTCAGTACTCTAGCTTTAGCGCAGAAGCTTTCAGAAGAAGCATGGTATGGGTATAGGGTAAAATGTCTTGAAAGAAACCATTGCATTTAGAAGTGGTCTATTGTAAGCTTACATCTGAAGTTGGAAATACAGTGAAAGAGTTATAGCTCAAAGAGAAAATGTACCAAAGATAAATTGGTGATGGTATAATTTTTGCTGGAAGGAGAAAGATGACAATATGAAGAATTTTCCAATTTTCCACATTTCCAAATGTGCAGAATTCTCAATATTCTATATAGTTTTCTTTTTCTTCCATTTTAGATTCAATTTGGATTTATAGTTTGGATAGGAGAAGAGAAGCAGTTTTGGTACCAAGATGCAATTTATCTTTCAGATGGTGAAAGTTCCTGCCTCACACTGACCATATCTAGAAGAACTTCAGAGAATGGTAGCTTGTTACAGCAAAATGTTAATGTGCCAGAGTTAAACTTCACTATCCAAAAGGGAGACTGACTAGAACAATCATAGTCTGTCAGAACAAAGACTGTCTTATGCACTGGCTGATGTAAAGGGTCACACTAGGAATGGTCTATTTGGTGCCACACTTTGGTTTTCCTGTATTTGCCATCTTCAGCAATGCTCCCTCTCTTCCCTTTTTTTTCAGTTACTGTCCCTCAAGATTATTTGGTTTCCCCAAGTCTCCTTCTGTGTTCTTCATTTGGTGAGATGATCTGTTGTGTGTTGATGATTGGCATGAGTAAGTACCCTGGCCAGACAGTCAAGAGTGCTCTGCCTAGTCCTCCCTATGTTACCTTTTTTTTTGGTGGGGGGGGGGAAGGTAGATCATTTGTGTCCTCTTGTACTCATTGTTTGCTCAGCTCTAAGAGGAAAACCAACAGGAACAATGGTAAATGAAGATGTCTAGGTGAATAAAACAGTGTTAAAACGAGAAAGACAAATCTGGTCCTGTCCTCCCTATTTATATAGTTTGTGGCCCACCACCATGATATCCACAATTTGTGTGTAGTATCTTGTATCACACTTCTATCACCTTCTAAAAGTTTTAGGTCTAGAGGGTGTTTGCATACAGCCTTTATAGGAGAAAACTTCTCAAAATTTACAGTAGCTTTTTCATTCAAGAATACTGAAGGCCTACACGCAAGCAAAACTGTAGTTACAATTCCCTAATCATCCAGCAGACTTGGAAACGTACAGCACCTCTTTGATGTTTGCAGACAATGTGCTGAGCTGAAGAGACTGGACTGGGTTACTCGAAGGATTTCAGTGTATTTATAAACTGTTCTCTTTGCTTTCCTATTTGTAATTCATCCTGCTTCGTCTAGGGAATCATAAACACAGATTTGCTGCAATGGGCTAAAGAGAAAAGGAGCTTCCCAAAGATGAGATCTTTTATTTAGAATAAAGTGAAATTTTAAGATCTCTGTACTGTGGCATCTCACAGAATCACCATGATAGTACTTTGATTGCAATAGAAAAAAAGGCCCTTAATTGCAATGTAGAAAATATTAAACTTTGATGAGTAACTGTGTCCAATGCAAGGAGACTCTCAGGTGGTGCCATACCTCAATATATTCAACTATTTCGAGTTTATAAAATTACTGAGAAAGTTTCTCTACAATTAGATATTAGCAATACATATATACGGAATAGTTTATTCAAAGAAAAATGCAGCAGTATCTTGTGTACCTAATAGAATGCATTAAAATCTATATGTTTCAAGTTGTGCCTCAGAAAACAACAATTAACATTTATTATAGTCAAATTTTTTGTTTCACAAAATGGCCTGAAGTTCATTTACTAAAAATCCTTTCAATAACAGTAGTTTAACAGGTAAATTCTTCATCAATAATGGGTTGAGACATAATCAAAAGAAATTTGGAGTGAAAGGAATTTTTTGCGCTTCGAAGAGCAATAAATTTACACTATTCCGGAGCTAAAAATCAGAAGGGTAAAAGTGAGAAAACTTGTGGGTTGAGATAAAGACAGTTGAATAGGGAAAGTTGAAGTTGTATGCCCAAGCAAAGCAAAATAAGGAATTCGTTCCTCACATCGCATGGGCAGGTGGGTGTACAGCCATCTCCATGAAAGCTGGGCTCCATCACTTGCAGTGGTGAATTGGGAAGCCAAATGCCCTCATTCCAAGTGTTCCCACCTTCCTCCCTCTTATAAGCATGGCTCCATGTGGTATGGGATAACCCTTCAGTCAGCTGGGTACAGCTGTCCTGTCTGTCCCTTCCAACTTCTTGTGTATTCCCAGTCTGCTCACTGGCAGGGCAGCATGAGAAGCAGAAAATACTTTGACACTGGGTAAAACATCAGTGTGTTGCTAACACTGCTTTGGTCACAAATCAAAAACATAGCAACCCACAAACGGTTATGTAGAAAATTAACTCCTTCCCAGGCAAGACATGTAGACCTGTAGACTACTACTAGCGATTTGCAGAACATCAATAAACAGTACTGAGTTTCTGAAGTTTGAGGTATAAACTAACTTGTTCTATCAGATCTTGACTAATAAATAGCAGTCTTTCAGATGTCTGCGGCTGTATAGGAATTTTTTAAAAAACCCAACCAAACAACAAAAAAATCCAACCTGCGAAAAATACTTCAGTGTGTTGTTAGAGAAAATTTAATGTTGCCCTAAGGAAAAAAAAATACATGCCTTTGGAAAACTGACCTGTCCCATATTTAATGGTGAAAAATAGACTCCTATCCTAGATAAACCAGGTACCCCACTGAGTTGAGCAATTTTTGACTCCCTCTCACAGCTCAATTCAGCACTGGATGAAACAATCAGCCATGAAAACAGTCTAAGAAATTGCCAGATGGATGTAGCATCCACTTGTAAACTTGAGCTTGGATGCTCTGAAAACTGACAAATTTCCTATTTAGACTATAATAGATGGATCTGTTTGATACAGACCACACAGTGATTGACATTTCTAGAAGCTTATTAAAAATTTCTCTTAGTCTTCAAAAACAATCTAGGAGGCTTTGCATGGAAGAAGCAATTGTGATGACAACTTACAGAATACATAATCTATTTGGGGACTATAGACACTTTTTGGGGGACTGCAAAGTATGACACCCTACACAACACATGATTAAGCCAGACTGGAACAAGGCAGGTTTCTCTACAAATTGTAAGCCGTAGGGTTCTGACTGATTATATGTAAGAGCATTAAAAATAAAAAGCAACTAGCAAGCCAAGGGAAGCAATCATGTCTGCAGTACAGTAAAAAAGAAAGTGACAGAGCTCCTCAGTAAATTTTCTGGTGAAGTATGTTTGGAAATCATTAGGTAGGAATTGTTTGATCTTTGTTCATGCTTTATCCAAGAGATGAAAATCTCTGGTGCAATACTCATCTTTCACAAAGAAGGTACAATAGAGAAATGCCCAGCTGAAATAACTTCTAGTAACAGAAAAATGTCAGTGATTCAAATCAATCAAATCACTCTGGCCATGAGGAATAGTTGTTTTGTTTTAATTACTCAAATTTTAAACTGTCTAAATTTCAAAGCAGGCCCACAAGTTTATGTATGCACTATACAACCATAAAACTTGTTGACAGTTGAATGTGCTCATCAGGAATTGTAAGTCAGCAACACTACTTTCAGAATCAGAAAACTGTGTTAATATGCAGACTTCAGCTGAAGAAACAAATATTTAACTTGATATATACAGATATTTTTCTATTTATGCAATATATTTTCAGATCACAGCTTCTTTGAATTTATAAATGATTCCAATATATTCCCCAAATACCTTATGAAATTATATATTATATAAAATGCAAATAAAGAATGAGAAACCAGGCATATATGGTTCAAGGCTGTTCTACGTCTGAAATCTTTTGTAAAGAAAGCTGCCCAAACTCATTAATTTAAAAAGAGGTTAATGGGGAAACCATCATCAATAAGCCAGAAAAATTCCTTTTACACTTTCCTAGAATGATCAACACCTCTTAACAATGTAATTCATTGTGGACAAGATTGTCAGCCTACTGATATTAAAGCCTAGGCTAACAGAGGAAAATATCCACAAAACAACCAATGGATTAGAAACTGATTATATTAATATCTGGACACATAGAGATAATCCAGTGAAATAGATTTAATGCTTTGCATTTAAATTACTGTACTGAAAATAATTTAATTTAAAATAATATTAGGGACATGGCAGCTGGGAAGGTAACTAAATTATATCTCCTATCTGTGTGATTTACTTGCATTTACAAAGTTAACTCATAATTGGTCACTCACATTTGCTATCTAGGACACTTTCCATGTGCTTCCTGTAAAATTATCTACTGATAAGTCAAGCATTCAGAAGCTTAATGCTGTGACAGCCAGGCTTGTATTTCCAGTTTTGCATAAGGCATTGGCAGACTTCTGTGTTTAAACATTTCTTACTTTTGAGGAGACCAAAACTGAAAGTGAAGGGAAGTAATTTAAAATTTTAGATAAAAGCATGTGGGTAAATTTAACCTTGTGTAAACTACACTGAAGCATCAAGCAACAACAGGTTATCCCATCATGATACACAGTCTGAAGCAGGGCTCTTTGTCAAGTTATTTCATTTGGATGTTCCGTGAAAAAATAAGCAGTGCTGAACATTCAAGGTGGTCTCAGCACAGAAGTTCAAGATTGTTACATGAAGTGTTTATAATGTAATTTCATTACTTCCATGTAAAATAATGAATGTTAATGAATGAAGGAATGTGCTGCAGTCTCTGTTCTGCACCGTGCTCCTCCCCATATAACTACAGTATGGTGAGTTAAACTGCTGTAGCAAGATAAGGGTCCATGACAGATCAAGATCTTTTGCAGAAATCGGATTCTTAAATTGTAAAGATTCTGTTATTCAATTACTGTGCTCCCCAAAAATTATTTCCAGCATATCATCCTCTACTTAAGCTGTTCTATTTTAACTGTCTTTTCTTATTACTAATCTTCAGTTGTGTTTTCTCAACAACTCAAAAAATGTAAATTACACCATAAAAAGGGAGAACAGAGATCCGAAACAGGGTGGATTAGAAACAAAAGACCTCTCCTACTTGGATTGCTTTGATAAATGGTTTGTACTTAAAGCTATTAGTTTAATCTTTAATAATCTCCCATTTTCTTTTACTAAAGAAAAGTTTAATTACTGTGTTTTGTCTACTCGTCAAATGCAGACTTAGTGTCCTCTAACAGTTAAGAGGACGAGAGAATGTTGAACAATTAAATATGATTCTTAATTTCATAATGCTAATTTTGTATAAGAACATTATTCTTACCAGACATTAGGACAAATAGAAAGATACTTTTAGGCTACTTTAAAATGTTAAGTGTTTATCTATTTCATTGGCAAGAGAGAAAGCTGTTTATGAACAGACTGCATGTCACTAATTAAAGTACTTGTAGATGATACAGAAAACACTTCCTTTTGATAAAAAGAAGTCATCTTCCTAAAAAGCTGACTCTATTTACTGAAAAAAAAATTTCTAAGCATTGTTGAAAAGGAACAATGCCAAAACTTCTGTTTACAGACAATTGTAAGGTACTAAGCATAAACCATAACAAAAGGGTATTTTGTAGAGATGTTCTTGTTGGTGCACTGAAACCAATCAAAAGGAGCTCTAAGCAATACTTTTCAACTGGGAACAGATAGTGTTTGTGTAAAGAAACAATGACAATACAGATTAAACAAAAGAAACTAGCTGTGACACTTCCCAAATGCTCCCCAGGTAAGTTTTCTTCAGGATAAACTCCGTAGCCATCCTATGTTTTGGGGATGACCCTTGATTCAGAGAAATTACTTTGAAAATGGAGAATGCTGGGGGTGAGACAACATCTAATGAGACTTCAAGGTCTACATTTTGAATACCTTTCAAGTTTCATTTAACTGCAACTGTGACTGGCTGTCCTGGAGTAAAAAATACAGATCTAGAATCAAAGACCCCCTTTCTAGAACTAAGACAGACAGAAATTGAAGATAAACTGTTGATTACACAGCCAATCTGGGATTTGGAAGCACTCAGAGAACATCCTGTATCAAGCACATCTGGAATTATTTCAGGAGGACATGCTACCCCCTTCTCTGCACATGGATACATCTGAGTAATCCTCAATATATTTTGTGACACGTCATGGACTGTATTTTGCCAAAAGAGTAAGTTTGAAAACACCTCTAAAAGAGAAACCTCTTTCACAGACCATAACCATGTGCTTTAACTGCCTTGTTTTTGTTTCCTGACTGCATGACTGAATCTGCAACATTTCTGTTGCACTCTACAGATGCTTCACCAGTAGGGTTGAAAAGGATAGATCCATGTGTAGAATTCCATGCTTAAATCAGGTATCTGTGCATGGTTGCTATGTTGTCAGAACCGTTCCATGGGTAAACAAACACACACACACACAAATGAATTATACTTGATGCTGCAAATAATTGTGCCTGACTCCTGCTCTGCTCTTTCATTTAAATTAAATCCTCCTGGTTTTTGTGATCATTACATTTTCAAACTGAAATACATATCTGTGCTTAAATAACAAAGTTAACATTGAAAGAGATTTATCAACATTAAATTACAAATGTGCAGAACACTGCAATGCAACAAGTTTGAACAAGTGAAAGAAGAGGTATGGTTCCAAATTAAAATACATTTATGTAATAATTTGAAACTGAAACATCATTGAAGAAGCAATACTGCTTTCTGGTGCTTTTGTTTTATATATTAAAAAAAAAAGATATTCCGGGCTGTTTTATTTCAAAATATGATGAGATGAGGACACTATTCAACTTCAGATTTTCAGTCATGTTTTATTTAACCAACACAAGCCTTATTTACCCAGAAATGCCCTTCATGCTAGGATGCATTGCTTTTTCTTTTTAGACGAATAATCTAAAAGTTCCTCAGGTCTCTTCCTACAAGGATAAGTAGTCTTCATTTTGCCTCACTTTGAACACAGGAAAAGACAAAAGGTGGTGATAGAATGAAAAGGCTAGGTGAAGACTTTAATCTTGGGAAGACCTGAATGCTCTTATGATCCTCTAGAAAGTGTTAAAATATTGCCTACTTTACATAAGGCTCTGTGTGTGAAAAAGTGTTTCAGGCTAAATTAGCTTAAGGGAAAAAAGCCATGGAAATACACATAGACAACTTTACCCTCCACTACATACAAATATGGTGCCAGGGCTTTTAATATGTTGGGAGTAGCATATGGCAGAAAAGTCCATTTGGAGATGTGATCACAAACTGGATTTGTTTCTTTGCTCTTTCATTTTGTTTCATACTTGTACACTTCCATTGACATTAGAATGTAATGTGTACTGGGATGGAGAATCAGTCCATCTTCAACTGTCTACCTTTTTACCTTCGACTTTCCAAAGCATTTCTTAAAATGAATACATTGTACTCTAGAATATTACTTCTCAATGGCTGTGGATATCCAAAATAATGCAAGGTAGGTCTCCCTTTCTGCTTTTTTAATTCTTGAAGACTACTTGTACATTGCCCAATCAGTCAGTGAGAAAAGTTTGAAGCCATCTGGGTGGATATCAGGAATGTATTTTAGTCAACCTTGACTTGTTTAGTAGTCCATTGAATTAGTCTGTTGCTGTTGTTCTGTTTTGGAAAGAATTCACAATTGCAAACAGAAAGTAGTTGGGTTAGAATGTGAGCATGGAGTCGTAGATATCTCTGTTCCACAGTTCATCAGGATGGCCGTAACCATTGATGAGCACTCCAAGATATGATAGCATTATTTTCAGTCCTCTAATTTGACATGGCGAAGTTTCTCATTTCAATAACCCAATATGAGACAATCAGTGATTTTGGAGAAAATTAGATCTCTTTCAACACTGAAACTTTAAGAGGCTTCAGAACAGCCATTTTACCCTTTAAAACAGTGATTTTAATGTCCTTCTCAATTGCAATCATGAAGTGATGATAATAATAGTGATTACTAGTCATCACCAGAACTTGCAGGGGGAGAGAGGATTCTCATCTCTTAGTGTGTTGTCATAGTAGACACCTGAATTAGAAGCAAACAAGCTAGATTTTAAACAAGAAACGCAAAATAGCACTTCTGCTTGTGTCTGGGGCAGGTCTGACTAGCTGAAGTACAGCATTACGTGCAGTGACGCTGCAGCTTCTGAGACCTGCATTTTTAGGGGCACTTGACTGAACCACATAGATATGCCAGTTTGTTTACAGCTTGCTGTATGTAGTCATCATCATCACCATCATGGCTAGGCTTTGTGAATGAAGATTTGGGAAGGGCTCTACCCACGCTTGCTGCCACGATGGCTGAAAAGGCCAATGCGAGATAGGCAAGTCTGGTTGCAAAAGGCACAGCAGAAAGTCTCCACAGGGGTGTTGGCCAGGCACGGTTCTTTCTGCGTTGTCTTTTCTCCTCCAGACTGATTCTGTGTGCGTTCTCAAAGGAAGCAGCAGCGTTATGGATGGTGTGTCTCCATATCTCCCGATTGGAGGCCAGAGTGGACCATTGATGGTAGTCAATATGGCCAAGGCTGAGGCATTGTTTCAGGGAGTCCTTGTATCTCCTCTTTGGGGCTCCTCTCTTGTGGCAGCGGGTAGCCGTGTGTGTAGTATACCATTGCTTAATGTACCCATGACCTACCTGATCTTATGAATAAGCAATTACTGAACAAGATGTAGAAGATCTTCCACCTGTCTTGTGGAGGCTTGTATGGCTATCCTTTAGCAAAATCAGAAATATACTGTGTAGGTCATGTAATATGACAGAAAACACACTGAAATGGATGAGCACTGAAATTCTGAAGAACATGAAAGCAACTAGACCAAGTACATAAACTTACATAAAATGCTTAAAATACAGAAAGCAGAGAAATCCAAGGATCAATACTTGTGTTTCACTAGCATTTATTTCCCACCCCATGCATCAGCCTGACAGTCTGGTTGTATTCACCCCTTTTTATCATTTTGCAACCTGTCATGTCCCATTTATAGTATATTGGCAGACTGATTCTCAAAGGAAAGAAGGTTTTGTTTACAGACAATTTTGATTATGAGAGAATGTCGTGCTTAGTAATCAGTTATCCTCCCCACATCTTTTTAATCCAGCAACATTTAACGCGGGGAGAAAAGGTATGTGATTGTGCATGTATGTAGTTGCATTTGTCATGAACAAAGCCCCATTTAAAGGGGTCCATCTGGAAAATTTCTCTGTGTACATCATCTTCCAATTTGTACTAAATTTGGAAGAATTCTCAGGCAGAAAGTTGGTGGTCAGACCCCACAAGCTTAACATAACTATCAACCACATGTCAGCTGGAAAGGAGTATACACATCTATTGAGAATAAACACCATGTATAAATTTCTGAGAAATAGAAATTGTTTATGGTTATTCCATTTGTATCCAAAAATATGTTCTCAGCGTCTGACACCAAACAGGTCTATAAATTCACAAAGCCTTTTTTTAAAGGCCTTTTCTGTTCTCTGTGCACACACACACCTTTTCTAAGGTTTTTTACTAACCAATTAGCCTGTTGGAGAGCTCAAATGAAGTGAAATCTACCTCTGCCGGTAGCTCCTTTGATGCAGCTAGCTGGACTGTTCTGCTTCTGTGGTTCCTTAGCTATGGGACTCAGTCGTCTTCTTCTACTCTTCTACAGAGCTGCAGCTGTAGCTGAGTAAATAAACTTGTAAAAGGCATGCAGCCTTGATTTTACTTCCTAATTTCTCATGTAGGAATTAGAGAGCTAAATACCCTAGGCAAAACAGTTTCTCTGGTAGTCTTTACCTGTAGGAGAGTAAATTCTTTAAATGATATAGTATATCCATTTCCACAGTATTTCAGCCTTCATTTTAGGCAGAAGTTGTAAACTTTTAATGTTTTCTTGATTTATGATAGAAGTAATTGTAGCTTTTTTTTCTTAAACAAAAAGGAAAAAAAAGGGAAAGAAAGTGGGGGGTTGGGAAGGCCAGCTAGGTTAACCATTTATTTCTTTTGAAAGCCAGAACTAGAAGTCTTTCTGGTTAGTCAGTATTCTTACGTTAATGTATTTGTTCCTAGAGAAGATTAAAACTCAGTGGTACAAATACGAAATTCTCTCTTGGCTAAAAAAAAGGCCCTGTGTATACTAATACAGTTTTCATGCATTATCATCATATGAAGATTTTGGTTAACTGATACAAAATACTTGATCAAGAGAATACCTTCCACGAAATCCTTTAATTCCTCTAACACTGTAGCTATTTTATTGTATTAAAGGGGCGTGCATGCGAATTGCAAAATTTTAAAATAACTTGAAGAAATTAAATTTGGTCTTAACATTAAATGAGTGAGTCATTTTAGATACAAGGTTAATCAAAATAGATTGTTGTAGCCTGGCTTATTTGCTGTCCACTAGAGGACAGCACTGCTTTTGTATCTGAATGCTGTAAAGTGATAAGTATGTGCAGTATTTTCTTTGAAAAACAAACAGGAACCTTTTGAGCCAGTTATTTAAACAGAAAACATTTAACACTTAAAAAACTGAGCAGAAGAATATCATTGCTTGTAAAGATCTCTGAGTATGTTTAATCTTCTAATATATTTCTATAAGGTAATTACTTTCTTGGAATTAAATAATTTTTCTGCAAATTAAAATTTATAGCCTGTTTTAAAAATGGACTGTCTGTAATTCTCAAATACTTATTACATGAAAT
>VWZG01006771.1:121892-144171 GCA_013396735.1 Grallaria varia | reverse complement strand
GGGAGGTGCCGGGTCGCGGGGCCGCCTCCCGCCCCGCGCCCTCCTCCGGGGCGCCGCGTCCCGCCGTGCCCGCGCGGGGAGGCCGAGGGCGCGGCCCGCCTCCTCCCCGTCCTCTGCCTCGGTCCGGCGGGAGGCGGGAAGGGCCGGCGGCGCTGGGAGAAGTCCCGGTCAGGCATGTGCTTCAGACCGGCACCCTTTGCGGCGGAGCCGCGTTGTTGGCACCTGAGTCTGGTCAGGATGGGTTCCCGGTGCCTCGTGAAGCTCTTTGTGTTTATTGTCACATCCTCGCAGCCACACCCTTCTTCATCCTCAGTTTTCTTCAGTCATATCGCAGCTCCTGGGGCTGTCGGTTTCCCAGACATGCTTATTCCGCTCTGGATTTGGTGCATAGCACTGGTAGAGAAAGTTCACCTGCTGCTTATTCGCGTGTTCCATCACCTGCTATGCAGGTGGCCCGGCCCTGCCAGTGCAGATTCCCTCCACGCAAGCCTGTGCCCCAAGCTGAGTATATCCCGACACATGTAAGGATACCCAGGGTCCATGTCTTTCCCAGCTGGCTCATAAGGGATAGTTGTTTCTGTTTCCTTTTAAAACTCCTAATAGCCCAAAGTATGACCTCTTAAAACTCAGCACATTGCTTGTTTAATATTTCCAGATGCTACTGTAATGCAAATCATTGGATTTTCTCTTCGGGTATTACTGTTCATGTACCATTACTAAATCATCTAACTGGTGTATTTATCCTAACTGAAGGTGAAAAATTAATATGCTGTTACTTACATTGGGATTTTTTTAAAATATGTTTTCAGGTAGTCTGATCCTAAGAAAAATACTTGACTGAGGCCATGGGGATCTGAAGAACTCTGTTTCTTCTAGAAGAGGTGAAGAAGCTAGAAACACATTTAAAATCTGTGGAGGAATTAATCTGCAAAAAGCTTGTGCTTATTGATGCTATGGAAAGAAAGGGTGTTAATTCGCAGGTGAAGAAAATGATCAGCTGGAAGGTGCTAATGGTCAGACATAACCTTTCTTTAAAGTGACGTGTGAAGTGATTTACATTTAGGAGGTTTTCTCCATAATTTTCACACAATTTTGTGATTTTAGGAATTCTCACCTTGGTTGAAACAGAAGGGTAAGCAAAGTTTTTTCTTAATTATAAAAGCCTCTGTCTACTTTTTGCAAAAAACTAAAGATGGATTCCTTTCAGAAGCTCTATTTGAATGAATTGTGCACCAGTTTGCAGTCCCACTGAAGTAAAACTAAGAAAATTAATCTGTCTTGTAGCTTACCAGTTTTGTTACTTGGCTGTAGGCAAGACTTTGTTCTACTTTGGAGGGGAGGAGATGAAAATCAGGTGTTTTCTTGAAATCCATGTGGAACTCAGAGAAATGCAGTAATTTGTTACTGCATGTTTTATAATTGACAGTGCGTGTCACTTTAGAATAATTTTCTTTTTCAATTTTGTACCTTTTTCAGAGTTCTGAATTTCTTTGGCCTTTTGTCTGGCTTGCAAAACAGGGAAGATAGTTACAAAGTGAAAGAAACATACGTTCTTTTTATTTTAAAGTGGATTAGAAAACAAGATTATTTGTATTAAATCTATGTGATGTGCTGTTTGCTGCTTTTATGGAAAGGAAGCATAAATATATCAGCCATTGGCATTTCTCCAGCTAAAGAACAATAAATGAATAATGCATAGCATCAGTGGATATAATCACTGCATCCTGAAGTTTATGGTGCTGCTAGATGGGTTTTTTTCAGCTGAACCTTTACTTTGTGTTTATTCATTGTTTCCAGGGTTAAAATAAGGAAGAGAGATGGGAAACCCAGAAAACATTGGAGATGCATATGTTGCTGTTATTCGTCCAAAAAACACCGCTAGCCTCAATTCTCGGGAGTATCGAGCTAAATCCTATGAAGTAAGACTGTTTAATTTTTATTATATATGACATGTTGGGATTTTTTTAAATAATACATTATAGTAAATACGTAGTATAGTAGAAGAGAAAATCTGACAGTAGAATTACTTAGGTAATGTCTATGTATGTCAAATACCTCCTATGCATTGCCCCATCCTTATGGTATTTGCACACCGCATGGTTTTGTAATACCTTTGTATTTGATTTCAGGGCCTTTTGCCCTGTGGGCTGCTCATTACGAGTGTGTAGCCTTGTCTTTTTCTCTTTAACGTGTTACAGAGGTCATTCTGACTTCGCCATCCTGCTCCTCAACATTCAGTACTTCTTGAATTGGTACTGCTTTTGCAGTGGTGCAATAAATCATAATTAAAAAAGAAAGTTCTGTGCTTCTTTCAGTTTTGCTTTAACTCCTTTGGTTTCATTATTGTTTGAAAGATTTTGTTGCTTGAAGTTCCCATTGAAGGCCAAAAGAAAAAAAGAAAGAAAGTTTTGCTGGAAACTAAACTTCCAGGAGGCACTGAGATAACCCAGAGCATCTTGGATTATGTATTAGAAGCCACGAAACCAATTTCACCAGCCAATCAGGGTATTAAAGGTAAAAACAGTTTAATCTGATGCTTTGTGAATTATTTTGACTTGGCAAGTTTGTGCAAAGGCATGAAACTAGTATAAAAAAGAAGGTATGTTTTGAGGTTCAAAAAACCCCTAGCCAACTTCATTTGTCAGTACGACTACTTCACATCAAATTTAGATTTATAGCTAAACTTCCAGTACACCAAATCAAAGTGACTTTTTTATCTTTAATTTCAACTAAAATTTGACTTGCACTAGTGAACTGATAGTTTCTAAAGTCTGTTGTTCAGGAGACATGTTATAGTTTCAGAAAGAAAGTATCTGCATGAAAATATTTCTGGCATAACTGTATCACCTACAGATGGAATTTGATGAGTATGTTTTGTTTTTCATTGTTGTTGCATAGCTGATCTAGTAGAGAGCCTCACAGTTGTGGTAGCATATTTGTTTTCTAACGTATTTCATTTCCAGATTGGTATAAACTATGCTGACTAAAGGCCTTTTTTTGTTTTGTTTTGTTTTATACCTCATCTCTGTTTTGTAGGTAAGGTTATACTGGGAAGGTTCAGTGAGGGCAAGACAATGCAGTGCTGACAATTTAGGGGAAGAATAGCTGATTGTGTGGTAACATGTTGCAGGTGGCACTAACTGCAGCTGGAGGGACTTAACAAAGCTTGTTATGCAGCAAACACAGAATAACAGAATTAACACACATTGAGGAATGCCTTGTAAAAGCAAAATCTGTCTGTTTCTTACACAGTTTATAGAGTTTTAAATTGACTCACACAGAGAGCCTAAGCATTTATATACACAGCTTAGTGTGATCATTGTTAAAATAGGCAGCTGAGGTCAGAAAAGCAAAAAAAAAAAACCCTGCTATAAAAGGCTACAGTCATGTCACTTTTGCATGTTAATGGGTATATACATATTTATGTTCTTTAGTTTTTCATGTGTATTTGCTTTAGATTGTAGCTATATTCACAATTGTTTTCTTCCTAGAGATCAGGGAGATTGTCTGGTAGGCTTTCAGATAGCCAACTCTAGATTTTTTTTCTGGTTTTTTTGATTAATTGATTGTTTTGTGTTGTTTTGTTTTACTATTTCTAATACTGTGCTAGGAAAGCGCGTAGTGTTAATGAAGAAGTTTCCTCTAGATGGAGAGAAGGCAGGCCAGGAGGCATCTCTTTATGTTGTTCCAGCTGTTGTGAAAGGTAATGTTGAGCACGATTTCTGAAGCTGCACCCATTTTTGTAGAAGTTCACTTGAGGTTTCTTTTTTTATGAGTATGATATATGGCTTTTTCTGTATTTAAAGACTGAAAGTTGCACTCAGGTGCGAAACTCCCTGAACATTTTAAAACTTGAAAAAGTTACTTAAAATTACGAAGAAAAACTTGGGTTTAGCGTATGGTCTTTTTTCTGTAATGATAGCATACTCCTGTTTTAAGCAGTATTTGTTGACTTGATTATGTTTCAAAACGTGTGTGTGAACTCTAGGATTTGCTGTAAGACATCCTACTCAGTTCAGTGTCCTTTACTCAGAGAAGAATGCTTATTGAGGTCTCTAAACAGTAAATAAAGTCTTTAGAAGGCAAAGTAAATTTCTTGTCAGGAAAGTATTTTTTAAAAAAAAACTGATGTAAATGTTAGAATATACTCTTAATTAGTTAGGGACATGTAACTAGAAAAGATGCAGAAGGGAAAATAAAATTCTTCTCACTGATGTGTCTTCAAAACGTGTTTCCTTTTCAGATAATACGAAATATGCATACAGTCCTGGATGCCCTGTGTTCTACTGTTTACAAGACATCATGAGAGTCTGCAGTGAATCCAGCACCCATTTTGCTACACTTACTGCAAAAATGTTAATTGCCTTGGATAAGTAAGAAATGCCATCAGTAAAAATATATTCACATAAACTAGTTTTATATTTTATATAAAAATATAAATGCATATAAAAGATAATTTGTAGATATAACACATAGTTCTTATAGTATTTTTGTGATTAAGAAGGAAATCATCGTGATATCATATTACTTTCTTGATGTTTATCAGAAACCGAAACCTTGACAACAGATTTCTAAATCTTTCTGAAAGTCATTTTGCAAACTCCAGAATGATGTGCTTATCTAAATCAAGTGGCTTGTTGGAAGTTCTTGCTCACAATGAATGTTTTGTAAAATCATAATGTTTAATCTTCTGTATGTAATATAATTGTCATCTGTAAGAGCATTTGCCAGAGTGTAGTAAAAATATTCTGTAATTGTATACCATTAAGATATGCATTTAAATTAAATCTCCCTGTAGAAAGAGAGTGCATCTTCCCTAAATGCACAAATTCATTTGCACTAGGGAATTAACTATCAGAAAGATGATTAGTTGTTTAGCCAGGTCTATAGGAATTTGAATGAGCACAATTTTTGGGTTTCTTTTAATGTACCCTTAACAACAAAATATGAGAACTACTTGTGTATGACCTTATTTGCATTAATAAAGCTATCCGAAACTCCTAGCTAACATGAAAAGTCATACGTTATAGGCTACTACCTAAAAGGTTCTGTGTGTAGGGTTTTTAGAGTTTATTAGTAGAGTTGTAACATTTCCATATATACTATCATACCAGTTATATTTATTTGCTGCTTACTGAATGCCTTCAGACTCTAAGCTCGGCTTAAAAGTGTTTCAAGCCTCACAGTTGTGAGAGAAGCCTTGGAAGCCTAAGAGAAAATAGTTTATATTCATTATTCTCTATGTACATAATTTGAAACAACACTTCTCAACGATTCAAACTGCCATAATAAATTTATCTACCAAATATTTGGAGAAAATACCTGAAAATACCTTAGAGTATGTTTATAGCACAATGACTACAATTTTGCAGTCCTCCTTCCCAGCAGGACCACGAGTAAGTGAAGAGAATGCTGCTTTTGCAGCACATTTTATCATGGGTCTGGGACTTAAAAATACAGGCCTAAGCATATGTGTTAATCTGCAGGTCACCTTCTGCCATCCTTATGCATGGTTCTGGGACAGACAGTATCCAGGTGGTCTGTCAGATGTCCAAAGTATCTGCTTCTCTTTCTTCTGTATTTCCAGGCTAAATCACTAAACCCAATTTTTCATATTCCAGTAAAGTACAGTTTTACCTCAAACTCATGAGAAAGCATATGCAGAAACCTAAATACAAACCTGGCTTTAGACCCTTAGTTAAAATGTGCACCATTCAACATAACACTAAAACAATTTGGCAACTCGGTGAAAATATATTTATCAAAAAACTGAGGTGAACAACTTGTCCTGAATTCTGTGTTATACTACATACGTGGCAGGAAAAAATGCAGCAGGTGTACAGTACTGACTGTCCCCAGTAGCTCAGAGTAAGGGGACTCTAAAACTCTGTCCTGTCAGTAGGAATACACTGAGACGAGAATAAACTTCAGCACAGCTTTGAGAAAAGGCAAGTGGTAGCATATATGAAAGAGACTTAGCAATTTGGAAAGTGGACCTTCAGGTTTATTTGCCTTTTCCTGTCTCTCCCTAATGAAACACATGAGTTAGAAGGCTTGAATCAGCACAAATACTGAAACTCGCTCTTAAAAAACTGCTCTAAGTTTCAAAATTTCTATGTTGAGAGTAGGAATTTTGATAAACTGAAAGTAAATGAAATACTGACACGTTGGTGTGGTTAAGTTTTTAGGTTATAACCAATGTTACTTTTAGCTTATAATTTCCTTTTCTCTGAAAGTTTGCATCTGCAGGAAATGTGTTTGAGCAAATACAATTGCTTAACTGTGTGTGGTTAACAAATGTCACATCTGGGATTAATTTAGTCATGTAAAATTGGTTGTACACATGATTTTTTTCTTTAATTAAAATTTGTAATTGTCATACATACAACCCTTAATCAAATAAAATAATGGACAGGATGACCAAAATAATCCTTTTCTACCTGAAAATTAATTACCCATTCTCTCCTGTAGGTGGTTGGATGAACGGCACACCCAGTCCCACTCCATCCCAGCTTTATTCAGACCATCTCCTCTTGAGAGAATTAAAACAAATGTAATAAACCCTGCCTATGCTATAGAACCTGGCCAAACAGAGAGCTCGTTACACATGGGTTATACTGCCCTGGAAATAAAGAGTAAAATGCTGGCATTGGAGAAAGCAGATATGTGTATCTATAACCCTTTGTTTGGATCTGACCTTCAGTATACCAACAGGGTAAGAACCATATTTATTTTTTTTATATTTGTGACACGTACATGCATTTTCATTTTACAGTTCTTTGTTTATTTTATATGAGTATGTGCTTTATGTTTAAAAAAATCAGATTTCTATATTTAGCAGTCAATGTGCAATAGTTTTTCAAATCCTCAAGTTGAACATAATTCTCTTTTCTTATGAAATGTTACTATCCTAACTTTGATTTCAAGAGAATTTATGGCCTGGATGGGGGATTGTGTAGCAAATCTCAGGAAAATATTTTTTCAATGGTGTTTAAATTATATCTTCACAGGTTGACAAGGTGGTAATAAATCCATACTTTGGCCTTGGAGCCCCAGACTATTCAAAGATTCAGATTCCTAAAAGAGAAAAATGGCAACGTAGCATGAGCAGCGTCACAGAGGACAAGTATGTTACATTCCTTTTTCATTAATGGATAATTTTGTTATATTACAGTAGCTCTTGGTAGATGTGGTTAGAATGAGATTCCTATTGCTTTAGGGCTTTACTGTATAAATGCTTTTTAATAAAAAATTCTATTTGAAGTCTTGACTTCAAGAAAGGTGTAAATTGTAAACATTAGAGAAGCATTTCTTAGCATAAGAAATACAGCTGTGGCTTGACCACTGCATGACAAAAATAGTAGTTGTATGAATACTGGTACATTTTAGCTGCATGAACTTCACTTTTGTTCTTCATGTAGATCTACAGTTAGTGCTACGTTAGTAATTTTTAAAAAGTTGATGTTCTCAACTATAGTGAATGGTGTTTTCCTCCTGTTTCCCCTTTTAATTCATAGGGAACACCAATGGGTAGATGATTTCCCTCTTCACCGTAGTGCTTGTGAAGGCGACTCTGATTTACTAAGCCACCTTCTGGATAAAAAGTTCTCTGTTAATCAGTTAGATAGTGACCACTGGGCACCAATCCATTATGCATGCTGGTAAGTCAATGATAGTTTTGTCAATCAAATGCACTCTTGCTATTGTGATTCTTTAGGACTAATCATTTATGGAATTTATCAGCTTCAAATAGAAGAAATAAAAAAAACCTCTAGACTTTTTATGCTTTGATTCTAATACATGTTAGCATTAACTTTCTGAAGAAAAAGATTGCTTCAGGTTTTGAGATAATTTTCAGTTGAATGGTTTTGGAGGAGACCTGATGTGGAGATCACGTCATCACTTACCTACTGTCTCTCCTGAGTACCTATTCTAATTCCTGTTGGTGACACTGAGCCTAGTTTAGCCTGGTAACTTTGACAGTCTTTGTTGGCTAAAGGCTGTGAGCAGTTTCACAGCACAGCAGTATCTGAGCTGAGCATATTTTGATGCTGGTGAAGCTTTGAGTGGGAAGCTGAACTAAGTGATTTACCGAGGTCAACTTCTCTGACTCTAACTCTGTGATTTAATCTGTAAGTGCTTGAAAGCTTTTGTTGCTTGTAAAAATACTTTTGTTTTATCTTTATGACAGTTAGTCTTTTGTATGTATTGTGGTCAGTATGTCTGCCAATATGAATAACACGGAAATCAAATTTGGTTATAAAAAAACCACAACCTTACTTGATTTTTCATGTTTGTCAGAAAGTTTGCACATACTTTATACATAAAGTATACACAAAAGTTTCCAGTTACAAGTATGAGGCTTAAGAATCCTCAGGATCCAGCTGCGTGACAATCAGAAGCTGAGCTCTGATTCTCACACAGATTATTTTTTTCCCATACAAGGCTGGACTCTGTTCAGCCCTGACTGAATTGCTACAACTACCCAAACTTATCTGGTTTAAAGCAAGGTTCAATTTGTCTATAAGGAATTCAATAACTGGTTACTAGACCAATGAATATGAAGAAGTGCAGAACTGATACTAATTTCTACAAACTTACGTTCCATTGTCTTTTGTGTAATTTGGAAGCTAAAAACTCTTGAGTGTGGAAAAACACTTTTTAATATTTAGGACTATCTGAAAAAAATGTTACAATTGCTGTGTCCATTCTGCTTTAAACCTGTCTGCAGGTATGGAAAAGTTGAAGCCACTCGAATGCTGTTGGAGAAAGGGAAGTGCAATCCAAATCTTTTGAATGGCCAACTTAGCTCTCCTCTTCATTTTGCTGCTGGAGGTGGGCATGCTGAAATAGTACAAATTCTACTAAATCATCCAGAAATTGACAGAGTAAGTTCTGTTTATGTATAGAAATAGACATTTTAGTAACAGTTTCTGACTTGTGTATGTAAAATATTTTATATCCAGATCACAATGTATAAACACGATGATCTTTTTAAAAGATCACCAAAAAATGGTTGAATATATTTCATTGCCTCTACTTTTCCCATTTTATATTAATTAAATGTTCAAACTCTAGGATGAAGGACTTTAACTGTCTCAAAAATGTGTAAATGTTTACCTGCCTCTAGTGAAATCAATGCGAATCAGTGTTTCTGTTTATGTTTGTAGCACATTACTGATCAACAAGGAAGATCTCCACTGAATGTCTGTGAAGAGAACAAACAAAATGAGTGGGAAGAAGCTGCAAAACTACTGAAGGAAGCCATAAATAAACCTGTATGAGTTTATTTTCTAAATAGTTTAAAGATTATATTTAATTTACACATAAACCTGTAGAAGAGCTAGGTTCACTTATAGCTGTTACTGGAAATGTGGAGTACACTGAAATTGTTAGTGTAAATATTGGGAAACTGACACTTTGTTTCTTTAAATGTTTCTGTTCTGTTTCATGGCTGAAGTAATACATGTAAGATTTTAAACATGATGCTCTGATTTATTTATAGGAGCATCACATCACCTACTGATTTTTTGTCTACTTTTGATCATACAACCGTCAGCTTTCTTTATGCATTGTCATCTCACATGTTGACAAACAGAAGCATTCTACTGGCTAGATGTAGGTTTCTGCAAAGTAGACCTTACATCAGTTAGTCAGTGTAGGCTTCTTCGGCAACCAGTGGAGATCTAGCCAGGGTAGGAAACAAAATATATAACGTGATTCCTCTTATCCTGATGCAGGTTTTAAATTAGCCAAGTTATGTAAAACCACTTGTTTCTTTTCTTTGACTTCAGATGCAACTTGTATGCCTGTAGGCAGGTGGTAGTAAACCTGTCAGTTTTTCAAGTTGTTTTAAAATTATCTGCATTTCGCTCTGTATGAATGATCTTCTAAAACAATTGAGGAAGGAACTGACCTTTATTTTAGGAATCTTTTTATGCAGTTGGTCAAATGACAGGTGTGTGCATCTTAGGACTCTAAAGAGTAATGCACACATGTTCAGTAGATGTCACAGTGTAAGAGGTGATATTATGTTGTCGCTTATTACTATTTAATACATTAAAATCAAAAAGAAATAGAAATTACTGCAGTAGGAGTGGCAGTGACTACTGAAGCAAAAATAGACTCATGTTTTCCATTCTAGACTCATTTTCAGTCAGTTGTCATTTTCCAAGGCATCCTTTTTTTTTTTCCCCCCAAAATGTTTAGGAACTCAGTTCTTGATGACTCAGTAGATTTGAAGAAGGGAAATAAGAAATTCCTACAACTTTTTTATTCAAGCAGCTGAACCATTTAGCCTGTTAAAGAGATGAAAACAAGATGTTTCAGTGATTTATGACTTCTGTGTGTATGCTTCAGGAAGCATGCTGTGGGCTCACATGCAATCCATTGGAAGCCATGGGAGTTCTGAAGGGGAAAATGATTTATTAGTAGTAATATTATAGAAGCACTGTAAGATTTAGTGAGACTGTATTCTTATTGTAGTAGGGTCTGAATAAAGGGTGGATGCTTCCCTCTGAAAAACTAGTCTTTTTAATATAGACTAATAAGGGGGAAAATTCATAACCTATCAGAAATAGTAAGGTAGACATTTTGGGATATGCATGGGCAGTTGAGCCCACATCCCTCAGGGAACTTTTAAATGCCTACTTGCCTTTCAGTTTAACAGTAGCTCTCAAAATATCAGTAAAATCTTTTTTGGCGTTATTGTGTAAAAACCACAGTATAAGAACTTGCACAGGACACGAAACAAGCAATTTTGATAAACAGTAAATATGCAGGAGTTGTGCAATGTTCTTTTTCCCAGTATTACGGACATTGGTGAATTATGGTAAAGTTGCTTTCCTCTTCAGAAGCACTAATAGAAAGGATTTTAACAAGTTGTTTTTTAATATGTTTGCATTTTTATGTAGTATGAAAAGGCACGAATTTATCGCATGGATGGATCCTATCGTTCTGTCGAGTTGAAACATGGAAACAATACCACTGTACAGCAAATAATGGAGGGCATGCGCTTGTCTCAAGAAACTCAGCAGTACTTCACTATCTGGATCTGTTCTGAGAACCTCAGTAAGTAAACAACGGTGATATTTATACTTGAGAGTTTACCATAGTTTATTTCTGCTTGCCTTTAGGAAAAAAATAATACTGTCTTAGGAGAGTAGAAAACATGCTCTCTGACAGCCTTTACAGCCTAATGTCTCCAAACTGTGCTTTCAGAGCTATAGAGCTTCTCTGTTTCAGTTTTCACTTTGGGTACCCTCCGTAGATCTGCCTGTATATCACTGTGGCACCCAGAATGTATGTCATCTAGGAAGACGAGTCCAAAGTGTCTTTGTTACAGGGCACCTTGGCTGTCACAGTCCTTACTGCTAGCTTATTCTGGTTTTAGTTGCATTTTTCTTCCCAGAGTATCTGAAACTGGATGCATGTAGCTATTTTTATTTTTTTAAAACTAGTAGTTAAAGTAAGCTGATTAATTTTTTTTTATTAGGTCCATTAATCATGTGATTTTTCATGTGTTGTACACCTAAATAATTTTTGATAAATGAGTTTTCAGATGTATTTGATAGGAGCAAATTCTGATCCAAAATGTCACTATTACATTTGCTGTATATTTGGTATTTCTAATATATTATAGTTTTTGTTTGAGTCATACAGCAAGAGATAAACAGAATCCCAAAAGAGTCAACGAGTGTGATTGGGTTTTGTCAGAAATTGTGGTCAACAGTTCTGCTGCAACACGACAGCTATGGGACACATTATCATTACAAAGCACAGTTCAGGTCTGGTAGGATACTGTGCTCCAAACAGTGCAATAAATCTTTTCTTCATTCTTTAATCTTTCTCTCCCAGTGTCATGCCTTTTGCCTTTTTACTTTGCTGTATGCTACATGACTACTATAACCCAGAAGTAAACATCGGTGTTAATGTCTGGAAGAAAATGAATGTTTGAGTGTTAAGGTCTTGCTGCTTTTGCCTTTGCCAAATATGTGTGTCATGTTTTCATAGAGTCATTGAAGTTTACCTTTGCATTTGAGGAGATGAGCTTGCTGATCCATTGTTTAAAAGCAAGTAATTCTCTAGATACTTAGCCTAGATTTGAAAAAGAGCTTCTGACAGCTTCAAACAACTAATGGACAAGTTTCATTATAAAGTGTGTTTCTTGCAGTTTACATACAACTATGAGGACCATAGGTTTCTTGCTTGCAGGACAGACTGTTTTCCTGTGTTTGAATTTAAGATGGATAAGTTGAATGAACAGAGTTTTCTCAGTGAAAGACGTTGCACTATAACATGTCTGCTGAAGGTTTTCATATAGTGTGAAATGTCACTGCTCTGCCTTTCACACTGTGACAAGGAGGCAGGTACAGCCTCCTACTTCCTCACTCCTAGAAAAAGCCAAGTGATAATCCAAGCATGGGAAGGTTAAATGAGTGAGCTGAAGGTACAGACTCTAGTACATAGTAGGAGTGTAGTTAAAAGCTCTGTATTAATTTCTCAGCTCCCATATACACAGGAGAACATGAAACACTGAATGACTATCCTGCTAAGAATCAAGACATTTTACATATTAAAAAGAAGAATGTCTTTTCTGAAAAGTTTATGGTTAATACATATATACACAAAAATGGTAAATAGGTTTATGAGATAAATTATATCTGTATTCTTCTGTCAGAAATAAGATTATTGGGCTTGGTATTTCTGCCATGATAATAGAAACAACAGTTTCTAATGTTTTATTGTTGTGTTTTTAATGTCAGTCTTGGTACTCCTTTAAAATTTTAAATACCACTTTACTCTTGAGAAACTGAAAATAACAAAGTTTCATCACTAATGTGTTTAGTGAATTGATGCAAGGAGTTAATCCATATTTTCAAAACCTTTTATTTTAGCAGTTTAGAAAACAGGGAAAATGTTTGTTAATGAGTCCTCAATTTCAGATATCCTGGCTTTTGGTGTACTGTTTAATAATGTATGTATCTGTGTGTGTATATGTGCTGGATTATTCTGTTTGCTTATTTAGAAACAAACCCTGTTATTTTTCAGGCCTTCAGCTGAAGCCGTATCACAAGCCTTTGCAACATATTCGAGACTGGCCTGAAATATTCACTGAACTGACAAACCTGGATCCTCAAAGGGAAACTTCACAGCTTTTCCTGAGAAGGGATGTGAGACTTCCACTAGAAATAGAAAAAAAGGTCAGCATTTGGAAGCGATAGCATGAAATCATGGTCAGACTTAGAACACTTTGACCATCAGCACTCAGTGTGTATAGTGACTGTAGTAATATCCAAACTTATTTAAACCTGACATCTCCTCTCCTTTTCCATAATAGTTCGAGTCTTCACATTCTTCTTTTCCTCCCTCTCACCTTCCTGCCATCTCTCTCTTTCTCACCCTCTCAGCTGCTTAGTTTATCATCTGTCTCTGCATCAGTCTCTTTCAGTCTGTCGTACAGCTAAAAACAACCTGCCTGATTTTCTTTCTTTTCCTTATGCTGTTGGTTTTCAGTTACTTAATTGGTGCATTTTAATGGGGTTATTCAAACATATTATTCAAAATTAATTCATGGGGGAAAAATCCATAGGTATCATAGATACGAACCTTCTGATTGGGCATGGTATGCTAGTCACCTTTCATTTGTGTATTAGATCAGTGAAGTGCTGAGAAAATATACAATTTTTTCTATTACAACGCACTACTGAAATGTACACTTCAGTCAGGGTCACACCTTTGTCTTTTGTCTCTGAATCAGTGAGAAATTCTATTTATGGTTTCTAAGCTCATTTTCTTTTTTAAAAAGAAATCATATCATTTGTATCTTTTTAACAGATTGAGGATCCATTAGCTATTCTTATCCTTTTTGATGAAGCCAGATATAATTTACTGAAAGGTTTTTATACATCACCTGATGCCAAGCTGATCACACTGGCAAGTCTGCTTCTACAAATAGTCTATGGAAATTATGAGAGCAAGAAACATAAACAGGGCTTTCTCAAGTAAGTATGTATGTTTAAAACTTAAAATTACAGGTTTAGATTAAGTACTTTTAGATAGCACTTACTATGGAACTTTCAAATTTTAGGTATATTTGTTGTTTTTTTCCGTCACTGAAGTGTAGTTTAGAGTAATCATATAACCCTTGTAGCATTAACAGGAGGTGGACACTGGGTCTGTAAAATGTATGAATCTTAATTATTGTGGTTCCAGGCAGAGAGGTAGAAGTTCTGTATTCTGTAAATCTGTCCTGAGATATAGTAATACCAAAATGAGTAACTGTATTCATGTGAATGAAGGGTTCTGACAGGACTGAGAATTTGAAGAATGTTGAAGATACTTCTTACTATGTTCAGTTGTGCCAACTTCTGGGACTGACTTTCCGCCCTCTTTGAAGAGGACAGACCATGTAGAGATATAATTTCTCTTCTGTCATTTGTATGAGAACTGCTGTACTAAATTGGTCAAAACCATAACACCAGTAGGGCTCTGCCAGATGGTATTTTTCTCTCCTCTTCTCTCTGCATGCCAGCAAAACAGTAGCTGAGCTATTCTGGGATATGGCTTTTTCTTCTCACATATATTTCTACAGCAGTATCTGAGCCCATAAAGATTCCAGTTCTCTACTGTGTGCACCTTCACCCCCTGCCATCTTCACCTCACTTCATTCATGAAACAGCATCTGTGTTATTCTGGAATGCTACTGTGCTTCTCCTCTCCTCTCATTCGCAGCATCAGCTGTGCTGCCTTGGCTTGCTGTTTTTTTGGTTGTATTGCCTTGCAGTTACGCTGTTGGTAGATAGAGCATAAGGAGAATGGTATTTAAGTGGGACTGCCCACCTGCATGAGTATGCAATTCAGTGCAGCTGGGTTTAGTACAGAACTACCAACTGCTAACTCCCAGCAACTGCAGGGTGGTGTTCCTCTCCATATCAGTACTGTCATTTCAAGTTGATCCTGCTCAATGGAAGTGTTTGACTCTATAGACAGAACTACCTGGAAAGATAGTTTGGGACTGAAAAAAGCCTCATAGGCATTTGGCTATGCTTTCCATCCATATTCAAATGAAGATGGTGGAAAATATCTCAACTTGTTTTTCAGATAGATGAAGAGATTTATATTCTGAAATTTTTTGCAATTGACGTAAATGTTTATTAAAAGACTGTTAATTTCAAAAATATATCCAGGCTGTTGTTTGTACGAGAGTATCCTTGACCTTAATGATCTGGATGCATCGTCTTTTTTTGCTTGGTAGATCATGTGGGTACATCATGCAGGGTTTTTGCTTGGTAGATCATATGTGCAGTTACTGACAAAGAGAATTAAAAGATTACTCAAGAGCTTACATCACTAGGTTTTGAGACTTTCTTAGTTGTACATAAAAGCAAACTAGTAAAGGCTTGCTTTCTTCCTTTTAGTGTTTTTTGTTTGCTGTATTTTGGTGTTTTTAAAAAGGTACTGCATATAAGTAGCTTCTTTTTCATGTCATGTAACATATAACTTTTATGTGGAAATTAATTGGGCCAAGTCCTTGGTAGTGCTGACTACAAGAGTGGGAGGGAAGAGTATCTACAATCTGTCATTTTTCTGAGTATGCGATATACTGATATAAATGGCTGTTTGTATTTATTTTTGGCTTTCAAATTGGAATTCACCAAACTGCTCTGTAACCAAGTACAAGCCACGTGTTCTGCTGCTGGTGTTTCCTCCCCATGCTGTGTCCATGATGCATGACACAGAGGGTATAACATAAAGTTGGATCTTATTAACGGAGAATTACACTGTATCTTAGGAAGCCTTGGCCTACATTTCAGGAAACCATCTCACCTGATGAGACAAGATAGAGTAGGAGCTGACTGTCTAGCCCAATGTGTGACTTGGAAGATACAATGAGGCAGATATTGTTCTTTCTCCTTTGTTTAGTGAAGAAAAGCTTTTTTTCTGCTTTGTTTTTCTCTTAGTGAAGAAAATCTTAAATCTATCGTACCAATCACTAAACTAAAAAGTAAAGCTCCTCATTGGACAAACAGGATACTTCATGAATACAAGGTGAGATAAATAAGCAAAAAACAGAAAATCCTCCAATTTTTTTACTGTTTGGTTGTCATTTAATGAACAGAAATACTGTTATGGGCTTGGGCTGCTTCTGTAAAATACATCTAACTGAGGGCTGTGGTCAGTTTAAGTTTGTGTTCTTTGTAAATGATTGTGAAAAAAGTGAGGTGTGTCAGAAGAAGTGTACCAGCTGACATCCATCACTAAAGGTAGCTGCCAGGAAACACTGCAGAGGCACCCAGGGAATGTTTTCAGACCTTGCGCTCTTTTTGAATGACATTACTCAATCATAAACTTTCTCCTGGTGCCTACACCTTTGTTTTCAAAAAACAGCAGATCATTCTTGTTCTTTCTAATACAGATGAAGGAGGGGATGATGGTGGTCTAAGACTGTGGAGTAGCAAAGTCTATTCTGTCATCAGATTGTTTGTAAGAACGAGCATAGCTTTCTTGATTTCTGCTCTTAGGTGATTATTTTGGGGGGTGGGGTATGGGGAAAGGAGAAAGGAAGTTGCAGTCTTTTGTTCCAAAGCTTTTACATGTTAAAAATGGCTGTATAGAATTCAGGTAAGCTGTAATGTAGGGTAGGGATCCAGAGAGGTAGATCCCATCTACCACACCCGCAGTCATAGTCCCCTAATTGTGGAAGACTTATATTCTCTCATGTCTGTGCCTTCTTATCTTGTGCACAGCCCAACCAATTTTTTTGTTTGTTAGAGGGCTTGGTATCAGTTTGTTTTGAGGTGGGAGCTCTCCAGTGATTGATTGTTCTGACTGTCTCACTCTACTGAAGAGGAAGGAACAGAAGCTTGTCTCGTTCTGTATGAGGGCTCTGGTAATGAAATGAGATCTGAACCCCTGTTTTGATTAGAAAAGAAAAAAAATCCATGTTTTTGGGAGGAGGTACTTGCTCCCTGGATTGGGCCCTTTAAAGGAGGAAGAAGGCTAGTTTCAAGGACTGTGGTGCATTTAGTGTCAGATGGGTGCATAGATGCTTATCCCAAGTCCGAATTATTTCTGAGACAAAACTATGGGGTGCTTCAGAGGTAACATGTCAGTGTTCAGATTTCTGAGGCTCATACAGATATCTGGTTTTTGTCTCAGTCTCTTCTAGCATTTGTGCCTTTCCTTGGCTCTGAGGTTTAATTTAGCTGTGGGACGATGATTGCTGGGAAAGCACTTTGGAAATACACATTTAGTGGGAATTGCACTAAACAGTGGATTTTCTTCAAATAGCCACAGCTATTTAAGAAGACTTGTTGATTGCCATTGTTCCTTTGTTCCTAGAATCTCAGCACCAGTGAAGGTGTCAGTAAGGAGATGCATCACCTTCAGCGCATGTTCTTGCAGAATTGCTGGGAAATTCCTACTTATGGAGCAGCTTTTTTCACAGGACAGATATTCACCAAAGCAAGTTCAAGTAGCCATAAAGTCATCAAAGTGTATGTAGGAGTAAATGTAAAAGGGCTGCACCTCCTCAACATGGAAACAAAGGTCAGCTTAAGTGAACTGCCAGTGATAACTATTAAACTCAATTCTGTTCTCTTAAAATCTTTGTACTAGATGTAATTTCCTATCCAGCTGTTTAGTTAAACTTGACTGAAAATTTCCAAGATTTTAAGATCTTTTAAAGTCACTACTAACAAAATCTTATATAAACTTTACTACTTTATAAGTGGTAACTACGTTGTGGAATGTGTTTCTTTTAGGTCTGAATCCTGTCTAAGTGAACAAAGGAAAGTTCATTTTGTAGGTGTGGAGATTATTTTCTGAGTGACAGTTTTCTACCTTGCATTGTAGGCTTTACTCCTCAGCCTAAAGTACGGATGCTTTATGTGGCAGTTGGGAGATGGAGATACATGTTTCCAAATCCACAGTCTGGAAAACAAAATGAGCTTTATTGTGCATACTAAACAGGTAAGCATTATAATTGTTAATCCTTTATGTTCAATTTTTTTCTTCCTGAATTAGATGCATGCCTGTTCTCTCTGGAGGTTGACCACCCTTGCACAGTATAAAAAGAAGCCCAGGCCAAGCCTCTGCAAAAAATTATTTTAAAACTTTCTTGTCAATATTTCAGAATGTTTGCCTGTTTTCCTAGCATGTGAAGCCTTCAGAATTCAAAATATATGAAATACATCTTTAATCATTAGAGTAAACTTTTTTTAATTGAAACTGTTACATATGCCTAATCCCTCATACTCTAAGGATAATTCCAAATATAGTGAGAATCACAGGGTTTTTGCTGGTAACTTTGCAATTGAAACTAGCGAGACTGAGAATTACATTTGTCATATACTTGATTGTAACAGTTCTGAAATGCTGATAGAATTTAATTGCATGCCTTTATATAGGCAGGTCTCATTGTTAAACTCCTGATGAAATTAAATGGCCAGTTAATGCCAAGTGAAAGAAATGAATGATCCAAGTGAATGTTATGAACGGCATCTAACGGCTAAGCAAAAAAACAACCTGTTTCTCACCGTAACAGAAGACTTCCATGTACATGAATTTTACACAGTAGAAAAATCAATTTGTACAGTTTTTAAACTTTGTACAGAAGCTGCATGGTTTATTTTTTTAAAAAGCTATACAACATATCTATTATTTTTATAAATATTTTTGTGTTTCATTTATAAACTATTGTAGGGCTTGAGCTTAACCAATAAAGCTAATGAAATGTAAATGGTTTACCGAGTTGGATGAGTATGAATCCAGTAAAGCTTTTGTTCCCAGAGGACTATGGGACTACCAGTGCCATTAAGCAAGTCTCGGCTGACCTATTTACCTTTCATGTCATTCTGTGGAACATTAAGGAGATGTATATGTTACAGTATTTTGTAGACACACTTAATTTTTAAGATACTGTGGATAAATATGCTTAAAAGACCAGTTAGACCTTTGAGCAAGTACTTTTGATAAACTCGTGGGTTTTATTTGGTTTCTGACAAACATTTTAGCTTGCTTTATTTTTACTCTTAACTTTCTCGTACTTTGGATTCATATTTATTCTAAAATATTGCATGAGGATGCCAAAAGGGAAATACTCTAAACCTTTCAGAAGCCATATTGAATGTTTAGCATGCTTGTTTTTCAAAATGAATTTTTACTTTTGCTGTGCAATATAAAATGTGTATATGGAGGAGAGTGAGATACAGATTTACAAATGAACCTTTCTCAGAGGACTTCAGAAAGTTTTAATAAATCCTACCCTGGACTGCAACACCTATGCAGTAACAAAAACTCATACAGGAGGTACTAACTTACTTCTGTTAAATTAATTCTACTACTGATTACTAAATTCAGTTTCTTGAGGCTACAAGCAGTGCAGGATGCAGGAACGAAGATTTATATTGCAAGGAAGTCAGATACAGTTTTAAGCATTCTGCCTGTTCTTTGTAGAGTCAGGATTGGGACTTAACAAGTTGGGTTCCAAGTGTAAGGTAGGATCATATGCAGTCTGAAACATATCCTTGTACACTCAAATAGAACCTGTAACACAAATCTTTAAAGTTTCTGGTTATATTTCAGGGTTTTAAGTGCACTTGACTATTTCTTCCATGTAAACTGCATGCTAAAATAGTATGCAATATTTTGTAAAAAAAATTTCAAAAAAATTAGCACTTGCCTCTTAAGTTTTCAAATAAAAGTTAAAATGAATGTGAAGAACTGTGCTGTTGTATAGTAACTTTACTTATACCTTACTACTAGTAAGTGCAGTATAAGAAATTAAAGTAGTAAGCTGTTAAAAAAGTGAACGGGAAACTTATATTTTGTATTCTTCTTAGCAAGCTATACTTTTCTACTTAAACTTCACTGGCCTAAGTAACAGTAAATCTTCATGGATTGTTATATTTTATTTAAGGTAAATAATGCAACAATTGGGTCCTTCATAATGCATCCCTGCTATCACTTGGCACTGGTATCAGAAATACATTTCTCTACATAGCACTTTCTTAGAAAACTAGAGGAAAATGTTAAGAAGGTGTGTCAGTTGCCTATTTAACAATACTGTTATTATGCCTTATTGCTGTATAGTCCTTTCTGGTAAATTTGTATTTATTACTACCTAATAAATTGTTTGCAACAAGTCACATTTGGTGTTTTTATTTTTGTAATCAGCATGAAAGTGCCATCAAATGTTACACCAAACGGGTGTTATTACCAAAGAGCAGTAGTTTGTAACAGCTCATCTTTGTGTAAGGTATGTAGGAAGAGCATTGAAGAGGATCACAGGGAGTCCACTGGTGACTATAAATTAAGGTAGTGCACCTCGAAAACCTCTCAGAAGTTCATCGGGTAAACTGGAATCTGTTAGTGGTGGCAAAGCAGAGGTTTGCAGATGTTGCACATCAGTGGAGCCATTGAATTGCGGGAACTCAAGCTGCAGTCCCAGTAGGCATCTGGCACCTGGAGCTTCCACTGTGCTGCTGTGGCAAGACTGGCATGTATAATCCTTTCATCTGCAAGTGGGGAAATGAAAAATCGCAGCAGAGAGAAGCCCAGCACCACACAGACACACACCATTGGTAACAACCCTTGCATCTCTACCAACCAAAAAACCAGTGAAAACAATCTGCAAGATGGGCAAATCTGACACTTGTGCCTTTGTAAGCATGAGATGCCCAGCTCAACACCTGCAGTCCACCTAACAAGTGCTTGTTTAAAAAGCAAGTACAGCTGCCAAAAGCAAAGTTGTGAGAGCTGAGCCCTCCAGCCAGTGGGGTGTAAAAGCAGAGGAGTAACTGAAAACTTAAAACTGTGGGAAATGGGCACAATTTTTACCAAGTGGAATAACTGACCACCTGACCCCAGTGAGCGGCTTGTCCAAGAGCGAGGCCTTGGTCCTGAGGGGAACCCCTCAGACCACCCCGATGTCCTGCTGCTGCTGCTTGGTGATAGGGGACAGTTACTTTAAGGAGGTGGGATGTGACTGAAAAAAAGAGGTACAGGCTCAACAAAAACAACACACGTGGTTTGCAAAAGTTCTGCTTTACCTTAAAGAATTGTTATTAATATAGGGTAAAGATACAATAACTTGAAATATTATAATTGCACAACAATGAAATAAAACCATTGCATTCAAATACAAGAAATTAATCTGTAAATCCTGTTCCTTGAAATAAACAGACTGATGCTGTTGCCACCAGAAATGTTCTTTCTTCATAAACTGACAGTACAGAATGTCAGTGACAATCCTTGACGTCTTGCATGTCTCCTGAAAGAATTGTCAAAGCTTGTAAATATTAAGGAACTCTTTCTCAGCTACAGCACAGATTAATTTCCTTTTGCATCAGAAAGCGCTGAAACTTAAGAGCCTGAAGGTGACAAATTGAGAACTTTACTAGCTGTCATGAAGAGTTTGAAGGTATTCAGCTGATCCCACGCACATTTCAGCATTGGCGAGGGCGCTCTGCTACCTCCCTCGTCTAGTAAAACTCAGCATCTGTGAGACCTTGATTCAGGGTTAACCAAAGGATATTGCACACTTCAAGGAACTACAAAATTATTCCATCAATAACAGTAATTTTATATTTTTACCTGAGCACCTTTTCCAGTTGATGAAACTGAAAATACTCAGAGCTGAAGACAATGAGTTTCTTTCAGGTAAAGTGGGGCATTTATGAAAATGTCGGTTTCTGAACTTTGCAAAAATATTACTTTAAGGCATTACTGATAAACTTTGCAACTGTACCCTTTTGAAATGTCTCATTGGACATTATAATTAACCAAGCTTCCTGCTAATATTCCCAGATTTACAAATTTAAGAGTTTTATTTAAGTAGAAACTGACTGGACTCACCGGATGAACAAACGCTGCCTTTAAAAGACCTCTCTAAAATAGATTCTTGAAATGTGTTGATACGTTCCTGTTGGATTTCGAAAATTGTATACGGACAACCAAATGCACCGTGTGCGCTATTTGATCATAAACTCTTAGATCTTAGTGGCAACTCTTATTTCAGGAAAAACAGCCGGGTTTTCTGACATTAAGGATTCGGGGTATCTCCTGTTAGACACGAACGCGCTGTTCCTCCTGCCCGCGGGCTGCGCTGGCGGCGGCGATGCCTGAGGGGCGGCTCGCCGGGAGTGCGGGCACACCGGGGTAAGGGCGGCCCATTTCCCTCGGCACCGCGCCCTCCGTGTGCCGCAGAACACGCACCATTTGGGAACAGGCCCGCAGCGCCTCCCGCCGCTTGGGGACGGCCCCTCCTGCTCCCGGC
>VWZG01006771.1:54724-121616 GCA_013396735.1 Grallaria varia | reverse complement strand
GGGACAGCGCAGGGCAGGGGGACGGGCAGGGCAGGGGGACAGCGCAGGGCAGGGGGACGGGCAGGGCAGGGGGACGGGCAGGGCAGGGGGACAGCGCAGGGCAGAGGGACAGCGCAGGGCAGGGGGACGGGCAGGGCGAGCCGGGCGCTCTGCGCTGGCGGTCGGTCGGGCGGGGGAGCGGAGATGCGCTCACCTCGGGACAGCCCTTCCTGGGAGGGCAGGGACAGCGCTCGTGGGATCCCCGCGTGTGTGGGAGCTCCGGAGCGCCAGGAGCGTTTCCCGCGGCCGCCCCGGGGCGCTCCTGGCGGCGGTGGCGGTGGCCGCGCCCTCGGCCCCGCCGGCTCGTACCGCGGGAGGCGGGGGCGCTCGGGCCCGGTAGGGGCAGGGACCCTTCCCGGTGCTGTCTCATCGATGGAGATAAAGAAGGCTCCCGCTTACCTGTGAAACGCATTACTAACCTGAAGCTGGTGCTTTTGGGGCGCCGTTTCACCTATCGCCAACACTGCTTTGTTTCTGAGCGCCTTCTTTACAATGACAGCATCTTTGTGCTTTGCTTGCAGAGGCATCACAGCAAGGATCTTAATCGTATTCACTTTATTTTTAATCCTTGCTGCCTTTAAATGTGGCTCTATTTAAAGAAAAATAGTCAGTTGTCCAATATTGGCCTTTTCACAAAAGAGTTTAAACAAACGTATATAAAACCTCCTCCGTGGTTGTTTTTTATATATGGGCACGAATTTCTTACTTTTGGGCAGTGGGACATGCCAGGGCAGTGCTCACAGCACCGAGGCTGCCAGAGTTCCAGGGGCGCTCGGTGTGACTCTCGGGGCTGTTCTGTGCGGGGCCAGGAGTTGGACTTGGATCCTTGTGGGTCCCTTCCAACTCAGAATATTCTATTTTTCTATGATTCTGTCATACTCTCTGAAGAAAATTCAATAATTATTTTTCTTTTCCTTCCTCAGAAATACCCACCTTTTATTTCATCAGGCATCCCTTTCCTTGGACATGCAGTTGCATTTGGAAAAAGTCCCATTGAGTTTTTGGAAAATGCTTACGACAAAGTATGTTTTCCCACATGACTGTCTGAGCATATGCTAAAATACTTTTGTGTACTTATCAAGTTCTCTGTCTGGAGCCTGTTTAAAATCAGTTCATTCTCACTTATCACCTCAAATACGGAATGGAGCGTGCACAGTAGGCTCTGGTATCTTCAGATGTTTTTACGTACGTTGTTGTTGGAGAAGCAGTGTTTTCTGAGCTCTCTTTTGTGATGCACATGTGAAAAATACGTTTGTGTATTTGGGTAACGCTCATAGCTGAATCACAAGTTAGTTAAAAAGCCATTTTAATGACATTACTTCTTGCTTTAATTGGTATCTTTTAATCACATTCTTTACTAATCTGTGACCAGGGTGGAATGTAGCTGACCACCTCTGTAAGTAACTCTATGAATTTAAGGCCTCGCTGATGTTAAAAGGGCTGGTGTATAAAACTTAATTACTTTGTACAGTGTAACAGCCCAAAAGAAATTAACTAAGTCAGTAGAGCCTTAATTCCAATGAAATTAGATTGTGCATGAGGGTCTGCTGGAGATGACTTTTAAATTTTAAAATCTTATTTGCTCTTAATTACCTATGCATAACTCCAAATCCAAAATTTTTTTGAAACAGTGTTAGTAGATTACTGGAGACAGTATGTGGTGTCATCTCCCTGCTAGTTTTTGTAGTGTCCCTGAGCTTTTGGGTTTTTTTTAATGTAAATGGTTTCAAAATGTGCAAGATCACATGTGTTCATTATAACATTAGGTATCACTAGTAAGTATACTGGGAACAGAAATTAAATGTAGTTTAAAATATTTATATCTCTATTAAATCCCTGGATACTTCTTAGGAGAGAAAATAGTTTATGGAAGACTCTACATAGATACAGGAATTTAATGATTTGTGTTCTTCTTCTTTAAATTAAATTTTTTTTTTTTATTTTCTCTCTTAGTATGGACCTGTGTTCAGTTTCACCATGGTTGGCAAGACGTTCACATACTTACTGGGTAGTGATGCTGCTGCTCTGCTGTTTAATAGTAAAAATGAAGATCTGAATGCAGAGGATGTGTACTCTCGCTTAACTACACCGGTTTTTGGCAAAGGAGTTGCCTATGATGTCCCTAATGCGGTATGTATTTTAAAGATACGATGAGTAGAAAAGTAGTGTAATTTGAATTCTGAGTAGGCAGACCTGAGCTCTTGCCTCTGAATGATGGGTAGGTGTGTTTATACGCAATTCAGGCATATTGCAGTAGGTAAACAGTCTCATTTGGCTAATCAGGATTGAACAGGTTCAGCTTGCTTTCTTTGTCACTTGGCCATTTGTCAGTCTAGATGTTATCTTTTGTTCCTGAAACCATCTAATCATAGAGGAAAAACTGGTAAGTCATTTTTTCCTTCCCTTGCATCACACTACTCACTGAAGATGACTTCTGTTTTCCAAGCAATTTTAGGTTTTTCTTCTGAGACAGTTTTGAGAGTGATAACTTTTCATTTAATGCCATGCCCAGTCTAGACACAGAAGTAACAATTTAACAGTTTACACTACAAGGTTTATCTTGCTCAGGCAAAAAATATTCTATACAAGTTTGCAGAATACAGGAGCTCTGTCATGTCCCGTTGTGTCCAAGCTACGCATTGGTTGCTTTCCTGTTTGTGAGTGTGGTCTGTTACATCAGACTCTCAAACTGCAGAATAGAACTTTTCTGTGGAGACTTGCTCCACTGGGACTCAACAGCCTGTTGTACAGCAGAGTAGTTTGGTGGCAGAAACACCATAGTGATATACTATATATTTGGATTTTTAGTTTTGTCCTGATTTTGTTTGTAAAATTACCAATTATTTGACTGGTAATAGTTTCTGTGACCATCAACTCTTTTTGTCCTTAGCATGCCTCTTCATTCTTCTCTACCTCTTTGGGTGATTATTATCCTACTAATTATGTGGCTTAGGAGCAGTAATCACTGCTCTGCCTCGACACTGGCCTTTTGCCATGATCCACAAAGTTTGTATGTTGTTCTTACTCCATTCTTTTGGGAATCTCATATACAGCTGACTACCAACATCTTGCTACTTTGTAAATAAGTAAAGGAGAACTTGGTTGTCTCCTGCTTTGTCCAGAAGTATTAAATTGTGGATAGGCAAAGTCTGGGGGAAGGATTGGTTGGTTGTGTGGGTTCTTTGGTACTTGATGGATTTGCATAGCCCCTCCCATTCCTCTGAGGATGAAACTAGCAGGAATGCAACCTGGATGGCAAGTAAATTGTTTCTTGTGTCCTAGGAGACCTCTTCCACAAGTGGGGCCATTCTAACAGACTTGTTTCTACCAGTTCCAGTAGTCAGAGGTCTTCTTCAAGAAGTCAGGGATGGAGTTGTGAATCCCTTTTGCAGCTGCTGGAGTGTAAATGGTGCATGATTCTCTGTGATACATATTCTTCTGTGGTATATACTAGTTCCAGAAAAGTGTCTGTGAATCAGACATAGACTGCTAAGTTGGCCAGATTTTTACTGCATTGTGCTGCTTCTTTGGATTCACTCTCACAGGATGTCTCCTTGAAGTGCAAAGGTGATGGTTTGTCCTTAATTCTGTGAAAGTTTGCCCACTTCTTGCAGCTGTTTTGACTTCTCCGTTCATGCTCTACCAGTTTGTGGATGGATTTGAATGTCTGTCTTCATTCAAGGGCTAGTTCTTTGATGGCATATAATCTCATCCATCAGGAGCTTTATAGAACTTTCTGTAAGCTCCTTGGAAGTGGGCATTTTTTATAACTATGTCGCTCAGGCATATAGGGATGATTAAGACCTCCTGTCTTAAAAGTCCACCATATACAGCTTTTTTGTTTTCTTTTTCTGAAATTAGGTCCTTTTGTAGAGTTACCCTAGTTGTTTTTTTTTTTTCCTTTAGAGGGTGTCTGAGTTCTGCTTTAGTCAAGAGATTAATCTTTTCGTATTACTCAATAAACCTTGGGTGTCTGTGGATAAGTCTACTTAATTTATATTTCTGGTACCAGAAGGACTTCTTCCTTGTTATCTCTGCAGATTCAGGTTCCTCAGAAAATTGTCTCTTTCCCACAAAAAAATTTCCTTTTTTTCCCACAAAAACTAGTCTTTTTCTACAGTGAGGAGATGCAGGGGCTTTGCTATTGACATACACTGATTATCTCTAGTTTCCCTCTATGAAGGTAGATGTGTCTGGTTGCGGCCAGAATGCATTCTGCTAGAGGTGAGCAGGTTTTTTGCATACTGTTACCACCACCATTTCATTTCAGACGTCTAATGGGAAGGCATTTAGAGAGCCACGGAAAATTTCATTGGCATTCTACAATTGATGGATCATCCTAAACTTTCTCTTGAGACTCCCTTCTCTCTGCTTAAGCTGCTAGGTATCTCTTCATTCTGACAGTGACTTTCAGTCACATGTTCAGAAGAATCACCCGTTATTCTTTAAAATGAATAAGTTGCTTATTTACCAATGATTCTAGTAATTGTTAATATGCATAGTCTATATATATAGACTCATACTGACCTACTCATACTCACTCTCTGCCTCCTCCTTCCGAGCCTCTTGTAGATAGGTTCCTGTTGAGAGGAGCTGGAATGGCAGAGAATGTGTTCACTTCTGTGTGCCTTTCCTGTCTCCATCAAGCTGGAGATTGGCTGGCATGTTGCAAGGGAAAATGTGCTTGCCTCTTTGCTCTGTGGCATGTGTACCCTCTGACAGACTGCTGGGGTCCCCACTGCATTCTCAAAACAGAAAGTTTCTAGGAAGTAACCTTTCTTTTTATGCCTTTTTTTCTGTGAGTAGCTTTATAGTACATGCAGAGCCCTTGGTGGGAAGGCAGTTTTTGGTGTATTACTCATGGTACTGTGCAGATCTATAGGACAGATATCTCATCCATAATTTGGGCTTAAAAATCAAATGAATAATTTTCTGAGTCGATGTCCTGTCAGCTCATTGAATGGTTCTTATCTAACAAAGGGCTTTCCGCTGTTAGGCTTATTAGCTCTGAGTCTATCCAAAGTAAAAGGGGAAGAGGTGAGAAGGGTGTGCTCACTGTTTTCCTAGGAAGCAGTTTGCCTCCTGCTTCTGTGTCTGACTTCCTGGGCAGTGAGATCGAAGGGCTTTGTAAAAGAAAGGGTCATCTCTAGTCCCAGGGGTAAGGTATGAGTGCCTGAGAGAAGACAGGAGGGGGAGGGAAAGCAAGGAGGCCACATAACAAGGAACACAGGCTGAATCCAGACTTTGCAAGGACAGAGCTCGTTATGTTTGTGACTATCTAAAGGGTCTTTCATATTTCAACCTTGAATGTGTCTTGTATTTTCAGGGATAAAGCTTAATGAAGATACTAGGATAATTTTTTGTTTTGGTAGTGCAAAAGAGAGAACTGCAGCTCTTTTGAGCCATTATTTTACTTGGATATTTTTAAACTGTTCCTTGAAACACAAAGAAGATGAGAAACAGAACATTACCTATTACTTAAATTTGAGTATCTTGCTGTACCTTGCAGTCCTAATCAAAATCCCTATTTACTTCTGGATGTTCTTATAGTACAAATGCTAGTAAGTTTTAATTACATTAGTATGATGATCCTTGTACTGACTGCTTTTCTGTCTTTGTTCTTTTAGATATTTTTGGAACAGAAGAAGATGCTCAAAACTGGGCTAAACATTGCCCAGTTTAAACAGCATGTATCTGTGATTGAAGAAGAAACAAAGGAATATTTCAAAGCATGGGGAGAGAGTGGAGAGAAAAGTAAGCAATATCAGATGCATTTTTCCTCCTATTTTCTGGAAAGGAATTAAGATCAATACGTTTTTGTAAATTATGTATTGCAATATTAAAGAAATTAAAAATTGCGTAGATATAAGTGACTGAATATCAGAAGAAACGAAATACAAGGGTTTTTTTACTAAAATTTAAGGCTATTGGAGAATAAAACTGCACAGAAAATCACTGAAAGGAAGAGCTATCTTAGTTTTGCTTTCTTAGTCAGTTCATAGACAGTGCACCTGCTGTGCTCATTTTGCATGATATCACCTCCTAGTCCCTAGGAAAAACTGCTGCTCTGACTCTCCAGAGCCTGTGTTGGAGATCTTAGCTCAGGGACCTTCTACACTGGAAGACTGCATCCTTGAAGCTGATACGGTTAGGTTAGTGATCTAAGTGAAATTCATTTTTATTTCATCCTGTTTTCAACTAGCCTGCTAGACATATACCATCACCATTGTTGCAAGTCCCTAGTTGCCTAACAGTGTCATAAATACCTATTTAAGCAAATGTATTTATATTTAAATATATAAAATGTATATTATATATTGCATTTAATGTATTGAAATATTTTGAAAGTATGTAATTTATAGGTAATACAGTTAATAACATGGTAATATATGATTTGATATTTAAATGTCTAAGTACTACTATATAAAAAAATTCAGTGAGCAGCAAAACTAACCAGTTTCCCATGGATTTTCATTTCAGGGTTAAATTTTTGTATGATTTCACTTATATTTATTAAGGATTGAGCTCACAAAGCATGGCTTGCTTTGGAAGGATTACTAGCTCTGCTAGAAACATTTCTAGAAAGGAAGACCTTAGAAAAAAGGTGTTGAAATCAGTGATCTAATTAAAAAGTTTTTTGAAGAGACACCTGGTAGACACATAGAAATTTTAAGTTGCATGCTTCATTCTCCTAGTAAAACAATCTAAAACTGCATTTTAAATTACTGATCTGTGTCCAATTACTTAATTTTTTTCTTTTACAAGACAAAAATTAAGAATAACCTGTAAAACATAACATCTCACCTGAGATGCATCTTCAGTGATGTTTTTCAAATCTTTCCTCAGACCTGTTCGAAGCCCTTTCAGAACTTATAATTTTGACAGCAAGTCACTGCTTACATGGGAAAGAAATCAGAAGCTTGCTGAATGAGAAGGTGGCTCAGCTGTATGCCGATCTGGATGGGGGTTTTACTCATGCTGCCTGGCTTCTGCCAGGTTGGCTACCTCTGCCGAGCTTCAGGTACCAGGAATAACAGATGAAGCAACTTATGCATTTTATCTAAACATTATTGTTGTTTGGAATGTCCCCCATCCCACCATTTCTTGTTTCTAACCTAGTCTAGACATCCCAATAAATCCTCATAAGCATTTTATGAATAAAGTTACTAATATAAATGTTTTGCATCACAGACGTCGAGATCGAGCACACAAAGAAATAAAGAATATTTTCTACAAGGTTATCCAGAAACGTCGGAAGTCTGAGGAAAAGGAGGATGACATGCTGCAAACTCTACTTGATGCTTCATACAAGTAAGCCAAGGGTTTGAAGCCTTGTTATTTATCGATATTTTAGTTTAGCTTTGAGCTCTTCACTTAAAACTATACTAAAAACCAAGAAATATTCCCTCATGTTCTGAATTGGTTTTGTTGTCAGCAATTGGTCCTAACTGTGTTCTTAAAAAAAGCTTACAACTATTTGTCAGTGGTTATTCAGATCTTTGAGATTTTCATCAGTGGTCATGAGGTTGCTGAGATGACTTCCTTTCTCTTTGCTGGCTGTGGGGAATGATTTTCTTTAGGGCTCCTAAAAAGTCTCTCTCCCTCCGTTCTCCCTTCTACCGACCCCTAGATCTTTTGCCACTCCATTTAGGGTAGGCAACACAAGAGTAGAAGGAGAAAGAAGTACATTAGAGGAAATTGTAAATGCTGCTGTAACTGGAAATGTGACCAAATGAAGCTCTAACATAACTTCCTTCGATCTAGGGACGGCCGTCCGCTGACAGACGATGAGATTGCTGGCATGCTGATTGGGCTGCTGCTGGCAGGGCAGCACACGTCCTCCACCACCAGTGCCTGGCTTGGCTTCTTCCTTGCCAGAGACAAATCCATACAGAAACAGTGCTATGCAGAACAGAAAGCAGTTTGTGGCGATGACTTGCCACCCTTAACGTATGACCAGGTTTGTATGTTTTTAGATGCTTATTTTTAAAAAAAGTTAAAAAATCAACAAACATGAAATACAGTCATATGCTTTGTGATAGAATAATAATTGGCACAGTCATTCTGTGGTAACATTGTGTGCCAGTACATCTCCTCCACTGTTCCTGTCCAAGTAAATTTTCAGCTTGATACTGGTTTTTTCATCAGTGTTCATTAATGAAATTACAATTTCTGTGTCTATTTAGGAAATGATAGTTCTGTAGAGGAGGAAGATCTTCATATTCCCACTAAGGAAAGTGATGCTGCATGACCTTGTTCTTTAATTAGGCAACAGAAAACACTCACAAGATGGATTAGTAAGGAACTAGTTGTATTTGATTCCACTGGTTAGAGGTCTTTTTCCTTCTTAATTGAATCAAATGGAAAAAAGGAACTGTAGCTCATAAAGTACATGTAAATATATACTGTTTGCTCTTTTTTTAATGGTATAAAATAACATTTTGTTTGTGTAGAATAAACTTGTCTGTATTTTGATACATTATTTTCTCTATATTTTCAGCTCAAGGATCTCAGTTTGCTGGATCGCTGTCTAAAAGAAACCTTAAGGCTTAGACCTCCTATAATGACCATGATGAGAATGGCCAGAACTCCCCAGGTGAGAACACTTCTTGGAGCTAACTTTACTGCAGCAGCACAGGCCAGATCAGAGGTATCTTGGTTGGCAGAGGGAAACACAAGTGAGCAGTGTTTGCTGGCAGGGAGGAAAGCTGATGGCAGTGTAGCCAGAGCTGATTGAGGAAAGCAATTAATACACTGCACTTGGTATTTGTTACCTTCATTCTGTCCAGTTTTGGACCCCTCCAGCCCTCAGAAAGCTAAATTCTGATGAAGTGAAGCAAGCAGAGGGTCATCCAAGATGGTCAAGGTCTGCAACACTTGGGGTGAGAGGCTGAGGGAACAATGTTTGTTCAGCCTAAAGAAGGGCAGACTCTGAGAGGACCTAGGAACAGCCATATGCAGCAAAACTGACCCTTTCTTGCAGCTATCAGTCTTACTTAAGCTTAGTTTGGTGCCATCATTTAAAGCTAGTTTTTTTTGCCAGGTATTTTTTAATAGCTGTCATGGAAAAAATTTGGCACCCACTTAATATAAGTTAGGTAAATCTGAAAGAAAACTTGCTGTTTGTACAAATAAGGTACTAAGTCAAAGAAGTCAAGGAATTTTTAAATTATGACTATAACAAAGGCTTTCAGTAAATTTTAAGTTCATTCATTTTTTTAAAATCTCCTGTACAATTGTCAGCCTTACTAAAGCAGCTAAAAGATTCCTGCAACTGCTTGAACATTGTGCCCTGTACAAGTAAGAGAGAAAGTGTTAGGCTGCATTAATTCTAAATGCACTTAGCCAAAATCTCTTTTGAAATTCAAGCCTCGCAATGCAACACTTTGGGTAACACTTTAAAAAGAAAAATGGAAATATTTTGTGATGTGTGAGGTCTTGTCTCTTCTCCTGCAGACTGTTGCTGGATACAATATTCCCCCTGGCCATCAGGTCTGTGTGTCTCCCACTGTTAACCACAGACTCAGAGACTCCTGGAATGATGCTCTAGACTTCAAGCCTGACCGATACCTCCAAGAAAACCCAGCAGCTGGAGAGAAGTTTGCGTACATTCCATTTGGCGCTGGTGAGTAAGACAACAGCACCTTCCTGAACTGAGGACGTGCTGAGGTGGCTCACACTGATCACCTTGTACAGCACCTCTCCATGCTGTAGCTTCTGAGGAGAGATTTTGTTTCTTTCTGTTTCTGCCTGAAAGTTTTCTTACTGTGCAAGTGCTGTTAAAAGACTCAGGTTAATAGTTTTGCATTAGTCATAGCTGTATGTATCACTCAGAGCAGTAATCAAAACACATCTTTAGGTTAGCATGCGTCATGTTTGACTCAAATCTTTTCAAGTCAAGGTAAAACCTGCTATTATCAAGTCACTTTTAGGCAGAGCAAAAATCTGCAGAGTTGCAGCTTCCAGAACAGTTTGAAATTATTGCCACAATGTGGTTAGGATTGGTCTCAATTCTTAGTGTTACAAATGCTTCTTTGCTGATACATAAATTAATGCTTTCTAGTGGGGACAGAACAACACTATTTCATTCACTTACTTGTCTGTTTTCTGACAGTGACAGCTTAGAAAAATAGGACTTGAATGGAGTTATGGAATGGGGTACGTGCAACATCAGTCTTGGATTGTTTAGAAAGGGCAACTAGTGGCTGTATAAAAGTAGCTGGTTGTCAAAGGAAATTTAATAACAAAATATTCTAACTGCATCTTATGGCTTTCTCTCTAGGCCGTCATCGCTGCATTGGAGAAAATTTTGCTTACGTTCAAATTAAGACTATTTGGTCTACTTTGCTCCGTCTGTATGAATTTGATCTCATCAATGACTATTTTCCAACTATAAATTATACAACAATGATACACACACCTAATAACCCTGTTATCAGATATAAGAGGAGGTCACTGTAAATTCTGGTGCTAAAACCTTACTTATTTAAGTTGTGTGAACTAACAGACTTTTGAATAAAATTGTGACAGAGTGAGTGGCAAATGGAAGCTGTTGCATTTGCAGTTAGAAAACCAAAAGTAATTACCAAATGCAAAGTTTTTTGCATCTGTTTTGTTTGCCCCCACCATTTACTGCTGCTGTGTGTAATTGCTTGTTCTAAACTTTCTCATCATGTTTTTAAAGCAGAAGTGTCTTTCCTATTGGTGTAACACTTTTGAGGTGCATGCCAGCTCTTCAATGAAGAAATAAGTAATTTTTACAAGTGGAACTCTTTGCTTTTGAAAAATAATTGAAGATTTACTGTCCCCAGATAACTAAGGGCAAGGCTGCCTACCTTACCTCTGTACCCAATTACAGTAAATCCATCAGGGAACAGGCACCACAGGGGAATGTACTTGGTGGTGTCCTTCCTTTGGCATTTATGATTCTGTTCCAAGCAAGCAAGGGATGATCTTGGCTGATTTAACAAAATATTACTGTACAGCTAAGTAGTAGGTAAAGTACAAAATGTTCACAGGTTAGTCTTTTCAAGAATAAGCCATTTAAATGTCTAACTTGAAGTAGTAGTAAAATACTTAGGTTCAGAGAGCAACAAATAATTCTCTTAAGAAAAAGTGCTGAACATAGTGATATTTGAAAGCTTGATGTAAAGTGTGAAAATAACATGATGATATAAATAACAGGTATTTTGTAAATACCATGATTGTGTATAGAAAGGTCACAAATTAAGTGAAATAGCTGAATGCCGTCCAGGTTGGTACTGATGGACCAATCATGCAGGATTGTTAAATGGTGTTTGGTTCAAGAGTGGTGATCATAAATGGTAATGAGCTCTGGCTCAGGAATTTTGAATTAAATTTACAAACAAGCCTCTTAGGGAAGTTTTCTGTTCTCAACCATGTCAGTTCTTTTTGAAAAGCTTTCATAAGTCAATTTGTAATAAAGTAACTTTCTGTCTTGAATTGGTCATGCCAAGAGCTCCCTTCCTGCCTCCATCACTGCTTAGTGTTGCCAGGGCTTTGTCCAGTCTTTCCTGGTCTGAACTCCATGTAACTGTTACAAAACCTTGTGTTTCTATCAGTCACGGCAGCTGAGGGAGTGCAGGATCTTCTCCTCCAGCCCTCTCAGATGTGACCAGGGTCTGTAGATGCCAGGTGTGTACCTGTCCCTCTCTTTAGTAGCAGTGCTTTGGAATTTGTAAGAAGCAAAGGTACAGCCACTACAAGCAGGAGGAGTGCAGGCAGGAGCAACCTGTTCTATGTGAATAAGGGAGTGGTTCTTGAACACAGTTAGAAGCATGAAGTCATCTTTATTTCAGTACTTTGACAAAATACCCATAAAATTCAAAACTTCTACCATTACAAAAATAGGTCTCTACAAGTGATATTCTGTCTGCACTGCCAGTAGCAAATTATTACAAGAGTCAATGTAATTTCAGTAGCCTTGCCAGAAAAAGTGCAAGTAAACTTTGCTGAATGTAGCTCAATTTAATTAATACACAAGTTTCATCTTCGCACCCTTTTCATAAATACACACTTCATAAGTTAATCATTTAAATTAGCATTCCACAAATATACATGTAATTTAATGGTGGGGTTTTTTGTTTTGGGGATTAGGGGGATTTTTTTTGTTTTTTTGTTTGTTTGGAGGTTGCGGGTGGGGAGGGGGAGGGCGGTTTGTTATTTTTTTCATGAACACAAAGTGCCTACATACATAAATCCCAGTCTGTGTGGGTGTGCCAGGATGGAACTGTATACAATCGTATAGCTCTGTTCATATTGGTCCCACAATATACACGTTATACAAAAGCACAGAAAGAGCACAGATTTACAGAAGGCAATCTGTTAGCATCACTGCCAGTGATGGAGATGTTGAAGGGTATTATCTTCTCATACCCGTGTGCAACTGAGTGTATGAAGTCGAACCTGTAAGATGGAGAAAAATTCTCATCAAGATTACCTGGAACAAGTATAGGAAGATGCACCAATGCCGTTCCGCTGAATAAGCGTGACAGATTTTACGTGGGAAATCACAGAAGAGTTTGGGCTGAAAGGGACCTTTAAAGGTCAAGTCTTAGGAGCAAAACTTCTCCAAATGATGCATTTTTTGCTGAAGTAAGACTTCAACCCAGTAACTTCAAGAATCAAGTTTGATAAATTTCATCCCATTGTTCTTACAATTTTCTTGATGTATTCCTTTTGCAGCACAAAAATTGCCATAATCTATGGGTCAAAACAGCTGTAACTTCTGTAGTCAGAGTGGTAGGAGAAAAAATTCCCCTTGTACTTCCACATCCCAATCTTCTGGGTATATTTTTCTCCATATAGCTTAAAATCTTAGTGAGATGCCAACTGTCTCCTTCCTGCACATTTATCAGAAATCACTGGAAGTTGAAGTGTTACAAATAAATTCAAAATCTATAACTAAAGCACACTTGTGTGTCTCTCTTCAAAGAATTTTACAATCTTCTAAATGAGCTTTTTGCTACAGCTCAGAAATGCCTCTTAAGGCTGAAAATGCCTAAAATCAAAGTTGTTTGTTATGTTGTTTGTGTGTTATTATGAGAGAACCAGCACACACTTGGAAGCATGCCTTGTGCTCCCCAGGAGCCCTTACCTGACTGCACGCTGCCAAGTCGCTTCTGCAGTGCCTCCAGCCGATTGATGTAATCTGTGAGAGCCCTTTCGGGATCGTAGTTCTGCAGCTGAGAGCAGGTGAAAGAGACTGGGTTTAAATCAGAAGGCATCCCATGGAACCTAGGGCAGAGAAACACAAATGTTATCAAAAGGTGCAATGCCAAGGAAAAATATCAGCAGGCACAGCAAAATACTGCAGGTAGGGATACCTTATGGCCTGTCCTGCATGTTCCTTAGCTTACCCCTGTGGTAGCCAGTACCTCATACCCACTTAATCTCGTTGCTATTTCTTGCCCAAGCCATCATACTGCCTTCTGCGCAGAAACCACTCTTTTTTCCTACTGCATTTGATGTGCTGCTGTATTTCTCTGGGACAAAGACTGACCATCAAATTCCTGCTTAGACTGCAGCAGAAGCCATGGTAGGTGGAAGTTTGCTTTTCTATTAAAAAGCTTGTGTGAACAAGGACACCCGCATCTTCACAGGATTCCACCTCTTGCCATTACTCTCTATAAGTAAAAGTCAACAGTGGCTAGAACATATTAAAGGTTTTTTCCATGTAAACTGTTACGGTCATCACAAACTAAGATTATACAAATGTTGAGGTGGTTTACATGGAAATGAAAAACCAAAATGGCTAGAATTTGATACTCGGTGAAGACCCAAGCTCACAACTTCATGTAAGCTCATCAGAGGCTGATGGCACTCATAAAAACATTGCCCTTGAAGAAAAACATCCGGTTTCACTGGTATCTGACTCACTGATACTTCTGATATCACAGCTTAGGGCAACAAACCAAAAGGGTCTGAACAAGAACAAGCAGTGGAGCTGCCAAGCAGCTTCCACCCACACTCTGGTCATGATGCTGCAGCAATTCCTCCCAGCCCACAATAACCAGGTGATTCGCAGGCACAGTGGGTGGCCTGCTTTTGCCTTTTGGCTGAAGGCACCTGAAGCAGCCCGTGTCCACACCACACTGCTGCCAATGAGCAGGGGGGAAGGATCACTTGGTCGCAAAGCCCAGACTACAAGTGTAGGCAACAGCTCCATCCAGGATCTCTGCCAGTTCCAGAGAACACGATGTAAAACAAGTCTTTAGAAGGGTGCAAGCTTTGGCCTTGATCAGGTGGTGAGTAATCACACCCTGATTGCCTGAAACTTTATTTTTTATATATCCTTACAAAAAAAGTTAAATCTTACGGCATCGAAGATTACAAACCTTAGCAGTAAACACTGATGCTTTTATTTAGTTAAACAGTATCTGAGAGAGAATAATAATCTAAAATAAAATGTACTTATGTTGAAAGTTTACAGGAGATCTAGGAGACTCCATGCCTGACCTGGATCTATAGGAATGTCTTTGTTCTCCATAAAGATCCATGCCACCAGAGAACGAATCAGGCCGTAATTCAGTACCTGGAAATAAAAAAGCAATGTCTTGAAAACAAAAAAAGCGTAACACCTTTTGCACTTTACTGGAAATCTCAAATGTGATTTTCTGTTTGCATATCACAAAAATTTTTGTTTAACAAAAGTAGACTACTTTCATACTCCTTCAGGGAAAAGCAGAGGTGAAATTCTGGCCTCACTGACGTCAATGAGAAAACTGACAGACTGAGCAAGGCTTTTAATGCAGACCTAGATAGTTAGTAAATAATAAAGACGCTTTGATTCTCCTTAGATTCATACAAAAAAAACCCAAACAGAAAACCATTATTTCCCAGACTTTAAGCTACAACAAAAGAATGACAAGCTTTTGTTCTGAGGAAAAGGCCAAGGTGCAGATCTCCTAAAAAAACGCCAATGACGCAGCAAAGATTGCTTTCACAAACACACTCCATAGGGAAAGCTTCCATATTTTTTTAATCCCACCCACAACAGAGTAAAACAAGACTGAAAAGAAAGCAAAGAGGTTAGTGACTGTTCTGAGCATAAACTCTCAGAAAACTGAGAAATAGGTTAATCCAAGCAATTATAGCAAAAAAGGAAGGGGGAACAGCCCCCATTCATTCCACATGACAAAAATACAAATTAAAAATCATCTCGATTAAGCAGTGTAGTGACTTGTAAATACCATTTTTTCAGTCGTTCCTGGACTATGAGTTACCTGTGTTCTGGCTAAAGACATCCCTGTTGATGCTCAGAATACCAGAACCTGTAACTCTGTGCCATCGACGAACCAGGAACTTCATTCTGCATTTCAAATAAAAACCAAACAAACAGTTTCAGGATAAATGAAATAGCTCAATAAAAGTAATCTACTCCTTGAATTCTAGAAAGTTTAAGAATTTCTTAAACAGTAAGCAAAATTAATGGATGGGTGTCTAAAACCTGAGTATCAAACAGAAAACATCCTTATACACACCCCTAAAAATGTGCTTTCAGCTTCACCTCTGCAATTCCAGTGATTCCAGAGGTGCTGCACAGATCCAAGTGGATGACAAATAGCTCAAGCACCTCAGCAACAGTACATTAGCATTTTTAAATCATATTAATTACACTCTTTTTGTCCTGTTGCAGCCCCAAAAGTGCAACTGCAGAGCACTATGAGTAAAAACCTCACTTATAAGAGGTATATGAATAGTTCCTTGAATTCATACTACACACAACACTCGGAACAACAGCAAAATGTTCAAAACTTAACTTCCTCCACTTTACCTTGAAATTGCAATAGACACTCTGACTGCAGACCGAAATCGCGTAAACCCCTTTGAATGATGTGTGATGATTTCAAGGTCTGTGTAGGAAGGCTGTCCACCCATTCGTGCTATGAGGGCCAAAGTGGCTTCTTCACACTCCTGGAATCCACCTAGTAACAGCAGCAAATACTTTTTCTGATATATGAGAGCTTTCCGAAAGCTCTCTGCTCGTAGGTATTTGCCATAAATTCTCTGCAACAAGAAAAATGAGACAAAAGGCCCCATAAGCTCCAAGAACGACTACAGTTTGAAGACTTGACACCGTTACTTCTATAGCAATTCTGTGATTATTCATTTCTCGCTATCGTGGAGAAAACTGCACTGCTGCTCACACTTACTGAATGGAGCTTCATAATTTGAAGATGACCTAAGCAGCAGGAAACAGAGCATACACAGAAGGACAACATAGGTGCTTACATGTCATTCTTGGGGAGAAAACCTAACAGTCAGGTATGTGAGGACGAAAATTTTAAAACTGAACTAATATCTGTTTACTTAGAATATGCACAGTGAACACAATGAAAAACAGGCCGAAATAAAAGGAAAAAAGCAGCTGTAGTTAGTATGTGGGCAAAAAAGTCTTCCTACCCTTAAAACAGCATTTTCAGAATCTGATCCCAGTTCTCTGAGGAAAGCCTCGCTCCTGAGCTCTGCTCTCAGCTTGGAGAGCTCCGCATCAGCTTGTTTCAAAGATTTCTGCAGCGACAGCCTTTCTCTGTTCCAAGTTTCCTTCTCAGATGCAACAAGAGTATCAATATTAATTCCAACATCTGATGAGTGCCTAGAAGACTGAAGACAAAAGAAACTGAATTTGAACCACATAGTTTGGAAAAGCTTAAGCTGTGTCATTCCAGTACTTGGTTTGGTGGAGAGCTAATAAAATTAACGAGAGAAAAACTATCCACTGATTGGATCTGAGGCCACCCTTGCATTCTGACACCTCAAAAACAGTGATTTTAGGAGTTCAATTAACATCCTAGAGAAATACAGTTTCTCCAGAAAAAAACCCAAGCCTCAATTGGATCATACTAGCTTCATGATCTTGAAGCTATCTGGATCTATTTGCTGCTTAACATGGCGATGAGATACAGATCAAAAAGTGCATTTAAAAGAAAAGAGCAGTTAATAAAAAGCAGCTGGGTAAAATCACAAAGTTTACACTACACACAGTGAATTGAAATACACTGACCACCAAACAAGAATAACTCACACACATTTACTCTGCAGAGGGAAGCCAAGAAAGACTATACACAACCCATTACATCAGCACCACTAAAGACATACATAGTCTCCAGAAGGTTGTCTGTGCTGGTATCTTCTCAGTTCTTCCTCCAGTTTCATAACAGCATTCCTCAAATTATTCTTTTCTTCGCTCAGTTTGCTGACAAAGCCTGTCAGCTCAGCGTTTTGTCTCAGCAGCCTCTCAGTCAGTGAGCTAGATGGAGTCCCAGGTGGCAGCACCAGCTTCAGCTACAAAGAAGAAAGAAAACAAAACACAACTTGTATTAGATCCAAGATGCCAGCTTGAAAATGACTGGCTTACAATGAAAAACTTTTGTAGATAATGACAATAACTATGTAGCAACTTAAATAAAGAAAACTTTAATGAACACATAAAGTATAGATTAATGTGACTTTCTTGTCTATACTCATCCTGTACATTACAACAGAATATTTTCATACAAGCTCAATTGTAATAGTTATAGTACAATTTGCAAAGCTTTTCTATTATGCTTGTTTATTTGACTTTGAGGAAAAGAAAAGCCTCAAAGCTTCTTCCAAGTCATGTTGAAAACACTTGCTTAAACTACAGATAAGACCAAGCCAAGCTCACCTAAAAATCAAGTATTGCTGAATTCTTTGTAAAAAATTACCTCAGTTCATTTTTTGCACAGGTGCACGCTACTCAATCTTCAATGGCCTTTCTTTTGGTAAATACAGGGCAGTTTAAGTAAACATGTTGTATCAACACAACACAGTAAATGTAAAATGTTGATTTTAATATCAGGAAGTACTGAGCAAAATTTCCTCACTTACAGGATTACTGATGAGATTCAAAAATTTATAATGAAACTGGAAAAGTTTTAATTTGAAAGTTGAAAAAAATAACTTTTAAAGTATTTAAAATTGAAAAAAAAAAAAAGGAAAGGGACATTTACACTTTACTAACTCCAGTCAGAACACTCAGTGGAGTTTTCCTCTAAAATGTACAGACCTGAATAAACACAGTCTTAACAAACCCATTGCTGGTTTCTGCTCACAGCTTATCATCCAAACTCTCCCATCAAAGTTACAACACTGCACTCTCACCTCTTCCAGACAGGACAATCCAGGCAGTATTTTCAGTTCTGAAATAACTTCTTCAATAGCATTTTGTACTGCAATGAAATCTTGATCATCTGCTGTTTCAAATTGCAATCTGAAACAAAAGGGGCAGTTTCAACACCATGAGCCAGCCCAGCAGGACTCTCCATGGATCCCCATGCACTGGGGCTTTAGCAAGTCACCTAAGAACTGTTACTGGAGACATGGAAACATTTTCAAGACTGCTCAGTAACTCTAAATTAAATTGGCTTGATTTGAAAAAAAATGTGTATAGAACAGTTTCCACTCATTTGAAGACAAGGATGTTCTACAAGAAGCACATCTAAAATAGTGGTTCTGGTTCCCACAAATCTATTCAATCTGCGTGAGCAAAATCTTAAGGGTATTTTCCAGATATACTGCATTCTGCTTTGCCCAAATGAATGAATGAATGAATGAATGAATGAATGAATGAATGTTTAATAATAAATGACGAGCACAGCAAAATAAAAACAGATTCAAACCTCCCATGGAGCTGGTATCATGGTATTTTATAATCTTATGGAGATGACAACCCCCTCAAAAAAAGAATTAAGATCAATTTCACTTGACCGTTTTTTTTTTTTCCTGGAGAGGCAAGGGGGATGATAAAGAACAATAATCTCTGTATTCATCCCCTAATATGTTATTAATTATTTAATATTGAATTGTTTTAAATTCATCTACCTACACCATACACGAATAAACCTTATCATTTTTCAGAGAAAAAAAAGACAACTCTGCTGTGACTTCTGAAGGACCCTGATACACATGTAAGATTTAGAGCAGCACTTGATACTTTGTGATCCTGTCTTTCATCAGTATATCTCAAGTAACAGCATACAGGATAAAAGTAGAACAACCCCAAACTCAATTGAATCTTGCAGTCTGTGGATTATGATTCAAACACAATATATTAGCTTGCTGGTTGCTATTAACAAAACCAAGTAGCTGAAGAATGGTCTAACCTGCTAGCAGCTTTCCGAGCCAACTGCTTCAGCTTTGGAGATGCACTTTGCAGCTTTTGTCGGACTTTCTCCAGAATTTCAGTAGCAGCAGAGAAATCTCCTGTCAGTGTGCGGTAGGTCAATTCATTTGTCTCGGCGCCTTCCATTTTTTGCTGGAGAACCCAATTTCTTGTTCTGTCATTGGGTGTATCCCAATTAGTCTGGAAAGAAAAATGTATTTTTATATATATACAGAATGTATGTGATCCAGTGCTGTAAAATGAACACATATGATTTTGAAACACATCCAGAAACTGAAAACCAAACAATTCTGACACAGAAGGAAGTTCAGTGTGACTACACCACTGCTGTAGTGTACCCCTAAACTATCACTTGTGAAAGGTATAGTGTGATGTCTTTCTTGACTAAGATAGCAATCATGGAGCTACAGTGTGAATCCATTCAACACACTTCAGTTGGCAGGAAGTCACCAACCCTTTCTGCTTCTTCCATCAGCAGCTCCTTTACCACTTCTACATGAAATTTGGGCAGCTGGGCTTATGTGTTTTTTCAGAAGAACAGAGACTGGAAGGTCATGGAGGTCAGTCCACAGTCACAGTAAACCCCACCACTGATGCTGCCGCAAGCCAACCAGTGCACTGAAGATGTGTTCCTCACTAACAACCTCCTAATGCTGCCATGGAAGAACTGCTGTCCCTCATAAGGAAACCCGAGTCCCTGGCTCTGCCATGGGCTGTTTGACTACAGTGTGGTACCAATGAAGAAAAGCAGCAGGAGATTCATTATTTGAAATTCCAGGCAGGTCCTAGAAAGCAGATCATACTGTCTGCTGATGAGGAGGGGAAAAAAACCCCAACAGCTGCTGTCAACCTGATCCAAGGGAAGACTTCCCACTGACTACAGTGCTGGCAGTTACCTCTGTGCAGAAGAACAAGGTACGCAAACTGAGCGTGGCAGAAAGGGTGCTGCTGCCACAGTTACCAATACACTCAACATCCTGCCTCTAGCTCTAGGTAGTTTCCAATGCTTCAGAAGATTAAAACCAGTAGTCAAATTAGATGAAGAGAAAAATTTCCTTCCTGGCTCCCCAGACAAGTAACTGGCAAAAAGCATGAAATGATACCAAGATGGACAAAAACATGGTCAGCAAAGAAGCAAGTCTCCTATCAACCCCCTCTGCAGCTATCCACAAATCACTCACCCAGCAACACTTATCTTGTACAGGGAAGTTTCTAAAAGTTTTAAAAGTAATTTAAAAATAATGTTAAAAGTTTCCAAACTTTTTATGAGAGAGAAAGGCAACAGTGTTTTCAACTTTCATTTACCTAAAAAATTAGGATAAATTCTTAAATTGATTTTTTTACCTTGATTTTTTCCTTTTATTTTGTTTGCTAACATATACATATTCATGCATATGCTTGTTTGATTGCTTACTCATTTATTTATTGATGTTTTTGGAAGATCACTTTTAAATGTTTCAAGGACCCCTTGTGGTTTATAAACCAAAGATCAAGTGCACTGGCCTGCAGCATTCCTGAGTAGGAATAGCTCATTACTGCAGATAGTTGCAGGGAATGTTCTTCTCCTATACTGAGACACAAAGTGTGTGTATACATCCAGATGCATTTCTCCTGCTCATGCTCCTCCTTACACACTTCTATAACTTCACTCTCAGGAGGAGGCATGTGCATAGTTTCAGACAGCAAACTGGAATGCTTTCCCTTTCCCTTTCTCTGGTGCCCATGTTCTGTAATCTGCAGGCTGTTTTACAGATTGAGTAAAGGCACAGAGACACACAATGCTAATTGAGCAGAAGAATTAAAGTTAAATAGCATATTTCAGTATTACACATTGCTTTCAGTCCTACTGTACCTCATTTGGATTGTGGCTTGGTGTCCTTTCGGCTTCCTTTCTTCCTTCATTCTCCTGCTCTTTTTTCTGTAGCTCTTGGATCATTTCCTGCAACTTCTTTGTTTCATTCCCTAATTTATGAACTTCTTGCTTCTTTTCTCCAAGTTGCCACTGAAGGTCTTCTATTTTGGACTCCAATTCATGAAGTTTCTTCTGTGCTATTATGTTAGCATCTTGTTCTGCTTGTAATGCTTTCCTCTGTATCTGCCTTTCTTTTTCCATTTGCTGTCTCACTTGCACAGATTCCAGTTTATACTTCTCCATCTCACTTACTAACTCCACTATACGGTCATGCTTTTCATCCATTTGTTTCTGTAGCTCTTTAAGTAATTCCTCAGATGGATTAGGTGTTCCAGCTTGCTCCTTATCTTCAGCACTTTGAAGCTGAGCACACAACTCTTTTTCCCTTTCTAGGGCACTGCTTATTTCAAGAGCTCGAACCTTCTCTGATTCAAGAAGCACCTGCAACTCAGAATTACGGCCTCGCTCACGTGACAGCTGGGCAGCACTGAGTGCTTCTTGGGATTCAATCTTCTGTTGCAGATCAGTTGACAGCTGTTTCTCTTGTTCCAAAAGTTTAGTTAACTGTAAGTTCTTGTGTTTTTGATCTTCAAGAGAAAATTTTAAATCCTTTCAAAGGAAAAAAGAGGAAAAGAATTGATTAAAGCCACTTGTGTATACTTTCCATGATCATCTGCAAATTGCAAATATGCCACCTCTACACATACTGCTTTTAACAGATTTTGCTATTCACAATTAATGAGACAATACTTTGAATGCTGCAGTTACATCTGATACTAAAATATATTAATAGTGTCTTTATTCTAAAATCAGATCACCTCATAAAAGAATCTCTGTAACACATACTTCGCAGTGAGAAACAAACAGCTGTACTTCTGAAGTTGAAGCTGCTTTTACTTTCTAAAACTATGAAAATAATTTTGCAACTTCAGATTTCAAATGTGAATAAATCTATGCTGTTGAAATTACTGCTTTTATGTCTTAGTACGTGTACTGGAATACCTGCTCTCTCCCATACCATATCAAATACTGCAGAGGTACCAAGGGAGTTACTAATGCATTTTCTCCTAAAGTAAACTCCCTAGTTTGATTTTCATGAGGTGAAACTGCTGACTTTTAAAATGGAGACAAACCATACGTGTCCTTAAATAATATTCTTAAATACTTTGTGGTGGGAGCTGGGTTAGCCATGGTCACAGTGTCCTGTCCCTTGAACTGAGGGCCCTTACAGAATCATTTAATCTTGGCCCTGAAAAGCATTGTAAAATTCCTCTTGATTTAAATGGCATATGCATCACGCCTTTTTCTTTGTCACACAGGTTCTATACATCTTTCTTCAGCTCTAGATGATATAATAATGCAGTTGTAGACAGAACATGAAGCATGCATTGGACAAAAATTTAAGCTGAGATGAAATGTTAACCAAGAGTATTTTCATGCTCCTTGATGTTCCAGCCATTTGGGATTATATAATACCTCAAGCTCTTCTCTTCCTCTTTCCTCACTGCGTTCTATTTTAGCTTTTTCCTTTTCCAAAGCCCACTGTAGCTCTCTTGATTTTTTCTGTTCATTTGCCATTGTATCCTTGAGAATATCTAGCTCAGCTGCTTTTTCTTTAACTTCAGTCCTAAAAGAGAAATGACCAAACTTTACATTAGGCAACGGCTCTAATCCTACCACAGTAAGGTCAGTTACTTGATATTTATTCCATCTTGTGCACTGAAAACAGTGTAGTAGCGTAACAGTGAAAAGCCTATTTAGAAAAATAGGACTAACTCAAAACCAAAAGACTTGCACGGCTCAAGAACCAGAGTGTGTCCCTCCTGATATATTTTTAGCTGCCATTTTTTATAAACTTGTGGCTCAGGGGCAGTTAGTGTTCAATCTAATCCACTCACTGGCCAAAATCTGAAAGAATGTGCATCTTGCTGCCATGTGTCTCAAGCGAAAAAATTTATACTGGGAGAAAAACAAAAATTGAAGATCTGAATTTTCATTTTTTGCAAATCAATTTTGCATCAGTTTGTGAAAGAATCTTGCCCCTGACAGTCTATAAAGGCTGTAAGGTAATCCATAAAATAATCCCAATTTAAACTCTGGCTTAATTTGTTATCTCTGAGCATTAAGATACTGTACATGGGCACATCCCTCTGGTACAGGCCTAAATAATAATGGCTTTCTTAAGTGCCAAATATTTGGCCTCTTACCTCTGCTATCAACCATGTCAAAGCAACACTTAGGAGTATTTCATATGGAAGTACTTGCAAAGTCATCTTAACTTTGGAAGTTTTTTCTCCATGTTCAGTTTTAGAAACAGAAAAACCTTTAATAAATATGGTCTACTAATTAGCTGTACACAGTTACTCTAAGATGTCAAAATTTAAAAAGAAACTATGTTAATAAATCATAAAATCAAACTACTAATTGAATTACTTTTTTTGTCAAATGGAACAAAGTCTTTTTTTGGTCAGATATGTTTTGCAGAAAAACTGAGAAGCATTTACATTACACGAGATCAACATCCTAAATAAAACCAGTATTACGATTTCAGACTAGGAAAGAGAATCTTTACAGTCAGCACAGAAAGCTTGGCACTGAAAGCCAACCTGATTGTTTCTAGGTCCTTGAAGTGCTTGTGCTGTGCTTTAAGTGTTGCTTCAAGCTCTAGTTTGGCTTGTGCAAGTTCATTCTTCAGTTCTGCACCCATCATTCTCTCTGAATTCAGCTGTTCCTGAAGCTCAGCTGCTCTGTCCTTCATACTCCGGAGCTCCACTTGCATCTCCAGTATCTGTAACTGCTTCTGCTGCATATTATACTCCAGCATTTCTAAGGAGAGCACCATTAATATGGAAATTATTTCATAAACAAACACTATTTGGGTAAAGTTTCCTCTAGCCAGCGCATGACTACAAGGCTATTATTAAGGGTGATATTTTAAAATAATACATTCTTTCATTAGTGGAATCAAAGCAAAACCATGCCTTTTATACTTGAATACGTTTCATACTTTCAAGAAATCAATTCAACTCCTGAACTTCTTAAAGGCTATAAAATGTGTGCAACCATATCAATATGCATCATTTGGATAATGACTAACACAACTGAAGTTAAGTATATTATGTACGTACACCCGTGACCAAATTTTTGTGATTAAACACTGACAGTGAGCTTTACTTAATTTAAAAGTATACCTGTCATCTGAACTTTTTGTTCTTCATTCTAATTGCTTCCTAGTTTCTGCATTATGACTGACTATCCAACTTAGATAATTTCAAATCTGTTGAACCTAAATAGTAAAGCATATATACGGAAAATAATTTTAAAATACATGCATAATTTTTATAGCAATTGAACATAACTTTGTATCACTTTCAATTTGATACAAGTCATAAGAACACAGATTGTATCTTAATTTTTGCAAAATTAGTCAAATAAGATTGAAAAAATGAAAAGTATGCATGTTCAGACCACACATATCAAAATCAGAGATCAAAGAAAGTCAGCATTTTTGTCACTTACGATATCACGAGCACTGCCATGAAAGCATTTGGAAACACTTATATATTATTACAGAAGTCACCTTGGCTTTTTGAATCAATCTCTTGTTCTCTATTTGGATTACTTTTCTTGCTGTTCATCTGAGCATGTAACACTTGAATCTCCATCAGCAAACTTCTTCTGTCTGCATTCTGAAGACAGTCCATTGCTGCTCTCTGGTTAGCAACCTATCAGCATTAGAAACATTTCAAAGCAAAACTCCAGATTTTATTAGAGTATCTATGGTGTTGATATCACATTTACTTGCATATTCATAGTGCATATTTATTCAAAACATTTTCAATTATGTCAATATTATTTGGAAGAACTGCTTGCTATTTTTTTATTTCTCTACTACGCATCACATTTACAGAATGAAAAGAGCTATCAGTTTTCTGGCAAACTGTAATATTTCTTACTAATCCTTCCATGTTCCAGAGGAGATAACAGACCTCTCTCTGTCCTGTAATAGCCTTATCACTTCCTCTTCTTTCAACTTGCTTCATATATACAAGCTACCTTTTCTCTTAGACAGTGTAACATAATTCTAATTAACTTAATGACATCAAGCTCAGGACAGCTGTGTTTAATTCAAACTGATCTCTGAAAGCAGAATTTTTTCTATAGCTTGTGCACCCAAAAATCTCTTTCCCATACCACGTAATTTTTCTTTTTAAAGACTTCTTCTTACAAGTGTGACTTTGTTTTCACTCTTAGACTGTCAAAACTACTATTAATAAATATATTTTTAATGGATTTATACATTCAAAATTAAAATCTAATGTAGACAAACACACTTTGACTACAGTATGGTTTATATTACCTGCTCTTGTAGTCTGTGCTCTAACTGATTCATGAATATAACTGCATCTCTTGTGCCCAGTTCTGCAAGTTCAGTTTGAAACGCAGCAAGAAGAACATTTTGTTCCCTCACAAAAAGCTGTTGAATAGCATGCAGAAGTTCTCCTCGCCAGTCTGAGACGTTTTCAGGAGATTCAGTACTTGCATAAACCTGCAGTGGTATAAAACAAATTTAATAAGCAGAATTGAAAGACTACATCATTATAATTTTATGGAATGTGTGTGTTTTCAGTGGAATATTTAGCTTGTCTTACCCAATAACTGTGTACCATTCATTCACACAAGAATGTATGAGTGCAAAGTCATCTTAACTTGGAAGTTTTTCTCCATGTTCAGTTTCAGAACCATTTATTGTACACATTATGATTTTTTCTGCACTCACAAATGCTAAACTTTTACCTGTGTTTTAGATGGAGGCAATTTAGCTTTTTGTAACTGAAAACTTAGCCCTGTATTATTTATGTTACTGTATTCTATTCTTTTCTGTATTACTGTATTTACTGTATTACTATTCTTTTCATTTTTATGTTACATGTATGTTCCTAGGTTCTCACAGAGCTATTTGACAGTGTGTAGATATTGTGTATGAAAAAGATTTCATTTTAAATGACATGAAGTTAATCTCCCCACTTTGCATGCTGAAGGAAAAGCGGAAGTAATAGAAACTACCTACATATACCCAAAAGTCTAACTGGGGTAATGTAACAGGCAAGTCCTAGAAAGTTTTAATACATTACTGATGAAGACTGTGTTGTATTTTAAATAATTGTCTCACTACAATATTTTCTAATAGCATCCAAGTTCTACTACACCAATAAATAACAACATTAAAAAACTACTTTAACTGCTACTGGAACATGCTTTCAAAGTAGAATTATTTTTAAAAGGTAGATCTATACAGTCAAAAGCTATCAAAGCACAGAACAAATACAGGCTGTAATTTAAGACAGACTATTACCATACAGTGCAATATGCAATTTTACAGCACATTTTTAAATTATTTTGCCTTGTAACACTATATTTAAGAATTGAAACCTGAACAGTGAACATGTCTTACAAGGTTATCATAAATTATTTTTTATTTAGATAGAATCATGGTATCATTTATACCTCAGCTTCTCTATGAAGTTGCATTTTTGCAATTAGGTCTTTCAAAGATGAAATGGTGCTTAGGAAAGCTCTTCTTTCCTCTAGCCAAGGTTCTGGCTCTTGCTTATGAGGTGACAGATCTCTTTCACCATATGGAAATTCTGTGAGAGACAGCACCTGTATGCCTTCATGATGGACTGCTCTCAGCAAACCCTACAATAAATGCAAAAAGAAATCAGTAATGCCAGTAATAACAGCATAAAATAATAACAACAACAGAAATCATAATCTTATCTCATACATATCCGAATACTTGCACTTCTCATTTGATCAGTGTAAAGAAACTATTTATGCTTCCTCATATCAAAGACAGAAGTGTCACCCAATTCTTTTTATCTGTCAAATAGAAACTTATTAAATAGGTGTATTCTCCCTCAGTTTCCTATGAAAATTTCCAGTGTATACCTGCCAAATTAATTTTGAATTTTTTTAAATAGGTGCTGATGGAGACTGACATTTCAAAAACAAAGTCTTGGGAAGTTCCCAGGTGAAGTTTGCAATTTGCTTTTTGAAATTACTGCGAAGTCAAGGAAGAATTTTTTTTAAATGCAAGCAATGCATGATACCCTCACTGTTAATATAAGCAACTATGTTTGCTTTCATAACATAGCTATTATTCTACAAAGAGAATCTCTAAAACTATGTAATATGTATCATTAATACAATATAATTACAATATAATATAATTAACAGTAGTTTTATTTCTCATACTCATAATTGAGAAAAAGCCAGTTGTAAAACTCATATTTAAATGCAAAAATGTGCATTGTTGTCAGAATTATTTCAAAATGTATTAAAATAGTCAACACTAGAAGTTATCTAAATGGCTCTCTTTTCACTGGATCAAGCAGCAGCTAATCTAAACTTTTGGTAGTATCTTGTTCCTTTAAAAAAATATCAGAACTATTTTACCTTAATTTTTTTGGGCAGTAATTCAGTTGAAGTTTCACCTTCATCTATTCCTTCAGATATCGTGTCGGACCCCTGGGTCTGAGCAAGATACATTCCTTGACTCCAGTCTGAACTGGAGTCTAAAATAAAAGGAGAGAAAAACATGAAAGCTGGATTACTGTGAAACTTTGAAGAACAGGCATCAAAAAAGTATTTTTTATCTGTTGTTGTAATAGGTAGTTGAATGTCACTAAGGGTTGATTCTAAGCCTGGAGACTACCTGTTTTATAGTTTTTCTTTTTCACTTTCAAAGAGTTAACTGCAAAACAAAACTAAAAAAAAACCTACCAAAAAACCCCTCACAACCAAACTTAAAAATCCTACTTCTGTTTCAAAAAGAAAAACAACTACTTACACAAACACTTCTGTCAAATGACCCCCTCTCAATACGCTTGGCCTTGCATATGAAAAGGATCACATTAAATAATTTTTATTGCTCTTTGAAAAGTCAGCAGCTGTTTTTATCTCCCACTGTTAGAGAGCTGTAGCTTTAGATACCATCAAGAGACAATGAAGCTAGACTGAAGAGATAATGTCATAGGTAAGAAGAATATAGAAACTCCATAGCATCTGATGCCTCAACTCAGCCCATCTCTGCTCCAGACATTTTCCTTTCGTAATAAATTAGTAGACATGGCATGCTCAGCACCTTTTGTTAGTGCACCAGGCTTCTACTATCTGGGGAGTAGTTTTGATTTCTTGGAGTATAAACTTTTAATATCAAAAAAGCAGATTTAATATAAAAAAAGGAAATTTCTTACCACTAGAACCTCCATCTCTAGCTTGATATGGTGGAGAACGGGTTAATCCAGAAACCGGGATTCTCTGTATTTAGAAAAGAAATCAATCAAATCTTTAAAGACCCCTTTTCCCACTCTCAATAAGGGACTGACTTCTAAGAAGCAGGAAACAATGTGAGCACCTTTGTTCCATTTCCCCTGTAATCAAAGTAAAACTGGAGACCAGAAAGATGGCATTCAATGGGGTGACCTACACTTGTCCCCACTTCACATGACAGGACAGGTTCAAGGCAGAAGCACAATGAAGCACTTGATAGTTGAGTACCCTGCAACTTAAATTGCTGATGAAGGGGTTCACAGTCGCTCCCAAGGCCATGGAAACATTAGAACACTTAAAAGCTTTATATTGAACATGTAGTGGTTCACACTTAACAGACTTTAAACAGAAATTTCTGTGGTAAGAGCAAAAGCATGAACTGAAGTAGGTCAATGAATATAAAATAGGATACATACCTCTTTGGCTCGTAGACTTTCTATGACTTCCTTTAAAGTATTACATTCTTCAGTCAGTACTTGCACTGCAACAAACTTCTCTCTCTTTAACGCTTCAGATTCAGAGATATGCCTTGTCTCCATGTCCATGATTTCAGCAGCGTGGAGTTCTTGCATTTGGTCGATTTTTTCAGTAAATTCTCTTATGATCTCTGCAATCTCTTCTGAAGAACATCCATTTTGCAGATCAATTTGGATTTCTGCATTTTTAACAAAGACTGGGGAAGTCTGGATACAGCTGTTCATTTCTACGGTCTTGTCTGTCTGTGATGCGGAGCTTTTTCCAACTGGGGTAGACTCACTGGTTGACAAATCACATGATATTTCTGCATCCTTCTTGCTTTCAGTTTTTGTCATCTCCTTGTCCTTTCTCAGGTAACTTGCAAGCCTCTCTTCTGCTTGAACTAGGTCCTCTTTAACTTTGCACAGGTCTTCCTGAAAATGTATCAGACTTGCCTCTTTTACCTGTAAATACAGAGAATCTCATTTGCAGTCCTTCCAAATACTTAAAATATCTAACATACAAGCAATCCTCTAAACCATTATAGCTCAGTTTAGCCCCATTTTAAAGCAGTTACAACACATGGTATCAAATATTATCTCCTAAAAAACCCACTGTTGCACAGCACTTGACTGTAAAACTATGTACTTTGGTAACAACTGAAGGTTTGATCTACAGCATTAGCTGTGTTGCACTGAGAGTAGGCACTGACTGTCTGTTTTCTTGGTGGCGTTCTCAGTAAAAGGTTAAAAAAACCCTACAACATGCATATTCGCACACTAAGTCCTGTATAATCATTTGTGTTTGCTTTAAATACCATGTATACAGAACAATCTGGTTCTTACTGCTAGTTCTTGCTGAAGTTTTTCTGCTTTTTCTCTGTAACTGCTCAGTTCTTCCTTAGTAGCAGCTGCCTCTTCTTTAACTTGTTCAAGTTCATTAATAAGCACATTTTCTTTTTGACTTTCCATCAGCTCTGCTCCAACCTACATGGCAACACAAGATATGGAAAATGACAGAGAATCGAGTATTAACAGCACTGATCACTTTCACACCAACTTACAAAATTAAAAGACCAAAGGGGAAAACAAATGTATGTTATTTGTATTAACATAGCCTCAAAAAACTAAGACTTAGAGATCAGGAAAGACTACTTCATACAGTTTACTGAACTGCAAGCAGAAATTGCCTATGCCACACAGAAAGCATTGGGAAAAAGGTCAACAGAGAGTAGGAAATGAGGTCTGATAATACTATGGAATTTATAAGACACTTATGACATTCATTCAATCTGCATTTTGATCAAAGGTCTTAGACCCTTTTCTTGTCCAGTACTGGGTTCCATGATTGCTGAAACTCTCAAGTTCAGAGACATCAAGCTCATGTTTGGACTATCAAGCATGGTCAATTTTGACTGACAGTTTAAAATTCAGAGGCAACAAACCAGTGGTGGATGGAAATCAGGACAAATGTATACTGGAAAAACTATTGATGAGAAATATCTCTGAAACTGAGATGGGGAAGTGAGAAAACGTAAACCACGATCAAAACATACCTTAACAACCAATCTCCCTCCCCAAAAAATCTGTACAGACAAATTGATAACACTTCCTGTATCATTCTGAATCCTCTCTTACACAATTTCTGTAATTCTAATTTTTATCTCTCTACTTCCACATCATGCAAAAGTGTAATTCATTCCATTCCATGTCAGTTCAAATTAAGAATAAGAAAGTATATGTCCAAAATTCAAAACCACCCTACATTCCTAAAAGGCAAGGCATTTTTAATGCAAAATGGAAACTGATAGTGAGGTTCACATAAAATGACATTCTTCTCTTCTTTGTAACTCAGTGAATAATATAGAAATGAAAGTACCCCACACAGCAGAATATTCCTATAATTATTCTCATTAAAACAATTTCATTCATTAACTTTACATAAAATAACAGATTTTAGTGAAAACAAGCCAAAGGAAAATGGCATCTAAATACCTGATGTGTCTGCATTTCTTCTTGCTTTATGTATTTCTGAATCTCTCCTTTATGTTTTTCTTGAACCTCTTCTAGCAATTGCTGATGCCCTAAGAATTGCTCTTCTTTCACTTTTGCTTCATTTTGTGCAACTTTTACATTTTCTTTTTCTATCTCCAGGTTACAATTTACCATTGCCAGTTGGTCTTCCATCTCATTAAGTTTCTGTGTTAAGAGTGATAATTTTGATTCTGTCTCATTTTCAGTTCTACCACTCAAACCTTCTGTTTGGGCATCCTTGCTTGCTTCCTCCACACATTTTGAAGCTTCCTGAATTTCCTGCATGAATTTTCTCTGCTCTTGAACTGCATTTAGCTGAACCTGACTCACAAGTGTGGCAGCAACTTTCTCCACTACTATCTTTTCCAGTTCTAATATCCTCTTCTTAAGTGTTTCCCTTTCAACTTTGCTTTGCTCTTTCAGGTCTTTTATTTCATTGTAGGACTGGCACAGTTCTGAATCTTTGTCCTTAATGCATGCTTGAAGTTGCTGCAGTTGCATCTCCATGTTGCTGATGGTCACTCTTGTATTCTCTTTGGAAGCCCTAAGCAGGGACTGATCTAGCAACTCTGTCTCCTGACATAAGCCTTCTTCCACTTGTTCAGTTTTCCCATTGCTCCTATCTTCTGTTTGTGACTTATCACCTTTTGTCACTGCACACTTATAGTTGTCTGTTAATCGTTCATGCTCTTTTCTTAACATACTTATTTCTTGCTTTAACTGGTTCATTTTTAACTTAGTTTCCTCAAGCTCATTCTTTGTTCGAGATGCCTCTGCATTTATGTTTTCTACTTGCTTTTCCAAAGCTTCCTTTTCTGCCAAAACTGTTTCAAGCATGTGTTTTGGACTGTCAGCATCTTCTTGAAAAGCAGCAATGTCTGCAGGTACTTTTTGTTCAATAATTGCCAGTTCCTGCTGAAGCTTATCAATTACATCATTTAACTGCTCTACTTCCTCATAATTTTTTTTCTTCACACGTTCTTGTTCACTTTTCAGACACTCTACTTGGGCTTCAAGCTCCCGTATATGCTCATTCTGCTCTTCAATAACCTGGGGGGGGGGAAAAATCCAAACCCAAGAAAAGGACATTATTTCTATTGAACGATAATTTTTGTCCTGGACTTCATAAAAACAGTTTGATCAAATGTTGAAACATCTTGTAAAAGAAAGAATATTCTCAGTGATTTTCTTAATATGACGTCTCTTCGGAAGTTTTATGAGAATCAAGACATCTTCAAACAGGACTGGCAAAGTACCCTATGACCTTAAAGAACTGCAATACCGTATTAAAGCATCAGATGAAGTGAAAGCATTTGTAACATTCACAGAGAAATGGAACACTTTTAATCTGAGACCACAGAAAACATCTATCGGTTGACTCTGACATTTTCTATCACAAGCCTAAATATGTGTTTGTCTGTTCCCGTGTATGTGCACACACATATACGGAGTGCATAAAAACACGCAGGGCAAATAGTATCCACAGACCCAGAGCACAATTTTTGCTTTGTGTTATAGATTAAATCAAAGTAAAGAGAGACAAAGTTATAGATGTGTTTATTTTATAATGTATATGACTATTCAAACAAAATTCAAAGAGAGCGGTGAAGACATGAGGAGAGTGAGACTAATACTTTCCTAGAATACTTCTGAAGACACCTAAAATTACAGGCTGTATAAGGGGCTCAAAATTCCAAGAAATTAATAAAATTATGTAACACAGCAACTATGAAGGTGATGACTTTATGATGCAGAAAAAAGAAGATATATCAGCTTCTAATAAATGGGTAGAAACAAAAAATGGAAAGACTGGTGTTGATGAACACTAAATTTACTAAATAAAAAGTCTTAGCAAAAGGAATAAAAAGAAGTTATTAGAGTCCAATTGAATATGTTTAATAAAATTTGTTAAAAAACCTTCTTGTTTTAAATTGCAGTATGAGCAAATTCTCATTTGAATGTAGGAGAATGACAAAATAAAGACAGACCAGATTATAAGTAGTATGTTTAAGAAACAAAGTGGATATATTTTTTCAGTGGAATGTTTGGAGATCTGAAATGAACGGTACTTCTACACTGGAAATTAAAAAGAGAGAAGAAAATACGCCAAAAATATTTGGAAAGACATATTATAAAATAAAATCAGTTATGGTATCTAAAATGGATAAGAACTCTAAAAGGGCCTTTTAACAAATATGAAGAAAAAATACAGAAAAAGATGACTAAATTTACTACTCAATTAGCCGTGTTTTTTTCCTTTGTCACTCAAAATTTCATTATGCTTAGTCAAAAAGAATAAGATGATGACTCTGTAATAAGCATAATATGTACAAAAATGAAAGACAAACATGACTATATAAATTAGGGGGGATGATTTGGCAACCAAGAATTTAAATGTAAAAATCCACAGAGACCACAGAAAGCTCAAAAACACTACATAGAATCTGAACAAGCTATAGAATCATCGAATGCTCTGGGTTGGAAGGGAGCCCCTGTGCCATGGGCAGAAGAAAGAACAGTGATTATGGTGATTGCTATCACCTCAGCATAACAGTTTCTATTCTTCATAACATAATAGAATAAAGGTCCACAGAAGGCAAATACAGTAATTAAAAGAAAAGCACTTAGTGGAATGAAGATGTCTAAGGAACTTAGGAAAGGAATTAACCAAAAAATAATTATTAATATTTAATGCTGATCTCATAATCAAGCAGAGCAATTACTTAATGTCCTGAAAAATAAAACCAAGTAAGAGGATGAAATTAAGAAAATGAAGCTTCATATAACAGGAGAAGAACCAATCATTAAAATGGATTATAACTGAATCTTGGGTATTTTTCTCAAGGCAAGAATTTTAATTCTGTTACTGGAGTCATTGTATAGACAAGAACCATTCTGGATTCCTCAAGTATGAAGTTTCCTAAATCAAATTTCCTAAATCCAATTTAAAGTTTTGTCATTTTATTCACTGAGGTTCATTACAACTGAATTTTGCACATAAAGATTCAGTGAAATTATCCAGGTCAGTCAGAGCTCTATTTTAGTAGATTAAATATGTTCTATTAGAATGTTAGCCTAAATGTTCAGTCAGCTACCGAGGGGTAACAGAAATCCTGTTCTTAACTTAGAGCATAATACTAGCTCTTGTGTTAAAGCTTATGGCTAATAAATGACATTTAAAATGGTCAGAATGCAAAATCATCCACAGAAAATATCAATTTTTCTTTCTACAAAAAATGTGACTGAAGGTCTGTTTCTGCTGTCACATCAATGCAAAATAAGTAGCATTTCTGTTGAAATCAAGTGTGTTACATCTGTATAAAATGGATATAAGCCAAAAGAAGCAGCTGATTATCATAAAAACACATAATTGAAAAATAACAAAAAGCTACAGGTGCTAAATCTCAGTAAATAAAGGATTAATTGAATCTGCTTCTTTCTTTCTTACTCTCTCTTTCTAATAAAACACAGCATTGTGTTTGCTCCTCCGTGCTTGACACTGGATAAAAGATGTTGCCAGCACTGGTACAATGACAAAGTATTAACACAAGCATGGAGCTCAAAAGTACAACTGCTAAAAAAACCCATTAAAATCCAGTGTAATCCAGAAGGCTCATCACTGGTTCATAACACTGAATGTGAGTCATGGGAGGGAAGATGTTAAAATGAATGCTGAGATTGAATTCGGCTACCTATGTACTATTAAATGTTTAGAAGCATTAGAAGAATAAAGAGGAATTTAAGATAAAAACTCAAGCAATAATAAGGCAGAATAATTAAAAAGAAAAGCAAGGAAAAAGCATCCTTCATAAAAAATGAGACTAAAGAGGGGAAAGAGATTAGGCTTAAAGCACTATTTGAAACCAAACCGTTTGCACTTTTAGATTAAGGCAGCAATAGAAGATAATTGGTGTAGGACAGAGGTGTTTTTTCCTTCAAACAACTAGCAGCACAAAGTAGGACTCTGAAAAAGATTTCAGAAGTATGTACCTTGTTGTCAGTTGTGCCATCAAGTTGCTGTTGCAATTTTGCAATTTGTTCGTGAAGATGATATATTTCCTGCTCTTTTTCTTGCATGATGCGTGCAAGCCTCCCAGCCACTAAATGATGGTCCTTTACGGTGGCATCTTCAGATTTCTGGATAGCTAGTCCCAGTATTTCCATTTCATCCTGCCAAAAAAACACCACCAAAACCATGTTACAGTTGTACATAACATTTTCTACATGTTCTTGTATGAGTATTCCAGGCATAGGAATTAAAATAAGCAATTTTCATGGAAAGAGAAGTATATGAGCTTTTTAATATTTTTGCAAATTGAACTGTGGAATGCTTGAGAAAGAGAAAAAATTTGGTGTCTGGGCATTTGAAAGACTTTGTTCTGGGAAGGAGGTGGAATAAACCTCAAGGCTTCTCTGTTACACAGTTACCTTAAATAATTTGTTCTCTTGTTCAAGTTCTTGCAGGTGTGTAGTGGACTCCTTTCGCTGAATTTCTAGCTGCATGTGCAATTGCTGAACTTCTTCATTTTTATTTTCTAGCTCCTCTCGAAACTGCTCCAATTGTTCCTCAAGGTTTGTGACCTATGTTTTCAAAACAAACAGTGAAAAAGGAGTAGACAGTCATACCAAAAATTAAATGTCATAATTTTCAAGTAAAATGTCTACAGTAAACTGGTCTGCTATGCACAAACAAAAGAATGTGTACTCAGTGACACAAGTCCTTAAAGTGAATGAAATTTTAAACCCCACTAAAAAATCAGTTGAAATTACCATGAAGTTTTTCTTAATTGGGCTGAATTTTGAGTTCAGAAACACTCTTGCAAGTCATGAATATTAAAACAGAACAACTGTCATGGCTCACAAGAGAATTTCAAAGGGATTTGTACTGCTGTCTCTGTGATCTGTAAAAAATTTTATCTGTATAGTTCACTAAACTCAAAAACAAAAACTGACAAACCAAAATAACACAGGAAACATGGACCATTTCAATGGCATTTTACCTCCTTTTCCTTTCTGTCCACAGCTTCTCGTTCAGCTTGCAGTTGTACTTCAAGAGGTAACTCTCCCTTTACTATGATGGTGCCAAATTGTTTCCGTTCCTCTACCTTTAAACAGATATAATATTAATGAAAATCAGATAAAAAAAATACAGTTTTGATCTCAAGAAAGTAGAAAATCCTTAATAAGTTTAGACCAAGCAATACCTTTTGCAAGGTGTCTGCACTGATGATTAAGGCTTGTTCCAGTTCTCTTATCCGGCATTCTAGCTTCTCAATTTCTTCATTTCGTTCTTGTATATCTCTCTGAAGTTGCTCCTTAGAGAGCAAAAGCTCACTACATTTGTCTGTTTTTTCTTTGAGATGATTTGTTAACTGCTCAACCTGGTGACAACAGGGCAGGAAGATTAATACGTTGTACTGTACTGGAAGGGTGTGGTAGCACTAGCAACACCACTCATTTTTGACAGAAATAATGAAACTTCTACCTTTAGGTGAAATAGAATATACAGTTAGAATACTGCAGTACTATATCCAACAAATACAAACAGCATTTTTTAAGAACTGATATATTCGGTGCTACATTGCCTGCTCTCTAGAACTGATCTTGTCCTTCTGAACCCTTTGGACTCTCTAGTCACTTAGCATGGCATCCCCATGCAGCCCACTAAAAAGATGCCTTTAGCGTCTATGGATGGAAGGTCTTGATCCTAAGGTCAAGATGCTATTTGCCTCTTTGAGGAATACCATACTTCTAAAAATCTGTGACAAAATTATTCAAGAGGAGTTGTTGATTAGTGGCATACAGCAACATCCTAAAACTCACTGCGTCTTTAGCACTGAAGACAACTGTTACACTTCAGTCTCAAGAAATGGAAACTGTTGATTTCTTGCTGGGTTTCTTAAATGGGACCAAAGAGATGTCATGAAAGATAATTTCACTTTTTATGGGGGACAAAGCATCCAAAGAAAGCATTCTGAATCTCAGTATGTCAGACGTTTGCAGCTCAGAAACAACATATTAAAAGATTAACTGACGTAGCAGAGATAGGAGTATCTATCCATTTCTAGCTGTATTTCAGAAACCATTCACTGAAATTAAAGATAAGAAAGATGCAAAACGAATCCACAGTATGATGCACAGAGTTAAGACCTGAGAAGCAATCGAGCAAGAGACATGGAAAGCAATCTTTGTCCCACTCAAGAAACTGATTTCGGTATTTACAATTAGGAAGTTATGATGTAGCCAAATGTAGAAGACTCAAAGCATTTCAATAGATAAGAGACCAGAACATAAAGCTGACAGGATGGTATTATTGATGTTATCCATCTATGAGTAACATCAAAGTCTGAAGTAACCTCAGAAAAGAACCAAGAGAGAAACAGAAAAAGAAAAATCAAGTCTAGAGCAGACTCTTTATGACAACCCTGGAGTACGCTGACAAAGCCGAAACAACAGTAAAAAAGAAACAAAGTTATCAACCAAAAATGCTCCTGGCATTCATGCAAAGCAGAAGAGGATTTCAAAAACCAAATAACTATGAAAAACAAAGCCGCTATCTCAGAAAAGCATGAAAAATAATGATAAAATTCATACTTATGAAGGAACATTGTGACATCAAAACATACTATATAGTAAGATTACATGCCTCATTTGATAAAATTAAATGTAAATTTAATACAGTATTGAAAATCTTGTCTGTAATTTGCAATGTATCGCATTCAATACCACCCAGCTCTAAAAGAGCTGCTACACTGGTGGTGCTTGCAGACATTATCTTACTGTCTATCTTTCTACGTACTAAAAAATTCTAATTTATAAACATTTAATACAAATACCAAAATTTTAATCACAGTTACATCTAGCTTTCATTTTACATTATGCTTTAAAGTTTCCTTTCCTCCATATGTGTATGTGCATATAAGTCAGGATGACTTTGACACATAGATCCTGTACAGACAAATAGAACAAAATTTATTATGCTATCAAATTTGAATTTTTTTTTCTTGTGAGATTTTTTTTTTTTAAATGTGAGAATTTTAGCCAGGAATTTGCACACTACCCATGGCCCTATTTATAAACAGACACATAACAAAATGAACCCAAAATGAACATGCCAGATTCAGGAAAATTAATTGCACTAGAGTCACCTCCACCTGCGTAACGTCAGCAGGAGAGGAGTACGTCAACAGAAGTCAATAGATGCAGAATTGCTCCATGTGTTTTGTTTAACACATACCCAGCTAATTCTAGAAGATCCATTGTTCACAGAAATCGATGATAACTATATCACATAGCACTGATCAAACACTTCGTAAGATTTCTTACAAACTTTTGTAATAAAATATATTTAAAAGCCCCACAAAATACTGTTCTAAGCCTGTGAATTCTAAGTAGATAAGTACCCTGGCAGCTTACATCTCACACATATCAATTTATGTCCTATTTCTGTCTATGGTCCTAAACTATAGCCTAGAATGATAAAATGGTTTGGGTCAGAGGGAATCTTAGAGATCACCTAGTTCCAACCCCCTTGTCATGGGCAGGGACACCTTCCACTATTCTATGCAATACAGAATACTAAATATTGCTATTTTTAAAGAATTGATTTACAGCAACTGAACTACCTCATTAAGAACTTTGATTTGAAAATCACATTGCAATCTAGTAACAGACATTTTAATATTGAAAATCAAGGAAGAAAATAATGCAGAATGCATGCCTTGATCAAAAAGCAGGACACAAGTAAATCCACACCAAAAAAAAAAGCAGTTTAACTGACTAACAGGTCATCAAACAAAACATGCGAAAGCATCATAACATATAATATTTGCACTGCTGCCACTTCTCTTGATTTTCCTGAATCTTAAGAGTTTTCTGTGACTCCCTTGAGCTGCTGTTCTAAATAAGTAATCACTAAATTTATTTCAGTGCAGACAGACTTTCCCTAGGGAGGTTCAAGTTCATGTAGAGGGCATTACTACATCTCAGGTGCTAAACCTTGACAACTCAATTCCCTCACAGTGGTATACCTGTGCTATAAACAGGATGTCACAAAACAACGTAAGAACACGTAAAATTGCTAAAGTAGTCTTGAATGTTTCCACAGGCTTTTGAGAACAGTGGATTTTCCAAGTTATATGAATGAGCCTTTTTGAAAGTTACAAGTTTCTCTATGTCTACTACTGAAACTAAACCACCAACCAGCCTAAAAGAACTTCCAAAACACAGTTTCATCACTTTCCCCCAACACCTTACTCTTCATTCTCAAGGGATTTACTTTCCTGGCTTGTAAATGTATGCAGAGAAGGTAGATGATAAAACAGCTTCATTATAGTATCTTAACAGCTGTCTACTTGCCATTTATATTCACTGAATACAAGTAATAAGATCTGTTACCTCTCTGGTTTGATGTTCATTGACAGGCTGGCTCCTTTGTGGAATCTTCAGCTGTTGTTCCAGTTTCTGTATCTCTTGCTGGAATACATCTCTCTCATGCTCTCGGTCAACTGCTTGCTCCTGAAAGTTAAGAAATTATGTGGATAAACAATTTGATTTAAAAACTATGCAAATCAAGTGTATTACTATTTCTTACTTCTGTTAATGTGAAGCTGGTAACAGTATATCAGTATTTTTAAGGTAACAGAACCTATTGCAGCTACCATTAACAAAAATATGGTTTATCATTTGGGGTAATAAATTTCACATTTTTTAATCAAAAAATTAGCACAACATAGACACATCAAGTAATACTTCACAAAAATGACAGGTTTGTTTCTTCTGGCCCAAGTACACTACACAAATGATAATAAGCCAGTATTTTATGATTTTTTTCCCCTAATATTTATTTTTGATAATTGTAGCATTCAGAATATTTAGGATAGAAATTTATGCTGCGTTGATATTGATGAGGAGCCATCTGAAAAAAAATTAATTATGAAGTGCTTGAATTTTGCATTTCAGTTTTACTTTTGAGCAGTTTCAGGTTTTTTATCCCAGTCTCACATTTGGGAAACACATCTCTATACAGAAAATGCACAACTGGTAACATCCAGTGAAAAATCACCTTTAAATGTCACTTCATAACTCAGACAAACCTTATCAGATTCATTAAAATAAACTATCTGAATCTGATACAAAGAGGAATGCAATATATTGAAAAAATTCAGGAAACCAGAAAAAAACCCTCAAACTTTACAAGCTGCAGATTTTAAAAACTCACCTGCTGTTCCAAGGTAACAGCAGAGTTCTAAGACTGTTAGTACAAACAGCTACTCATCTCAGTAGTCTGTAACTCTCAGGTTCATGCTACTGATAATCTCAAAACATAATGCATATACAACTATAGGACTTGCAATAGGAAGTTGTACTTCTGAACCCTGTCCTACTATGACACATTAGTTTCAGTGAGAGAACTAATTTTGTAACTGTAGAAAGTGAAATAAAGCAAACTAATCTGCGCTAATAAGTGTCTACTGCTTAGTAATTGACTATGCAGAGAAGGTGTCACAGGGTATTAATACTTATTATGTAAAAAATCATTCCACCCTACTGCTGTTATCTGGAGAGTTAGTTGAGGGGGCATGGAAACAATAGGTTTTTCCTAACAGCAGCACAGACACTTAATAAAGTGGGAAAAGCAAGAGTGGGAAAAGATAGTCTTTGCTGAAAATGAGGTAGAGTCCAAAACAAAAGTGCCGAGACAGCCTGAGGCAGGAATAAGCTGGGTAAAATAAAGAGAACTGCTACTGTGAATGGGGACAAGTACACATACAATATAACTGGCTGGAAGGTGTAGTATAATATCTGGAGGTGGATTCTTAGATACCATGAAGGAAGACTATAAAAGAAGCCTAAGAGAAATTATGCTTTCAATTTCCAAATACAAATTATACTGACTACTTAATTCAAAGATTCATAGAATAGTCTGGGTTGGAAGGAACTTTTAAAAGTCATCTAGTTCAACCCCTTGCAATGAGCAAGGAAATCTTCGACTAGATCAGGTTGCTAAGCCCCATCCAGCCTGGCCTTGATTATTTCCAGTGTTGGGGCATCTGCCACTTCTCTGGGTAACCTGTTCCAGGGTTTCACATCCTTATTGTAAAAAAATTCTTCCTTATATCTAATCTAAATCTACCCTCTCTTAGTTTAGAACTATTAGCCCTTGTCCTTCCACAACAGGCCCTGATAAAAAGTTTGTCCTTATCCTTCTTTTAAGTCCCGGTCAAGGACAGAAATGACGCAATAAGGACTCAGAGCCCTCTGTTTTCCAGGCTGAACAATACCAATTCTCTCAGCCTTTCATGTCATAGGAGAGGTGCTCCATCCCTTTGATTATTTCTGTGGCCATTTTTGACTGACTCCAACAGGTCCATGTCCTTCCTGTGCTGGAGACCCCAAGAGCTGGATGCAGCACTGCAGGTGGGGTCTCACCCGAGCAGAAGAGAGGAGCAGAATCAGCTCACTTAACCTGCTGGCCAGGACACAGTTGGCTCTCTGGGCTGCAAGTGCACCTTGCTTGCTCATGTCCAGCCCCTCATTCACCAGCACCCCCAAGTCCTTCCAGGCAGGGCTGCTCTCCATCTGCTCGTTCTCCAGCCTGTACTGATATCAGGGGTTGCCCTCATCCAGGTGCGGAATTTTCCACGGACTTCAGATTAATTCTAACAGACTTTACTGACAAACATGGAAATTCCACAAACTATGTAAAAATTAAGGTCACCAAAATGTATGTTTTCTTATTAATTCAGAAGATTCCCGTTATTTAAAACACCTAAGCTATTAATTTATACTTAGAAATAAGGAGCTGTCCCAAGCAAGCACCTTGAAGTAGTTTTCATCTTTTAAAATGTTAATTCTTGGGCTGGAACCTAACATCATTACTATCATCTGCTTCTTTATGTTTGCTCAAAATCCGGAAATAAACCAGCATTTTCCCCTGAACCAAACCTCAGTAGAGGTGCACATCCACCTTCATGAAATTAGCCTTTTACCATACTTACATCTAGAAATTTTCTTGTTTTCTCAAGTTGCTTTTCCAAAGCCTGGTTTTGCTGCCTTAAGTCCATTAGTTCTGCATTTTTTTCTTGTTCTAGCTCTATGAAACGATTGACTTGTTCTTCCAAGTCTATTTCCAAGACTTTCACTTGCTTCTGAAGGTCATCATACTCTTTTTCAGCTTGACGCTGGACTTCAATTTTTTCTTTCATCAGCTTTTCTGTTTCCTCCAGCAATTCTGGGTATATAGAAGCATCACACACTACTTTTAGATATGAATAGTTAGCAATGCTGTGAAGCAAAACCACTCCCCAAGGTATCCATGCTGTAATCTGCAGGAGGATGTGAACTGGTTTGGGTTTTTACTATTTTTCTTTTTTTGAAAATATTTTTTCTTCTGAGATATAACTATGATAATGACTGAAGCAAATTGGTGTTAAAATTACTATCCTTTAGTTAGCCTTCGAAGGACTGTTACTGAAGTTGTATCAGATCACTTCCCTGTTTAAATTTCATATCAATTAAAAGGTCTTTGTACCAGTGAAAAGGAAATGCATGGATTCAAACCACAGCTAGCATTAAACCACAAACCACAAACAGTAGTTAGCAATGAAGCACAGAAAACCCAACCCTCTTCTCATCCCCAGCATCAGTAAAATCAATCCACTCCCAGTCTTCATTATTTAACATGATACAGATGAATAATTTGAGGGAAATATTGAAAGACTTAGCAAGATTGCTGGGCAGACAGAGAGGGAAATTACTGACCTGTAACTGGAGGTTTGCAAAACCAGTGACTGCATGGATACCCAATTTTGAGCCCTCATGAAAAAGCTGGCAAGCATATAGTAAAGCCCCAAACTCTTAAGCCACAGCCCACAGAAGTACCCATTAACTAACCGTATGAAACCTTTGAGATAAAATCCAAACTGCAAAGTGCACTTACATTTGGAGAATCTTTAAAACAGGACTGATATTTAGCAGAAACAATAAAATTTATTTTCCCTATAGAAGAGAGATCCTTTAAGCACCATCATCTTACATCATATTTAACCAATTCTCATTTCTAGGTAACCAATATATATCAATATAATATTTAGGTATCATAATGAATGACTTGGCTGCAATTAGAAATAATGAGAAATAAAAGGCTGCAAAAATATCCCTCCAATACCATCTAAGTATCTGTAATTCATAGGTGAATAAGATGATGGTTATTGATGAATTTGCTTATTATGTTTAGAAATTATATGAAATGTTGTTAGTGAAATGTAAAATTGAGTATGAAATACAACATCAAAGCTGCAGGCCAGTAAGAATTACAAGTAACGTAAGTAAGCCAAAAGCCCAATTATCCTGATTAACAAAGTCAGTACGTGTAAGTCTTCCACCCAGTTACAGATTGGCCATGCAACATACAAACACACCTGCTTGGGAAGCTGCATCGATTGCAGCATCTACTAGGCCTAGGAGAATAGAGAGAGAGAAAACAAAAAAAAAGAAGCAAAGTAATTCACATGCCAGCTATAGTTTTCTTGTGGCACAACAATGTAAGAGAAAATGAAGCCAAAGATAGATGTGGCATTTAATGACAAAGTTGTTGAGGGAACTTAGGGAATGTGATAAGTTATTCTGGTATGCATGATATAAGTACCTACACATATTTATAGAATTGTTTATCCTTACAACTGTTATACATCAAAACAACTAAAATATTTAGAAGCCTAAACCATACAACAAATAACTGGAATCATAGACAAGGATACTCTACTACAGTGTAGGAAGCAGCAGGTAGTTCTTACAATTTCATTGTTACACAAAGTAGATGCAGGAAATTGCAAACGCATACCAAGATGTGCAATCTATAAGAATAGCAACATTGTAAATTGCTATAAACTTTCAGAAATTAAATAAAAAATGGAAATTTCATCCTGGTATTTATAATGTAAGCACTGCAATCCTTGAAAGGATACTTCTTAAAATACTAGGGTTCTAATCTTCCCCTCTCAAACATAAAATATTAATTTCAGTTATTAGTTTACAGAAGAATTAAAAGACACATTTACGTCATTATGATAAATGCTTTTTTTGAGTAAGCAGTTAGTTAGATTACACTGACAGGGTATTTAACTGGAATTTTCACTATCAGGGCTGAAAGCTTTCATTACCGGTAGATGAGGCTTTCCTTATCACGCAACTGTTGTGCCAGTTTTCCCCAAAAGAGGTATTTGCTAGAAAATATGTCTTCTGTGCCTAGAATAAATATGGCCATCATACGTAGTTCAATCATGTTCTGGTGGGTATGTTTGCCGGTCTGTCTTTAACTCCTTTTGGAAAGTATTTAGACCAGTATTTTTACCCACAGGTGCTATTCCATCTCCAGTGATAATGTAAATAAAAGCAGATTTTCAGAGCTATAAAGCCTTTTCTGGCTTAAAAAACAATTGTAATTTTTAAACATTTCCAAAACTTCAGTCATTTTTTGTTTAAATATCAAGAACAGTTATCATGCTAACAATAGGCATCAGGTATGAAAAGATGACACTTAACCCTATCACATTTTTATTAATGATTACAAAGGCGAGGGGAGAAACCTTCAGCAAGACTATTTATTATTTTGCTTGAAAGTATAAGAAAATCTCACAGAAAGATGGTGAGGAATACATACGCTGCTCTACTGGTCCCGCATCTGCTCTCATGGCGTCCTTCTGTCTGGAGAGTAACTCCTTTTCTTGCCGCACCTGCTGCTGCTCAGCCTCTAACTCCTGCAATTTGTTACCTGTACACAGCAGCTCTTGCTCAAGATGGTCAATTACATCTATTTTTTCCTGGAGCTGTTTTTCCAGAAATGCTTTCTCATCTGCATAACCATCAATGAGGCCTGTAGAACAACAATTTGGAGGCAGACTTAATAGACAATCAAAAGCAATTTGAATTTTTTTTCTTGTTGAAGTCACTACTGTATTCTGACATGAATGCACATGCACGTTAGATACGCAGCACCTGACAACAACTGCTCCTTTCCTTGCTCTTCTTCCACAATGAATAAATTACAGAAACACAAACACCACTTTACAGAAGCACAACACCAAATACAGCTCTTAACAGTATTTTCTCAGCACAAAACCTCTGGAGCAAACAGGAACTCCAAAGCCAGGGAAAAATACACGTGTAATAAACACATGAGAAATTCAACTCCCATTTTAGGTGCCTCATGACATTTGACCGACATCAAAAACCAGTTTCTGTAAGATCATGGGTGTCCTGTAGGTCAAGTATAATATAGATGCCTCCAACATCACAGGACACCAAAACTGGCCATAAGTGTCCATGTTTAGCACCTGAATCACTCCCAAAAGCCCTTTAACAGTTGATATCTAAGAATTTAATTTCTGCATTATTAATGCACTATTTTTCAAGCAGCACAGAATAATTCATTATCTTTTTAATAGATAATTATGGATGCTACCTTGAGAATGCTTTGTATGCTTTTAAAATTTACTTCATAGTGAAGTAGTTTGTCTAGGAACCTGAGGGGGAGCTCACTGAATGATATTACAGCTGTAAGAGATGGCACTGTCTTTGAATGAAGCAGAAGTGAGCACAAAGCTAAAGACTTAGGAAAAAAACAGGGAATTTCCTCATTTCCTTGAGGGCTGTACAAACTATACTGAGATCCTGTAACGGTATTGGCTTTAGATGACTCAGAAACATCTGACAACAGAACACAACATTTTTACTGAGTGACACTACTAAACAGGCACGCCAGATTTCCACAGTAAGGTGTGTTCTGTCAATTTTGCATGTCAATGGTTCCAAAAGACAGACAGAAGATAGAAGATCAGTCATGCCATGTGTAAACTTCCTTAGTTGGACACACACTCCCCTATCTCACAGATTTCTTTTTACTAAACCCACAGAATGTAAGTAGTATTTTCCAACAAAAAACTGTTTTCAATATGAAAGTACTTTATCAGCATAAATCCATAGCCTTGAGCCAGTATTAAAATGGATTTTACCCTGTCTTGAAAATGTATGAAAACTAAAGATGTTTCCATTTTTTAAAAATATAGACCAATCTTTTTTCCCGGATTTGAATTCACAGAGAGCATAGGCATATAGGACTGGATATTGAAACAAAATACTGAATTAGAAACATCATTAATAGCATTTCAAAAATTCCAGACAATACAAACTCTAGTAATTTTTCCCACCATATCAGTTGCTGTGCACAATGAATACTTAAGAGATTGGAAGTTGAGTGGGCATTCCCAGGTTAAATGGGGTGCACGCTCCCACTAAAAAGGTATGAACAACGAAGAGGCAGTCTGCAAAAATCACATTGTAGTATTTACTCCTGCCATTGTTTTTCCTTTTTTTTAAGAGATGTAATGGAAGTTGTCAGAGTTCAGCGAACAAATTTGCATTAGCTTTTCCATCACATTAGGTAAGTCATATATGACACCACTAAGGCACAAGAGGTTTGAAAATGTCTCAGCTACAGCAGTTTTTGTGGTAAGAAAGAAATGATCAAAATTGACACATTTTATCTCAAGAGAAGACAGAGTACCATCAAATATACAATGAACTAAGACACTGTTCTACATACCTACCTAAGGAATTTGATAAAAGAATGTAGTTTGTCAGAGCATGCTCACAGCTCAGTTCAATGAGCAGAAGAAATTAAATAAAAAGAGTTCTATGGCATCTTTGTTTTGTTATACCAACACCACCAAAAAAAAAGGTGCCTGTAATTTAGAAGTGCATTAATTTCAAATGCACCTAATTTACAAGCACAACTGCAATATATTTATCATGGGCTAAAACTACCATCTAATTCTGTCTCTTATATTCTAGAACTGTTCATGAACCAAAATAACACAGCCATTTTCTCCTAATGCATTAGCTTTTTTACTTTATTATAGAAGACTTGTGAATAACATTTCTATCAAGACAGAAATATCATCCTCCAAAGAAAGCAGCAACACACATAAAAAGCTGCCTACATTCTGAAATTCTTCAATACTAAACATCTTGTAACTCCATTTGTGCAAGAATTCTGACATAATTTCTATTTTGTGGAAGATTTAGTATTTTTGCATGTTGTGTTCCAAGCAAGATTTTTTTTTTTCACTCTTAATCTTAAAAAAGTACTAATGCCTCTTTCAGATTTGAATCTATTCCCTCTGAAATCAGTTTTTGTCCTCTCCGGTTTTGCTAAAGCCACTGCAATGCTGCAGCCAGTCCTGGTGCTGATGACACACAGTGTCTACACTGTGTGAATTGACAGGCTACCAGCTTTTCTTCACACCACATTTTAGACACGTGGCTTACAAACCTGCACTCCTTTTCTGCTTGTGTTACCCAGCTATTATTAGCATGGCAGCTCAAGTTGGATTACTTGTCTGTGTAAAAAGAGGAGGAAGCCTCGCAGGGCAGCATTCTCCAGGCATAACATTTGGCTATCAAACATTACTCTATGCTCCTACTTAGAAACAGAGAAGTCTGCTGAGCTTCAAAACTAACTAAAATATCTTTCGGCTTACTACTACAAAGATCCTACCTACAGGGTAGGTGTTTTTTGCATCTTTTCCAGTTGCCAATTACAGGTAATTGTAGAAATGCTGGGGGGATAAAAAACATAGAGCTATTCAAGCAATAAAGCTATTTCTAGGGAATGAGTTCAGTTTCTGACAGATTTGAACACATTTTCCTGATGTCAGAAAACATTATTAAATTTCTTGTGTTGTAAGACCCTATAATTTGTATTTGTTTCCTTAATGAAGTTGCATATACACTTTTTAAAAGATCACTTTGAACAGTGCAAACTGAAACATGTCACCACATCATCACAGTTACAGTGAAGATTCAGTGTCAAGAGGCTGCAGGCACAAACTGAAATACGGGAAAATGCATTTCAATATATAAAAGAATATTTTTTTCCTTTCTCCTCTTTGACAGGGGTCAAACACTTGAAAAGGCACCCAGAGAGGCTGTGTACACTAAAAATTTACCTGGACACAGTCCTAGGCAACCTGATCCATCTGATCCTGCTTTAAGCAGAGGGTAGAATATATGATCTCCAGAGGTGCCTTCTTGCCTCAACTATTTATGATTCTTGGATTCTAAGTTGTTTATATTCAAGCTTGTCTGCATAGACATGTTATAATGAAATAAATTAATTTTGAGGATCCCAACATACATGCGATTATTATCTTTAGGAAGTCAGACAATAATGAGTCAAAGCTGGGAAACAGAATCACACAGTGGTTGATGTTGGTAGGGAGCTCCAGAGGTCATGATGTCCAGAACTATTCAGAAGGCTGATAACGTTCTAAAATTTGCAAAGAAATTGATCACATTTGCAATTTATTTATCCAATTACTAGGTAAATGGGTGAAAAGTCCAACAACTCATCAAAAAAACCTACTTACCTTCAGCTTTACTAAGCTCCAAAGCCAACTGCTCTCTGGCTTTGGTTTCCTCATTAAGACGTTCTTGTAGCTCTTCCTGGTATTTGATAAATTCTGTGGCCTCTTGTTGCTTTTTGAAGGACTCTCGCATGAGTTCTGTCTGAGTAATTTTAGCATGTTCAAGCTACCACAGGAAAAAAATTACAGAAATTAGATAAACCAGATTTCTTGATAAGTAACTTTTCTACATTCCTATTTAATTAACATTTGCTTTACAGTGTCATGGGAAGTCTCACATAACTTCACTGGACATTCGATAAGATATTTACTGAACAGCCATTTGCAAAGTACAGTATGAAGACTGACTTAGTACAAAAGTCAGTGGCTTTGCCAGAGTAGTGAGCTCCATGAGCCACCTGGCTAAATCCGTGTCTTTGTTCCGGTAATTCCTATTTATGAGTTTACACTAGATTCACCTTTATTTGCATATGAGTTTTGCACTAAATATGAGTCAACTATCACGCAGCATATAGTTAGAATGGCTAAAACACATTGCATAAACCTGGCAGAAGCTTTACTATAAATTGACACAAATGGTGCTTCTTCTCTTTTTCTCCCCAACTTGAGGATAAATGAGAACAGCAGGAAAATGTAAATTTTGAATATATCACACTCTTAATGAACAAGGCAGTAAAGTAATGTTTCTTCCAACTGTGTCCACCTAGCAGAATTATTAAGGATTCTTTTTTATTCTACTCCACTTGTCTGGTGGCTTGATATTTAACATGTACTAATACAGATGTAGCATGATCTCACGATGTCACTATCCTAAAGTACTGGAAAACCAGGTCACAAAAAAATGCATACTTATTACCCAGTTCAGACATACCCAAAGTGATAATTTCAAAACTCATTAAGATTGGAATTAGAAAAGCAAAATAATGTGTAAAGAAGGAACATTAATTTTAGAAGTTTTGATTATACAAAATGTTCTTCTATGATGACAGCAAACAAGTCAATTACCAAAATCTCTACTTCTCAACTGTTAACATTTATAGCCTACATCCACATCTTTGAGCGACACAAAAACAAGTTGTCAGAGCTGAAGTAGTTCTTTGCGTGGCTTTTATGCAAAATCAGTCAATTTATTTTGAATAAGAGCAATGTAAGAAAATAATATATTTCCTGCCCCTCTTGTTTTTTTGGGTTTTTTTGTTGTTTGTTGTTGTTGTTGTTTTGGGTTTTTTTTTACTTTTTAATATTCTGGATCTTGGCTGATATTTGGAAGGTAGCAACACATACCATTTCTATAAAATATTCTGTGTTTCAATTTCTTAAAAAAATAAAAGCTTTCTCACTAACTTCAGCTAAGTTCATGAGTTTGATGAGCTTGCTTAAAAGCTCAAAAAAATCAGTTAAGAAACATTTAACAGAACACTGCACACAAAACTACCCACTTACATTTTGAAAAGAATGTCTGAATAATCAGTACATCCTCTTTTACAATCCACTGATTTTAAATATTTGATTTAATTTCTACAACATTCCATTTAGATGGACATCATTAACATGTTCATGTTATTTATTCTGACAGGAGTTAAAGAAAGGTCTAAATAGTGCAGCTGACTATCTGCACTGGTTTGAGATATTTTAAAAAGTCACAGAGTATTCTTACTTTATCCTTACATTTTGACGTCCTTAATGAAAGACCCATTTTGGATAAAAAGGAAATAAATGATAGGTTTACTGTACGTAGACAACCATAAAAGTGGCTTACTGAAATGCATGAAGTAGTCCAATTGAAACTCAGAATAAAAATTATTCTCCAGCTTTTTTCAGTAATGACAGCTGAAGGTATCATTAAAAATATCACAGGGCAAAACCAAAAGGAAGTACAAATACAAACACGACTTCTTCAGATCAACGGTTTCTCCAGGGGCTCACTGGAAGCAATTAGCCAGCTTGTGCTAGTTACTGTTACTAGTCAGCGCACCAAGGCCATGAAAGAACAATTTTAACTGACTGCAGTCCCTCCTGCAACACACATCATTGTCAGTGAGAAAAATGTAATAAGTAACACTGAAATGCTTAAAAAAGAGATCTCAAATCTCTTGAAATTAACATATTTCTGTGTCTGCTAAATTTCTTTTGTTAGAAATCATCAGAGATTGGTAGAATTAAACCTTTTTCAGTGCCCATTAAAAACTGACAAGGCAAAGAACCTGACAAGTGTACGTAGTAACTTTAACAAGAGACAAGTTTATATAAATTTTCACCGCATTCTCTTCTAGTTAAGCTAGCTTAAAATACAATTTCTTTCAAAAACTTTTATACTTACTGAATAGGGAGGTGTAGGCAAGGAGATTTTAGACACAACTTTTAAAATGTGCCCATTTTTTTTGTGGCTGAAGTGAAAAATTGAAGTATTTACAACTACAGAATTATTCTCATCCAAGTGTTCAGTGAAAGGAAAAGGATATGGTAAAGGCACACGAGATTCAACCTCGTATGTATCTTCTTCTTGCCCTTCAGTCCACAAGCCACCATACAGATTAGATGCCCAGTAGGTGCGGTAAGAATCCATTTCAGAAAATATTCCTCTTGCTGTCTTCTCAACCGTCACACGGGTATTTCGCACTAGCTAGGCTGGCTTTAGACATTTCTGACAGGAATTTGTAACAGAACATGTACATTTAACAGTCTGAAGACTCATACCAGCACAGTCGGTGACAAACCTACTCAGAATCCGCAGGAGGTCTCCGATCACATTTCAAGCAGAGTAATTCAGGGGTGGATTAATCCCAAATAGAGAGGTACAGGAAAACTTCGCATGGTTAACTCCTAAAACATCCTTCTTAGAGAAGTCTCACATGAAAAAGCAACAGAAATCTTCCAATAGCAGCTGGCAAGTAATTTCCAAGGTGAGGCAGCACAATGTTTGTTTTCCCTGCACAGGAATGCTGCAGCAGACAAGCAAGCTAGCAAAACTGAAACTAAAAATGATTTTCCAACTCAGCTACGGCAAATGAAAGAAAAATGGAGATATGCCATTATTTGCATTCCTTCTTGTTCCTGGTGTTAATTCAACAGGAAGAACCTTCTCAAACCCTGCTAGTTTAAAGGCTTCCTGTATCTCCCAGCCGAAAGAGTTCAGGGGAGTGGCCCTATTTATTTACCTATACATAACACCAGCAGGTGGAATTTGAATTACTACACCCACTACATGCATTGCCTGAAGATTCAAACTGCGCTTTAGGTCTGAAAGTGTTTGTACAGACAGGTCTCACATAGTTACTTAGAAGATTTTGCCAGGATTCTCTTACTCTTTTAAGTTTATTTGAAGAGATGGATACATGCCTGTATGCACAACACAACTGATTAAGAGGAAAGGTTAAAATCTCTTCGATCTGTAACTAGTTTTAGATTATAAAACATTGCAGAGTAGAAAAAAAATAAAGTATTCACTTTCTGAATATTTAAAAATAATTTCCAAGTCACCTGGAAACATCTGGTTTAAACAAGAATTGTATATAATCTGGTAAGTACACACCAGATATTGCAAAGCAGACAAGCTTGAATGCTGGCAAAGTATCTCCACAGAACAGCCAGAAAAGACGTCAATATTTATACTGTGGGAAATTGTGTAAACAGATGAACATTTTATTAATTTAAGGAAGAAAAGCCAAACGTATATGATCATCAGGGATAAATTCATCTTTTTATAATCTGCATTAATGAAAAGAATGTGTATTTGTGTGTTTGAGACAAAACATGGCTGCTGCTGGTATTGGCAAGGCCTCCACTACAGAGTTATTCAGGAAAAATAAACTTTCTTGATCAATCAACAATAAATAAAAATAAGCTGCTTAGAATACATTGAGTGTTTTCATTGGTATCATGAAAAGCAAATACTGCAAAAATATTAGTCAAAAATGTGTAATAATTTAGGGCTTTGTATACAACTACTGCATTTGAGGATCAGCAGCAAATGTTCAGAAAAAATAAGCACTAAGTGGAATAAATAATTGAAAATACTTTTGTAATCACAGAATGAATTCTTTGTTATAGTAAAACTTCGAAATTGTTTTTCTTTGTCTGTATCATCTACTCCTGAATGTGAGACTTCCTACAAATGTTTAACCATATTTTTAAAGAACTCCATATACTGAAGTTTTCAGCTAGACCTTAAGCAGAAAAAAGACCTCAAAAAGCCAGACATCTCTTTTGAACTGAACTCTGCTCAAAGGGAAGACAGTTGTTACAGAATGAGTTTGCAATAAATGCAATGTAGGAAATGATTTATAAGATCCACCAGACTACTTGCTTTAGATAAGTCAGAGTGGGTTTTATGAATTTGTATTTAAATTACTTTTAACTTTAGTAAGTCACAAATTAGTCATTACAGTTTTATACAAAAAAGTAGAGTACCAACTTCGTATTTGAAGTATTTTTCAAATGCAAAAAATACTTTTAAAGCATTAGACAGTTAAAATGTCATAGTACTTTCATAAATTTTTCTCCTTCTTTCCAATAGTCATGATTTACACACTTTACACCAAGAAACAAGAAAGCACCGAATTTTTAAGTAATAGTACTACCAGATTAATTAATGTATTGGTCTGTAACACAAAACACACTGCAGCCTTTGAATTCTAGTGTCAAATAGATTAAAGAGATGACTCTAAAGACAGAGTTCCTCAAGAGAGCTTAATACTTTGCTATTGTTCGAATTGAGTTGCACACAATCTGAAAGTAGAGCACATGGTAAAAGCAGTGTGATTTGGACTGAGCTAGGTATATAGCTCCCATTTCAATGAACAAGGAAGTACTCCGCAGACCAACTGACATCCCACCATACAAAGCATCCCAATAGCAAACTGACTCTTTTTTGGATACTATTCATAAAGCATATACCTCATATAAATACTGAAATGCAGACTCCTTTTCTGATAGCAAGGTGGATGTGTACTTAACCAGCCATGTTTAAACCATAGTTGGAAGAGACAGTAAGAGAGCTCCACCTTTCTGACCAGTCAATTGACTGAAATGTTTGTCAAGGGAACTGGGCACAGTTCCTCTTAATCTTCCCTCTTCACAAGGAGCAACTCAATGTGCTCTGACACGTCCTGTCTCATCTCTGGATTACAGCAGAACGCAGATGACCCGTATGAGCAATGAAAGACTGCTCTAGATTGATAAACATGCCCAAATTCAGGCTTCTTCTACAGACCAAAACAGATTTCTAACAGGAAACTGAATTCATCCATAAAGTCATGCTGGAGCAGTTTTTTCAGGGCATAGGCATCTGAAGTATTGTTTCAGTTTTCAAAATGAGCCTATGTGTTTTAAGCTTATTAAAACACATTCACAAGGAAATGAAAGAAATAAAATTGAGACACAAAATTCAAAATTAAATCACCATACCTGATCTGAAGTTTCACTGATAGCTTCCAGAAGCTTTTCAACAGCCGCTTGTAGTCGAGAACTAATATTCAGAATGAGCTCTTCATTTTCAGGATCTATTTCCACCCCACTTTCTGCAAGATGTTGGCTCAGTAGTCCCTCATCTGTTGCTCCTGACCACATGTTAATATCATCATCTCCCATGCTACTACCATGATAGGAGGAACAGGGCTCTGGAAAAAAAAACAGTTAGCTCTTCACACAGACTCTTAGCACTTCAAAATAAGAAAAACTGTACATCTGAATTAGACTTAGAAAGACAAGTCAGAAAACAACTTAAATATTTGTCTTGGTCACAAAAACAGAAAGAGAAATATTGCATACTAAAAGTCACACAAACGAGATAAATAATGAGTTAACTAAAAACAAGCAGAAGGGAAAGAGAAAAGGAGATACTAACAGAATATTTCAGACATACTTTCAGTATGCACTGGGGCTCTGATGCTCATCTTCAAACCTTTGTTATTATCAATAACCCTTACTACTTTGAATAACTTGCAATAACACTTGCAAGATTGTCTTTAAATTACAATCACGTAAAAACCCCAAACAAACAAAACACAGTCAGTCCCTGTTTTCCCAGTTATGTTACAGTCCAGTAACACAAAACTGTTCAAGTCAGTGAATCAAATGCACAGACTTAAGTTAGCAAAAGGAAAGGCACACATGCAATTCAAGCAGTTCCTCAGGACAAACAGACTAGAGCACAGAACAACGAAATTCAGCATTGGTACTAGTGAACCGAAAAGTTATTAAAATGGGCAGCTGAACAAATCAAGTACAGTGCAGCAGGACTGCAACTGTCCCTACTGATGGATCACCTGGCACCTCCCTCCTTCTCAATCTTCCTGAGGTCTGACTCAGATTAGGACATTATCCATTCTTGCTGAAAAGCCAGACATGCAAAGCATTCCAATGGTATTAAACTGATACCAATTAATCTAGAAAACAGTAAAACTGCCATATTTAGAATTCAGGGCTGTATTTAAGCAAGGTAAGTGAAAGAACAATACAGTAGGCACATCATGACAGCAGTAAATACTCTTGACAATGTGCTTTAAAAATGAAGTGCTATGTCATTGGGCTGACAGATTTTTAATGCTGGAAATAAATGCTATTGTGGAAAGCTTTTTTAAATTATAGTTCATTTAAATCATTTAATTGAAGTATATTTCTGACATATATTAAAAGAAAAATGTTTCAGTGTGGTGCTTTTTTAAATAATCAGGTGGTTTTGCTTACGATTTTCTTTAAAAAAAAATCTTATTTTTAGGACACAGCTTTATGACTAAATGAATTCAGAATAGTCAATGCCTGTTTAGCAATGAAATTGCAATAATGGGTTATTTTTGAATCCTAGTTCCTGGTTACTCCATGAATTGTTACTGCTGAACTAAAACAGGTTGTTTAGCTACAGAAATTGAAATGAAACTATAAGAGGTCAATCTTACAAATTGTATTTAAAAATGTAGTCCTTGTTGCTCTTGCCTCTTAAACAGGCAAGCAAATAACATTGGTAATACAAGTACTCTTGTTGATGTTGTTTGAATCTAGCAAGAAAATCAGATTCTAGTTTCAAGGTTTGTTGTTAGGATGGGTTTTAACAAGCTGCAACACGATTAACCACATAGTGTACTTATTATACTTTCATACCTGCAAATATTCTGACAATAATATCTGCAGCCTTTTATGTGACCCATACACAACAAACTAATTTATAGTGATCTTAAATGAGGAAGGTTTCACTTTGTTTACTTTTCTCTTATAATTGCTAAGATTTTTTAAATGCAGATATACTTTGGGGTTTTTTTTTCCCTTCTAGTTACATCATTACTGTTTCATATCTCCTTTTAGATGTGCAGGATATAATGTTACAACTGTTTTCACGCTCCAAAGGGAAAAAACAGAAGGACACTCTATGCATGGGTGGAACAAATAGCCAGATGAATGGAATATACATTCACATGGCACCTTTCATCTACACAGGATTTCAAAGCACTTTGGAGTACTGTACTTTGGAACTTCAGTCATAAACTCCTGTAGTGGTATCACAGTCATTTTCTGCCAGCACACTATATATTTGCAATAGGTTTGTAGAGCATAAAAGCTTTCTCATATCACCTTAATATTCCACCCCCCTGCGGTATGAGGAAGGCTGCAAAATTAACAATTTCACATTTCTTATTCAATGGCATTTTGATTTCTCACCACCAAGATTTGGGCTGGCTTTGGGTGTCTCAAAATATCAATAGTGATGCAGAAGCTTTAATATCCTCAGAGTAGAAAGGACCTTCATTTAAGATGGACATCCAGCAGCATGAGTATTTTCAAATGCTGTGCCAAAGTACTGTTTAAGGACTGAGTTGAAAAAAAAAACATACTCCCTACTGAGCCACCAACAAACTTACTGCAACAACTGATGCTTTTCGGAGGCCACCCATCTTAAGTACTGACCAGGAAAGACCCTGCTTAGCTTCAGAGATCTCACAAAATAAAAGCCCACAGTACAGTGGCACAGCTATAAACAAGATAAAACAATAACATATTAGTTATTGAACAATCTAATTATTTCTTGATGGAGAAAAATTATCTAGGTAATGTTTGTGTTTCCCCTCTCAGGTTTAACCCAGAACTCATGCCCTGTAACCCTTCTATTTCAGTAAATTATTTGCTTGAGAGGTACATCTGAATTGTGCAATGTTGACTGTGCATCAAAATACAAAAATATACATTAAAAAAAATGGCTCCAGAAATGTGCAGTTGGTTGCAAAATCATCTGAGCTTCTGGCTGTCTGGAAACCTTTAGAGAAAATACTTTAAAACATTGATGCAGCTCAGAATGTAATCTTTTAAAAGCCAGGTCTGGAACACGTATCTTAATCGATAATGTCTTATTAATTATCGCACATAAGTAATACTATTATTTCTTCTTGCCAGTGACCAGAACAGTACCAACTGGCCTCCAAGAACTCATAACAAGAATTTAAACTCCTGTTTTGCTTATGACAGTTCTTTTATAATTCGCTTCCTTTTCTTCTGGATAAATACAAAATAAATCAACATTAAAATACAACTTTTATATGATATATCTCAGAATAAAACACCATAATTTAACTGAAACCTAACTATAAAAATGAGGAAAACAATAGACAGCTGTCACCTAAAGTATAATATGACACATGGAAAGTTTACTAGTCTCAAAGATAGCAAAGGAAAACCAAAAAGTAACAAATACACAAAAAACTTGTAACAATTCTGTTTATACTGTGGGATTGGCAACTTAAATAGAAAAAAAAAAGGCAAATGATAAATGTTGACCTCCATATTGTGATTTCTACAAAGTGGCACTTAAGAACTTGAGTTCATATTAAACGTCTTCCTAATTGCAAAGCGAAAGTCTCTGTATCTTTTACCCCTCGAAATGGTCTTAGTACACAGCACCTTAGTACAGCATCTTTCCAGAAGATTTTCAGTGGCGGAAGCAAGAAACAGAAATGTTGTCCATTCTCATTAACCATCCCTGGCAGCTGAATGTTTAATTCCCATTTTGTACATCCTTATAATGCTGTTCCATCTCTCACCCCAACAGAACTGAAACCAAACTCTCTGTCCCCCAAGTAAAACCGTTATCACTATGTGTAAACTCTCTCCTTGTAACAGAACCTCCTCCCTTCCAAAACACATCAAAACCAAAGAAACAAAGGTTCATATTGTTTCCTTTGCCATGGAGATGACAATTCAGCACATCAAATGTCATGGCCCACTAGACCTAAAGAAAAGTGCTTAATTATACAGCGCTTAGAAGTTTCAACTACAGAAGTTGTTTATAAGCTGTCAATCAACATTTATGAAGCAATACATATTCTCAGTTTACTTCTGGGATTTCCCTGAGGAATTAAATTTAGGAGTTACAAGCTGAAAACCAAAAGTTGGTTTTGTGGTAGTTCAGTGTATAAAGCTGTTTACTACCTTGTTCCTGGTACCAGAGAACTCAGAATGTCAGTAAGAGGATTTAATGCTCAACAGATGCCATAAATGCACAGGCTTCTATATTACTGCAGTCTCTGTACCCAAGGTGCAACAGACGGAGGAGAACAGCAGAGCTTGCTGGCTCTGGCACAATGATTCCTGGCCCAAATCTCCAGAAGCAATTAACTCACCAGAATACTTTGCACAAATGCTGTTCACTTCAAATTACATGTTTTATGACTGAAATTTGAACCTTACTCTTCTGGAAATAAAATCCTGTTGTTGCCAATAACCTAGGCAAGGTCACAGATAAACCTCTACATGTTCTACAAACCAGGTGTGGTTAAAAGTATGTGACCTTAATGATTCAGCTTTTAAAAATGCTTAAACTCAGCAAAAACAGTAAGCTGAGTTCTGCTTGTGAATAAACAGGGACTATGTTCAGAAGGTCAGAGCAAATTCACTCCAATAAACACCTTATTTTACAATTTTACTATTACATTTTTGTTGGTATTAATTTATTTCTATAGATTTCCAAACTAATTAAAAACTAGTATCTGTTTGGCTAGGTATTAAAAAACACAATAACACACACAGGTTGAAAAAAACCTAGTGTCTACCTATTTCTTACTTCCATAAAACAATAGGAAAAATTTTAAAAGGTTATGTCCTCTCAGTTCATTTAGTGTTAATATACGAAATGAGAAACATGAGTCCCTTTGCTGAAAACACTTAACAGAATTTGTCATCTAATTCCATCTGAAGAAGGATCATCTGATGAAATAGTAAAACTACTATTATGGCTGTCTAACCCCAGTGGCAGCAAGGATGATGCTGTATCATGTTGAAAGAAAAATGGACAACTGTGAATACGATCCCAAAGGTGTATTACAAACTATATGTTCACCCACTATAGCTACTCTAAGCTTGAATCTTTAAATTTCTGAATGGAAACATGCAAAAAGGATAGTGGAATAAACAGCTGTTATGGACAGCTCGAATGCCTCTCTATACCATGGTGGGACATCACAATAACAAACATACTGCTTTGTTACAGAATAGTGAAATCTCACATACCTCTTCAAAATACACTAATAGCAAACAGAAGAGTTAAAACAGTCACCCTTCATCACTAGCAGAATGGAACAGACTTTTCTTCTACTTACTCTTTCATCAGAAGACTTAACAAGAAATTAACAATTCATTTCAATTACAGAGCCCCATTATGTGCTTACACAGTAGCATTACGAAAACCAGGAGTAAGTCAAAATACCAAATTAAGGTACTTTCTAACTGTGTTTTTCTACATACATGTAATGCAAGTAATCCATATTAAGAATTTTTAATGATAACAATTACTGAAACATACAAATACACACGTTGCTGTGCAGGAGCAGGCAAAAATCGAATTAATGTATTGTGCACTGCTAATATCTGCAAATGTGCAGGGCAGGCACTTATAAGAGCAGTGAAGGGCAAAAATCCCATATTAGCACTCTGTACATACAGTTATGTATACATTACCTGAAAAAGGAAGCAATGCTCTCAGCAAACGAGAACGAGGGGGAACAGTACGTGTTCTTTGAATAGGCATGATGTAAGCATGAATGCACCAGGTAATACATGATACATGTAACTGTGACAACCTGGGATCACTGCCTTCATAACCAGAATGTGTTTGTATCTCTTTGGGCAAAGTATTTTGTGAAAATCACACCTCAGACTGTACAAAAGGAACACAATATTCCTAAATTGCTGCTCTTCATACAGAAAATTTATTTAAAATAGAGTTTAAATAAAATGTAAGACTACCTCAGAAAACAAAAGAAGGTTGTGGTAAACTTTGAGCCTGGTCATTGTTCCTTTTACCATTTGGTTAGCAGACTGTGGAAAATAGTTGCTAGTGCCTGAACTTAGTTTTAACTACTTTAATGTAAGCAAACTATTCATTTCCTACTGCAAAGTAAAGTGCAAGAATACTTAATGTTGAAAAAAGTCATTCCTTCAACTATAGTCAATAGCAAATGTTCTCAATCTTTAAGGTCTCAAGGATGACTATCAAAAATTAATGCCAGAAGCTTAGTTATTCAATCTACTACTTGGGGGAAAAGGCAAAGCCTCAAAAGCCTGCATTTTCGAAAGATAATTTTCCTCACAACTAAATACAGTGAAATGTGCAAAAAACAAAAGTTACAGAGTTGTTTTGGTTTTTTTGTTTCATGAAACAGCAGTACAAGTATAAAAGTGCTGTTAACTTCAAAAATGCAAGAATTTTTAGACTAAAACTTTTCACATTTCACACAGATAACCTCTGAGGAACCAACTGAAAGAGATGTCATTGTGCTACAAATTCAAACAACCTTTCTTAACTTGGCCCAAGGCTTAATGTGACCTATATTTAAAGCTACCAGAAATCAATAATATGCCAATAATGGACATTTTGAACAAATGAGGTAAAGTTCACCTTCATTTACCAGCTGCATTATTACCCTGTAGTAGATACTTTCTTAATAATGAAATGTAGTATTTGACTTCCAGTTCCTTTTCTCATTCACAGTAGTTAAAATTCCAGCTGAAAAAAGTCATTCCTTCAACTCACACTGAACCGATCTGTTACACATTGCCTCCCCATATGATCCATGATGAATATGAACAACCTTAATGGTACCTAAAAGGCAATATGAGGGAGCACCTACTCCAGCACAAAAGAGAAATGGACAGATACAATCTCAATGCAACCACAAGAAAATAAATAGAGCCCAGGGAGTTCTTAGATGCTGGTCTAACAACTAACTACAACATCAAAATGCTCCTGTATGCTTGTGTCAACTAGCTCTCCTGAAAACAAGCTGATGGGCAAGTCTTGGCAGTTAGCAAGTTTTTGGAACAGTTTCCAAAAGGCTATTTGCATCCAACCAACTCTGTAGGAGGATAAGGAAATGCACAAGAACATACATATAGACTTGTCCCATGCCAGTTGGCCTCAGTGACCAGCAACATACCTACACACATTAAACGCACCAGCAGAGATACAGCCTTTGACATTAATTCCCACTCCCCATACATCCAGAGGTAGTCATGAAGTTGGTGGAAGATGCCATGGAGCTACGTTTCATTCTCTTCTCTTGGCTCCTTCAACAGGAACATATCTACTTTTGTATTTCTCAATCACCTTCCCATTCTATTGCAAGCTTTGCAACAGGACTCTAGATATGAGTCGTAACTGGCTTGGACCATGACACAGGCAACTTCCAAAATGTCTCTAAAGCAGTGATATCAAAAGCATTCAAATGACAAATAAGAGTTTGTGTTTTTTAAAAAAGTTTGAATAAAAATCTCAAAACTAAGGTTATTTAAATTTTTAATTAAAGTATGTAAATTATACTTCTTATGAAATACAAAACCATAAAACCAGTACCTTTTTCATATCCCACACGGATACAGGGTTTTATTGACTCCTCTGTCTCTGCGTCCCATCCAGCTGGTTTGGATGGCTGGACTTTCCCAGACCGATCCAATAACCCAAGAACATGTTGACCAATTGTCTCTTCCATTGCCACTGTTGTCTTCACAACTTCTAAAAGAATCTTCATGAGTTTTTCATTAGCCTTCTGAAAAACATGCCTGCAGGACAGAAACTAATCAGTCCTTTGATTTTTTTCTCTGATTTCAAAGTGGTTTTTATCCCTTATACACCCTTGCAACCAGAAAAGATTTGCAGTTAAAACAATACAATTAAGATTTCTCTTTTAGGACTAAACCCCACATCATGTAAATATTAAATACACATTCGTGTTAAAAGTCAGTTCTTTATACAAAATATGCAAAAAATATTTATCAATATTTCTCCTTTTATCTCAGTGTTTTATCTAATTCTTTATAAGCAGAGGTCTATTTTTGCATCATATTCATTATAAGCTTAATTTTTTCTCGAAGTGACAAGTAAGAAGATTATTCCTCTACACAGATGAAAAAAATTACAGAATAGTCCAATAGGATTATCAAATACAACAATCATATTCATATAAACTAATTACACACATGCACTTACACTGTGTATACAAATACATAAGTAATATTTATGACTTTACAGGTGTGTAGTATGAAATACATAGTAAAATAGGCTTAGATTTGTCTTTTCCTCTATGCCATTATATTGTTATGCTTTATAAAAAATAAGACACTGTTTAACCTAAAGTATGTAAACTTAGAAATAAGATTATCTAGAACAAAAGATGCCCATTATCATCAGTCAGAAGAAAGCTTACAAATATTAACAGCAAGAAAATTATTATCAAAACTGATACAAAAATAATGCTTTCTTATCAGTTCTAAGCACCTTTCTTTAGAAAGAAGAGTTGAAGGTGTTTCATCAGCCTTTCTTCCTCCATCTTCATGCTCTAAGATCTGCTCTCTCACATCCTGGTTTTCATTTTCATTCTGAGAAAGTGTTGGCAGAGGGAGAGAAGACAAAAAGGACAGAAATCCTGTCATGCCAGAATCAACATAGTCTTCTTACATGCAGTAGAATACGGAATTTAAAACCTAAATTAGTCGTGGGGGTTTTTTTAAATAAACGTCTGCACCAAATTATGAATCAAGAAATACTCTTCCGATGTGAAAAAATAAACTAAAACAAACCAGGAAATCCAAGGAAGGGCCAGTTAGAAAGAACTTTGTTACACTGATAAAACAGCCGTATTTTCTGTTGACGTTGCTATAGCAATATGAAAACGTGAGTTTACCTAACCAAACAACTGCAGTAATAATCCCCACCTGCAAGCTGTTCAACAAGCTTCTGCTTACCTGAAGTAAGAAAGCTGTCTGCCAGTATCACCTCTTGAATCTGTTCCAGCAATACCCAACATCTTTCAGAAAAATATATTACATAAAAAGAGTAGAGGCAAAAAGGAATCTTACTGGTTTCACTTGCCAGAGCTGCCAAGAAAGTCGAAGTCCATATTTACCTCTGTCTGTGTGCTGTTGTTTTGTAGCTCACAAAACAGCCTCTCTTTTCTGGGTACAGAATGTTGTTTTAATGATTCCAGTTCTTCTAAAAGAATTCTCTCCCTCTCTGCAACCAGGCTGTCATTGTCCATTGAGACATGCTAAGAAAGAGGAGTTACAGAGGCAATTTTTTTTAAGCTTTTGAGTATAATGAGTCCTGTCACTTCTAATTTTGTACGTATTTTGCACAATGACATTTCAGTCCATCTCTTTAAATCATTACAAAAACACTGAAAGTTTTCTAGAATGGAATACAGCTAGTAAATACTTAAACCTTCTTCAAGTTCTTGTACCATTTTTCTGCTTTTTAGGAAACACAAAGGTCATAATGCTAACTGGAAGGAATTTCTGGATATTCCATGCTATAATATGTTTTGCACAAGAAAAAGGATGAGAATAACTTATTTTTATAAAAAGCCTACATACACTCTTTTAGAAGAGCTAAAAGACATGTATGCCAATGATATTATTTTTGAAGACTTAATAATTAAGATAAACTAATCAGTTTTACAAGCCATAGTGCAGGGTTTGAGTAGATACTGAGTGACACTAAGTTAGGCTTATTCTTAAGCTTTTTAAGCTTTCAGAAAATACTTTGCCTTCCAGCTAAGAAACATCCTACCAAGCCCCACAGATTTTGTTTCATTCTAGAAGTGGCAAGGACTTATCTCCTAGAACTGGGGGGACACATTATGGCTACTGGTAGTGTTCAAGTGGAAATGAGGAAAAATGAAGAATTTTAAAGTATTTCTAGCCATGGCTGGTGGCTTCGCTGATGTAAATGGCTGCTATCCTGCATTCTGCACAAGGCCATGTATCTGGAAGGTGGCACAGTTGACAATACATATACATTCACTCTCTCCTCTGGCTGCTGTGCAGCACTGCTGGTATTCTCCAGGTTTATGGAAGACTAAATTGATTCATCTCACACAGAGCTTTCATTAAAGAAATACATCTTTTATAAATATATGCATATATGTGTTTGTATACACACACACACAGAAACAGATATATGTGTGTGCACACAGGTGTGTATGCAAGCACATAGTAAATATGTGCATTTCTCTCAGTATCTATATATATATATCTATATATACAGATTTAAAAGTACAAATAAATATAAATCTGCCTGGTGATGTCCCTTTGTTAACGCACTGAGTCAAACTTCATATTACCTCAGCTAATTGCACTTTAAGACTCTCAAGCTCTGCTAGGAGTTGATCTTGATTTTCTTTCTGACGTTCCATTTGCTGCATGTGCCCCTGTCTCAATAATTCTGTTGCCTGTTGATGCTCCTGATATTGCCGCACGAGCTCCTGTCGCATGTCTTCCAAACGTTCCTCATATAACAACAGCTGACTTGATGTTTCTGTGTCTGACGCTGTCATCTCAATGTGGCGCTGAAATATTGGGACAATTTTAGCATTTTATGTTCAACAAATATTTTGAGTAAATATATAGATAAATTTTAGAAAATATTTTCACAAATTAAAGCAGTTACCATGAACCCCCACTCCATTTTTGTAAAATGCTAAATATATGCTTTATATATTACTTTTATAATTTTTGTGTTCAGTTGATATCCTTTACCACAAGGGACTCAAACTGTTTAGGCAGTATTTTTAAGCTGTTCCTCGTACGAAACACTAGAATATAACCTAGCTTACAAAAAGGCTTTAAATCACTTATTGCCTGCAATACAGTTTTATCCATTAAATGGAATTACTCATTTTCATGTGAACACTGTCATATTCCTTTCCTCAGGCATGGTGCACAGGAAAGAAGGGTAGATAATTTAGATCTGAAGTTTTCAGCCCTTTAAAAGGGAGAGGGAAATATTTAAAGAGAGTTTTCATCCTAATTTATTTCTTTGCCATTTTCTCATTGAAATGGACTGTACACCCATTAGAAAAATTATTCAGACATGCTGTTACACACTGTCAATTTTTTCCTATTTTTTTTTTTTTTTTTTACACTTACCGGTGTTTCTTCTGCTTTAAAACCTTTGCCATGGGAAAAAAGTTCTTCAGAAGTCACTGATTTATGTGTGGTCTGTCCTAATATGCAATCATGGTTGCTATTAGAATGAAGCTGTTCTCCAAGGGAGTTGATCTCTCCAGACTCTTCACTGAGTTCCTTGCAAAGAGATTTCAATTCTTCTTCATGCTTAATGCCTTTTTCGATTGCTTTTCTAAGAGGACTGTCAACCTCTCCTTCACCATATTGCTTTTTAAATTCAAAATGTATTCCCTCTTGATGTACAATCTGTGTTGGTGTTTCTTCTTCCTTCTGCCTAGCAACTCCTGACAATTCAGACTGTTTGGCAAATGCTACACTCATTGACACAATTACCTGAATAAATCAGTAAAGTTTGTATTAGTTTATGTTTCACAGCATTTCCTATTGCTGAAACATCTCACTGAAGATCACCAATAATATAAATGTCAGTACTAAAAGTTCCGAACTACGATTGCAATTTTCCCCAGAGGAAAACAGAAAGGTAAAAGAACAGAGACATCTTGTCAAGCTCATAAACAGTCACATCTTAAAACACAGACATGATGTATTTAAGGTAGTTTAATAAACTATGATGCTATTTTCAGTTACAACAGGTTATTTAGCATGGAATTATCAGGTTCTTCTTAAAAAAGACCCCATTAGGCAATTTTAAAAAGTCCTGGCATACTGACTTAAGAGCAGCTGTGCTAAATTGTCTCTATCTAACCAAGTACCCTTTGTAAAAGTTTGACTGACGTGGAGGTTTTGGCTGTATAAAGAAAGCAGTGCCATGCGCTTGGTACTCAGCACAGGAATTTTACTTGACCAGAAGGAAACTGCTGGCATTAACTAGGTGCAGTTCCAGTTACAATAGGCTGGTAATTTTTATATTGCTAAGTATGTCCTTCTAATAGAAATAAACTCATTTTCTAATCATGTGAACAATTCTCTTCTAGATTTGGACTACAGTCATTTATAGCATAAGATACAAAAAGTGTGAAAAAAATAGTATAATAAATACAGAAGTATTACACCTGAAAACACCAAACTCCTCCTTTCTACAAAATGTGTTTGTCTTTTGAACTTAAACAGCTCCTAACAAAACACAACAGCCAACCATGTACTTTTTTTCCCCATAAAGAAGGGTTTTCTTGGCAACAGATAAGAGAAATGGAACTTTTACTCCAGAAATGTGGATTCTTTAAGTTAATGTCATCACCCTGTGCTAGCTGTAACATTCTTCTTAGCTCTGACTCAAACATTTTAGATGTTTTCCTTTTTCTTTTTTCCTGTCCTTAATTTATGTTAATTTGAATTCTTATTTAGATCATGAATAATGAAAGCACAGATAATTTTTCATTCTGCAAAGTGGAAACTCCTTCGCAAGTCACAAAGTAAGTAAATCCACAAGCAAAATAATATACTCTACCCATAAAATCTTGATTTTACTTTTCATGTTTTAGAGAAAGTCACTGGATCCAATTAAAAAAAAAAGAATTTTACATATTTTATTGTGCATTTCAATATACTGTGATAAGAAAATATGACAGTATGAAATTGTCAAGTGCAAAGTCTTTTGAACTGACCAGCTGCTAAGCCTTTATTAGCGAGAAATTCATGCTCTAAGCCTCTGTATTTTCTAAATAAATTCTAGCATGGAACATGGTTGCAGGCTGTATATCTTCCCTGAAGTTTTAAAGCCAAACATCATGATCACACGCCACACAAACAGAAGTTATGAGTTAGGAATAGGACAGACAGCTAAAAAACCCCAAAACATTTCAGAATTTTTTTTTTACTTTCCCATTCAGAATCCAAATGAAACAATTCCTTGTAAATAAATAATACAAAAGTTAGCATACATTATTGCAACTGTCTGAATTGTCAGAAATGGCAACTGAAAATGACAGCACTTTTTAAACATATTTTAAAGTAATAAATGAAAAATAATACCTTTGCTACTTCTTCCTCTAATCTTTCTTGGTACTGCTTTTCTAGTAATTGAACAACGTCCAAATCATTACGCATTTCAACCTCCCTACCGAGCTGTAAGAAAAACATGAAATCTCAGATCATGTATTTGTGATTTTATTTCATTAATTTC
>VWZG01006771.1:28468-54683 GCA_013396735.1 Grallaria varia | reverse complement strand
AGTTTCAATCTGACAAGGCATTTTTTAACTCAATTATATTTTCTTCTTTTTGTACAAATCACATAATTTTGTACCACAAAATAGAAGAACTGGGTAAAAGACTTTGGCCTTGTTTTTGTTTCAAAATGAATTTTAAAAGTTGCGTTTTCAACAAGTCTTCTTCCAGCACTATTTGAATTGTCAGATGCAGTGAAACCAAGCCAGCAAGCACAGCATCACAATACAAAACAGCATCACTGTTCTGCAAAATGCACAATTTTTGAGCCAGGTTTCCAGCACTATTAGGGGAGTAATGGATGGGCTATTTCCCACTTGCTTTTTTCCCTTAAGTTCTTTGGGATTATCTTTTCAAAATTTGTCCTAAATTGTGCAGTTTATACTTCAAAAGTACCAGGATTTCACTCTTCTTTCATAACTAGCGTTCAAAGAAAAATCACAACATTTTAAAGATTCCTGAAGAAATCACAGAATTTGAACACTAATTCTCTTCCACTTTAGTAAGAAGCAGCCCAACCCAAATTATTTGTTTCAGAGATAAAATTAAAAAAAAAATTTAAACCCAGGAGCAATAAAGCAAGTTTTATTGCTTATAATTTCCAGAAATGTTTTTCAGCAACGTTTAAATCTTTTTTCTCTAACATGGACTGTCTAACAGTATAGCCTAGTATTAAGATGATAACTACTACATTACTAAGAAATAATAATACATATTTCAATTTCACCTTAAAACCCAAAGCATCTAAATTTTATCAACCATATGTATATTAGCTGTCAACTGAGTTACACGATACCTCCAGTGCTTTATCTGTTCTTTTCTGATGAAGATTTTCCATGTACTTTATTTTCCTGAAGACTTCTTCCAACTTTCTTTCTGAATCTGTGGGTACTCTAAAAAGACAAAAAAAGTAGAGAATGGAAATAATAATTAAAAAAAAGACCCACATCACTAATTCACAGCCTATCACTTGGTGAAAAACAGAATTAAGTGGACCTAAACGACACCACAAACTTTATTGCTACGTACCACTCTAGAAAATAATTAATTTCAGGCAACTATGTCTATGCAAAATGTCTTTAGATGTGAAGTGCCTGGAGTTCTGAGGGTTAAACGTGGTCTGTTGAGATGAAGTTTTGAAATTACTGCTATAAAGCTCATATATATGAAATTACATTTATACATTATTACAATTATCAAATCTCCCTCTATTAATTATAAATGCTATACTACTTAATTTGCAAGGCTTATGTCCTTTCTTTCTAAGACTCTTAACAACTCTTGAAGGAACAATACCACAGAAGAGCAATGTGTTCATAAAGAATTTATTAAATTTTGAAGTAAAACACATAGCTTTATAGGAATGATTATTTGAAACATTTTTTGTATGCAGTGCAAAGCTGTAAACATTAAAATCTGATGAATACCTTGTGTGGTCAGAGGACACCCCAGTACTCTGAAGCTTATCCTGCAGATGGACAATCTCTGTGGCGTACCTTTCTTCACTTTCTTTCAGCTGCTGCTGGAAATAGGACCGGAGGTGTTCCAGTTCTTGAGCATGCTGTTCCTCAAGTTGTTTTTTAAGGTTCCCTATTTCCTTGGAACAGTACTCTTGAATTCTAGGATCTACATGTAGATTATTTGAAGGGGAGGTGAGGAGGAAAGAAATTACAATGAATTAACTTCCTCACAAGTATTTAGCAGTGATGGACTGAATAATTATTGAAGTTTAAAAAAAATTCTGATATCCTATCTATTACTTTTCCATAACAAAGAATGATAACTTTATCTTCCATTTTGCAAAATTATATTTGATATAGGTAATGGAACTTTAATTACGAAACACTGAAAAAAAGACTAAACCAAAACTGTTACACAGAATATGATTCTGAAATATTTTAGAGAATGAAGAAAATCAGAGTATCGTACTCCAAAATCTGCAAAAATCTGTTACATATTTCAAAATGTAATAAGGTATAAATAATTTAAAATTCAAAGCCATTGTCTTGTCTCTCTCCCTGAAAATACTTAGATTAAAAACAGAATATGCATCTTTTTACCCATTAGACTCTGTGAAGGAATCTGAAGACTTTCTTTTCTTGTTTTCAGATGGATAGGTTCCTCTTCTTTCCTCCTTTCTGAAGAAGATAGCCATGGCTCTTTGATCTAAAGAATAATCAAGTAAATGCTATTAACACCAGATTGTCTAGCAATAGCACAAAAATTTTAACTGCAATTATAAACACAAAAGAAAGGTCAGTGGCCAATGCATGAGAGAGTATAATCAGTAAAACACCATGTTTCATTTACCAGTCTGAGTGACCAAGTATACATTCATAGCTATTTAATCAGCCTGTGCAGAATATCCACTGTAAATCTCAAACTCCCATCTTTGGACATAGACTGTTAAGTCATAATACCTCTGACTCCAAAAGCACTATATTTCCTCTCCAAAGAGGAGAGGAAGACATTAATATCTTCCTCTCAGGCCCAAGATGCAGTTTTCACATACAAATATTTTTTTCAGAATGTATATCCATGAACACAATCACCATGAACCTGCAATCACCTCTAGATATAACTGGCTAGTGTTCTGTATTTAATGCATGGAAGTACCTAACTCAAATTTTACTGATAAAATTTGTCTTTAGGGATCCCAGACCCCTGAGATGACTGTAAAAGTTTGAAGCAAGGAAGGCAAACTTGGTGGAGAAGAATCAGATTAGGGAACAAACTGGACATGAAACAATTTGGTGGTGCCTGATGGGATACACCAAGAAGTGCTGAGGGAGCTGGTTCATGTTATTGTGAGGAAAGAAATTCTCAGTTATCTTTCAAAGGTTACACTGACTGAGGGAGGTGTCTGAGGACAAGATAAAAGTACGACTACTATGAAGAAGAGACAGAAGGAAGATTTGAAGAATTACAGTCAAGTTCACCTCACTGTGATCTCTGGGAAGGTGACAGAGCCAATAATCCTGAAAATGATTTCCAAACACATAAAACTGAAAAGATACTCCTTTTGGGAGTAGTCAGTATGGATTTATAAAGAGAAAATTATACCTGACCAACCTTTCGACATCACCTCCCATTACATGCCCACAGACAAACTGATGAAAAATGTGCATGCTCAGACTAACTGAAAACTGGTTCACCTGCTGGGCTCAGAGCGTTGTGATTGGTGGCACAAAGTCCAGATGGGAGTCAGTAACTAGTGGTGTACCTAATGGGTCAATATCAGAACCAATACTATTTAACCTTTTCATTAAGATCCTGGATGATCGAACAAGAGTACACCCGCCGCAGGTTTGCCAACTGTACAGAACCACAAGGAGTGGTTGATAAACCAGATGGTTTTGCTGCTCTTTCAAGAGACCTGAACGGACTAAAGAAATGGGCTGAGAGGAGCTCATGGAATTCAACAAAGGCAAACACTGCAACCTAGAGCAGACCAGCTCTGTGCACCAGTACATGCAGACTGACTGGGTAGAATGCAGCTTTGCAGAAAAGGTCCTAAGGGCCTTGGTGGGCACTAAGTCAAACAGGAACCAGTAATGCGCCATTACAACAGAAGTCCAAGAGCCTCTTGGGCTGCATTAGGAAGAGTGTTTGCCATCATGTTGAGGGAGGTGATCCTTCTCCACTCAGCACTGGTGAGACACAACACAGCTGGAGTGCTGGGTCCAGCTGCACTCCCAGTATGAGAGAGAAATGGACAGACTGGCATGAGTTCAGCAGTGAGTTACAAAGGAGACAGGAGGCTAGGAGCACTTGTCTTACAAAGAGAGGTTGAAAGAGCTGAGACTGTAGAACCTGAAGAAGACAAAGGTGCCTACTGGGCTTGTGGAGTCTCAAAATTTGGCTGTACACAGTCCTTGACAACCTGCTCTAGCTGACACTGCTTTGGGCAAGGGGTTGGATTAGATTAACTCCTAACCTCAACCATTCCATAATTCTGTGACATGGACAGCAGCTTTCTCCATTTTATCAGATCATTGCCTTGCTCTACCACTCAACCAGGATACATAAACACAGTTTCAAACATATTCCTTACTCATCCAGAGAGTCAAGGGAGGTGACTGTCCTGCTGGTGCGGCCTCATCTTGAACACTGTGCGCAGTTTTGATCAGTTCAGCGTAAGAAAGATATTAAACTGTTAAGAGTGTCCAAAAGAAGGCCATGAAGATGGTGAAGGGCTTTGAGGGGGAGCCGTATGAGGAGCAGCTGAGGGCATTTGGTCTGTTCGGCCTGGAGAAGAGGAGGCTGAGGGGAGACCTCACTGCAGTTACAACTTCCTTGTAAGGGGAAGAGGAGGGGCAGGCACTGTTCTCTTCTCTGTGGTGACCAGTGACAGGACCTGAGGGAATGGCCTGAAGTTGTGTCAGGGGAGGTTTAAGTTGAATATCAGAAAAAGGTTCTTCTCCCAGAGGGTGACTGGGCATGGAACAGGCTCCCCAGGGGAGTGGTCACAGCACCAGGCCTGGTAGGGCTCAAGAAGCATTTGGATGATACTCTCAGGCACACAGTGGAACTCCTGGGAATGCGTGCAGGGCCAGGAGTTGGACTCAAGGATCCATGTGGGTCCCTTCCAACTCAGCACACTCTGTGATTCTGTAATTCATGAAATAGATAAAATTCAAATGGTCATATACTCCAATGCTATAAAAGTTTACCTGTTTACAATCCTTCATCAGCTGTGTTTGAAGTGCTTTCAGCCTGCTGTATTCTTCCATTATTTTACGTAAAAGTGCATCCATACGTTCTTGCACAGTTAAATTACATGAAGAACCAGGGACTTTAAAAAAAGAAAACAAACATCTTACCATAAATTTTAATACAGATGATTTGTTCACAAGTTCTTCCCTGAAGAACTGTCTGATAAACATTATACGTTATTGTAAGAAGTGAAGGCCCTTCCAGATTTTAGATGCATTTTTATGTTTTGTAACATATGCATTTTTTATACAGCTGCTAGCTTCTACAAAAGGAGGAAGAGAAAAACCCTGAACCATTTTTTTCACCAATTTCCACTATAATGAAAACAAGCGTAAGAAAATATCCATAAAAAAAAAAAAGAGCAGGTCAGAATAATGACCAAATCTCTAAAGCATCTATTTAAGCACATGAATTAGCACTTGAACAACTAATGGCACAGTTGCCAGACTGAAATACTTGAAATCAGTACTTTTAACCAGCATGACAGTACAATGTCATTACCTTGAGATTGACCCCTGTGTATTGGTAATTCTACGCTCAGTTTTTCTTTCACAGCAGCAGGACTACTGCAAATTTCCTGTTCCCTATCACCAACTTCTACAGCAGCTGAAGAATGTTCATTCTGATTGCCACACAGAACCTGTACAACAAATGAAACAAAGAAAAAGGTAAAGAATTTTTTATTAATTTATCAATCACAATTCACAAAGAAAGTAAGAAAAATAGTGGGAGGAAAGTAGTATCTTGTGAGTATTAACTTCTGTGAGAATGATGGTATAGATGTTGTTTTGAATCGTAAGAATCTAGAAGATCTTTAAAACCCCTGATAAAAGGAACAGATATGAAAAGACTTTTGAACTAAAACATAAATGCATACATTTTCAAATCGTTATTTAATTTGGAACTGCCAAGTATTAAAATCTTGCCACAAAAGGCCTCCTTTATTAATGTAGAAAGCAAATTTACATTGTAAATGTCTCATTTTCATAAGCTGCAATTTTACTTGCAGGAGGAATTCCCTATGGCAGGAATTTGTATCTTTTTAGAGATTACAGTTCCTCTTGCTCTTTAAGTGCTGAACAAATTGGATAAAAGGGTATGGCACAAGAAAAGCAAGTCATGAATGAACAGAATGCCTCATGGTGTTTGGTGCTATGCGGTCAACAGAACAGCTGCCATATTCATAATGGGTAGGCAAAGAGGAGATTTATCCATATGATTTCTGAAGATAAATGTTACTTGAAAAGAAATGGCTAGCTCACAGTGGGATTCTTTATTTAAAAATTCTGGATGCTACAGACACCAAATTCAATTTTCAAAAGTAAAATTATAGTTTCTCCAAAAGCTCAATATGGGATCACACAGATCAGCAGCATTTTTCAGAGCTATGAAACAATGCCAAAGATTCTCATTCAGCTGCTATGTTCTGTGAGCCATCATGGAGTCTTTAATCTCTCCTATGTTGGATCTCAAGTAAAATAGTTCTGCTCTCCAGTTTCCTGAAAAGGTGTTGAAAAAAGTCCAGCAAAGAAGAAAAAAAACCCCCAAACCACAGACCTCATCCATCTGAAGTATTTTAGACTGGGAAACATGGCTTATAATGAATGATGAAAGCAGCTTAATTTAGCTAGAAATAAGTTTAATAAGCAACTTAATTGCTGGTCAAAAAACATCAGTAAGGGCCATCAATGTCTTATACTCTATAAACAAAATAAACGGGAAAATATATTATTGGGAATTGATACTAGAATAGAGAGTAAAAATAAGCTTAAATTGTGGGCTATAATATTTAGTTACTGAAAACAATATAAACAGCAATTTTGTTATATTTTGAGATGCTTTTAAGTCTCTGCAACATATGCTGCAGCTAAGAAAGAAATTACTATATTATTGCATATACAAGAGGTGTGCATCAATATGTGTGTGACATCAGACTGTCAAATCAAAATAGTGAGACATGGAGAAAGGAAAAAAGTACTGCCAAACTAGTAGACATGAGACAAACATTAGCTAGAAGATTAAGACTAGGTACAAGACAAAAGAATTGCCTAGACAAGGATAAAAGCCAGTTTAGGGGGGAAAAAAAACCAAAAAGCCCTTGCAATGCTATTTTGGAAGCACAGGTTTAGCATTTTGACATCAATGCAAAGAGAAAAGCTGCAAAAAAACCCTTTAAAGATGATATAGAAAAATATGACGATACACTACACACATGATTTTTTGTTTCCAAAATGTTCATTTCAAAAAAAGGCTTTTTGTTAACTCTTACCTGAGCAAGTCTGGAACATTCCTCAGTTACACCTTCATTCAGTTTTTCTATAAGTCTTTGTGCAGATTTCATGTCATCATCTATGAATAAAAATTATTCATATTATTTTTAAATACTATATGCACAACAACTTTTCAAAGGCCTAACTTCCTGACTCAGTGAGGTTGCCTCTTCAGGTTTTAGAAAGGCGTACCTTTTAGTTCCCCTCTTTCTTGTTCCCAGGCATGGATAAATTCAATTACTATTGTTGAGCTGCACGTTCAAGAGAAGCAAGAGACAAGAAATGGCTTTGTGTGTTAGTGACCTCTAGAAAGATACATCTACAGAAACATACTGGAGGGCAAAGAACTTAATGCCAAAAATTTACAAGGGGAAATCATGGGGCAACAGAAAAAACTGGGATAGTGTAGGGCTAAGTAACTCTTATCTGGAAGATACTGCTACTGAGGAGGCAGTTATTTTCACTCAGGAATCTTTCCTGCCAGGAATGAGGCATCCAGAGACAGTTGGAGATGTTTCTCTGCATTCATCCTACAGAAGCTGACTCCTGGGGTACGGAGAGACAACGCTCACAGACGGTACAGGGTCTCAGCAGCCAGAGGGGGAGCCGAGGGGGGAAGCGACGATAAGGCCCAGGGAAGGAACAGGAGGTTTGCCTTTGCCCTGAGCCTCGGCACTGCTCACAGCACTATGAGGATTTGTGAGTTTTCTGCGTCCTTGCCTCTGAAATAAACTTTTTGAATCCTTTCCACTACTTCGGCATTTTTCGGGGGGAATACCTGCATGTATTTTGCTTTACAATAGAAAACCATCATGATAACATAAAATCTCACTGAGGTAAAAAGTAGTAGCAAAGTTTACTTAATGTGGGCAGGGAGTCAATGCAGGAATTCAAAGAACAGAAAACAGAACAAACACAAAAATATTTTGCTGATGCATTTACTTATTTCACCTTATGGGTGAATCTATTATATAGTTCTTTACAACTAATTGAGCTAATACTTATAGCAAACTTTTTATTCCTGATTTCTCTATATACTTTTTATTTTAATTTTCCTGACTAAGACTACATGCAATGGGTAAACAATTTGGTACAAAACCATTTCAAAACATTCTATAAAACCAATTTATTGGATAGCTACATACACAAACTCTTCTACTTGTTTGTTTTGTTGGGTTTTTTTAAGACACTGTTTTTCATATGAAGAGCTTCATTCTCATAATTTTGATCAAGTTACCTGCTTGTTGAACTTTCAAGGACTGGAGCTCCAGCTGATGCACTTTTTTAAGATCATTCATCTCTTGTAGATGACTATGAACAAGTTCCTCTTTAAGACTGCAAAGTGCACTTTCTTTTTCTGCTTTCAAGTACTCACGAACCTGGTCTACATGAGCTGAATAAACCAGGGATAGGCAAATCCGCTGTGCTTCCATCTGTAGCTGTAAATCAGTCTTTGAATAAAAAGATATATTTTACAAAAAGTGAGAAACAAGAAAACAGGAAGTACAATCTTTGCAAATTTCTGAGGCTAATAATGTGTTTAATGGAATGCTGCATATAAAGTATGAATTAGGTAAATTTGAATATACATAATTTGGAAAACTGAGTTTCAACAACACAGTAAGACACCTCCTCAACTTAAAATAAAAATCAAACTAAAATCAAGAAATCTCAATATGCTTTAATTCAGGTTTCGCAGCAATCAAACTCCAACGAATTCTCACCCAGTGAAGCAAGAGCAATATCTCTGCTAACAGAGTAGGTTACAAAAGTTCACTTCAAATATAGAGAAAAAGACTGCATTAATAGCAAACCTTAAAAACATTGATTTCCAAGGCGTCAAGTTCTAGTTTGCACTTTTGAGGATGTTACTGTTAAAGCAAAAACATGTTTGGGATAAGCCAATAGGAAGCTACTTAGACCTGAAGTTTGACAAGGCTTTTAGACAGCCGTGGACTGCAATGATTTGTAGTTCTATAGCAGAAAATTGCAAGATGCTTATCATAGCCTTATAAAAACAAATAAACACACAAACAACCGCCCCTAAACTAAACTATGACACAGCTGTTGCTCCTTTCTATAATCTCATGACTGTTTTCAATGTGGCTTTGACTGCGATTTTATTTCTCAGGAAATAAATGAATTACAACACAATATGAGCCAGTGGTATTAGTTCACGGTTACGTGGAGTTTTATAACATGAAAAGAAATCTAAGAAAGTAGTGGAAGACTCATTAGCATCTATTTCTACAGAACACTTTGTTGCATACATATTGCAGCATGCTATTCAACTTCATCACTGTATCTAAATTTAAAGCCATGTTTATGATTCCAGCACCTAATTAAATACGGGTAATTCAATACTTATTTGTATTGACAAATAACAATCCTTTCCATATTGCCTACAATTCATTTACAATACCAAAAAATACAAGCAAAATTGCTCCAGCAAAACTTAGAGACTGGTTAGAATCACACGAGGTCTTGCTTCTCATGCTCATATCCAGATAAGCTTCTTAAAAAGTGATAACCGCATATACACAAATATTTTGATAATGTAATATTAGTATTTCACCAGTTTGATATTTCAAAAGTTTGATCAAAAATCACTGACAATATTTTTTTATATGGTTCGAGCACTTTCTTTCATTGAAAAATAGCATCCTCATACACATTGACTACAATTATAATACTGGTCATTCATGAAGTCCCTTTCAACCACTGGTCACAGTGACACGCACACACACATGACCACACATCTGTACTTCAAAGCAGCTAAGAGGAAAAATACGACGTAAATTTCCAAGCGTGAGCTCCTACAAATTTCCATAGGTAAATTATTTTCTATAGTGTTTTATGTAACATACCTGTTCTGATTTTAAGGCATCCACTTGCTGCTGAAGATTGTTATTTTCACTCTGTGTAATGGCCATTAATGATGTTTCATCTGTCAGTCTGTCTGGCATCCCATGTAAATGTTCTACAAGAGACTGCCGTTGTGGTTGCAGCATTTGCTGGACCTCCTTTCTTTTTGTTAGCTCATGACTGCTATTTTTATCTGAACCTACATTTCCTCTTATATTTATTCCTTCATCAGCTTTACTCCTTGGACCAGAGGGTTTATTTCTACTTTCAGATGCTGCAGTAGCAGTCTTTAGAGATTTTCCTTTAGAGCATTTTATCTTAGGGTCATTACCACTACTATTTCCTTTCTGAGCACGGCTATTTATGACTTCTAGTTCTTTATATTTTGCTAGAATTTGTTCTTTCTCATCTTTTAGGGATTTGACTTTTTCATTTAAATGACAAATTTCACTATCCCTTGACTTCAATTGTTCAGAGAGATCAGAAAGTCTCAGGGATAATTCCAGTTTCTCGCGCTGAGTAACCTCAAGCTTCTCCATAAGTTCTGTTGCATCTTTCTCAACAACTTCCCCAGTCTCAGATGTGTCTGCCCGGGACACCTTGATTTCTTTACTTCCTTCAAAACCAGAAGTTTCAGTTTTAAATAAAACTGATTTATTGCTTTGTAAATGGTGAAGTTTTTCATTCAAAGCCTTGAGTTTGCTTTTATAGTCAGCTTCCTGCTTCTTCTTATTCTCTTCTAACTCAGTTTTTGCCTTCAGAAGGGCTGCACATTCTTTCTGCAGCTCTTTATAATTAGCTTCAAGTTTTTTCTCAGTAAATGAAAAGGCACTCTTTTGCCTTTCACTAGCCTCTTGCAGCTGACTGTTTTGGTTTTTAAGTTGCTCTTTTTCAGTAATCAGCTTTTCTATTCTTTCTTGCAAGTCCAAAACTTCTGTCTTAGAGCTAACACTACTGTTACAAATTACGTTTTCTTCAGAGCTTACCAAAACACTTTTTAGTTTTTCTTCCAGAGTTTCGTTTTCCCCTTTAAGAACATTATTTTGTGTTTCTAATTCTGAACATTTTTTTTGAAGGCTATCCTCTCTCTCCCTCATTTGCTCCTGCATCAACTCAGTTTTAAGCTGCAGCTCTTGAATTTCTTGTTCAAGGGTGCCCTTCTCTTTTTCCTCTTGCCTAAGCACTTCAATCTCCTTCTGCAGCTCACGGATTTGAAGTGTCATTTCTTCAGATTTAGAATTTACAATAGACTGATGTAAATCTTTCAGGTTTGTAATCTCTAATAACAACTGATTTTGTTTTGTGATTAAGTTGTCCTTTTCATATTGCATGGCTTCTATCTTTTGACTCATTTCATTTTGTACTTCATCTAACTGCTGTCTATGGTGCATATTCAAGTTATGTTTAAGGCTTTCCATGTTTACCATGTGCTCATTTTTTAAGTCTTCTTTAAGTCTGGAAAGTTCCTCTTCATGACTAAACAGAAGGTTTGTTCTCAGTCTCTCTAATTCTGCTTCTTGAGATTCTGCCATTCTGTCCAAAACTGCATCCTTCTCCCTTTCTAGCATCTCAAGTTTTATTTTGTAATTTGTGACTTCTGCCTCATGTTTTAATTCTAAATCCTTCCTAAATTCAGAGGCAGAAGCCAGCTGAGTTTTTAAATCTTCAATCACAAACTGGTATTTTTCAGCTTCATTTAATCTACATTCCATATCCACTATAGTTTGCTTGGCTCTTTGAACCTGCTCTCTTGAAAAATTCAGTTCTTGGAGAAGATCCTCAATTCTAGTTTGCTGAAAAGACTTCTCTGCTGAAATTAATTCCATCTGTTGTGACAATTCTTGCTTTATTTTTTCCCTTTCCTTATCAGCATCTTGCAATTTCACATTCAATTCATTGATTTTAATATTCATGAAATGCATTTGATCTTTAGTAACATTCTCATTCAAACACGGACCTGAAGTTTTCTCCAATTCTACTTTTTGTTGCAAAAGACGCTGTTCTACTTCCACTGCATGTTGCTTAATTAATTCTTGCTTCATTTGTACAATCTGCTGGCCGTGCATTTCATCTAATTCAGCCTGAAGTTGTGCCAGTCTCCTTTGTGTTTCTAACTCCATTCTTTGCACAATGTCAGCTTCAGATTGGCTGTCTTTATAACAACGTTTCTGCAATTCTTCCACAGTTCCCATTAATTGCTTTATTTCATCAGAACATTGTCTTTCTTTCTGTTTGTAGGTGGTAAGTTCAGCTCTCATATTACTTATCTGCTGGTTCTTTAGTGAAATCTCTTCTTTCGATTCTTCAAGTAATTTATTGACATCTGATAATTTTTCCTTAAGCTGAAATGAATTCTTTTCTTCTTCTCCAAGTTTTGCTTCCAGCTCTTCAACTAATGCTTCTTTTTCTTGTACTTTACTCATATCTTCTCCCTCAGTTTTTCGTTTTTCCTTTGAAAAATGAACAAAACCATGTTCTCATTTTTAGTTAATTATCTGAACATATAAGAACACTTATAGACTTGGCTATTTAGCCTTTTTTTAGAATGTCATTGATCATTGATAAAAAACAAATTATTTTTTGATCTCATTCGGAGGTTTTCTGTACCTTCAGAATAATCAAGAATCACTACCTCACCTGCATCATCATTCCCCTTCTCCTCCTCTCTCCTCCCTCCCTCCCCCACCCTCCCAGTGTCACTTACCACTTTTAACGACATTAAATTTTTTTAGATGTTTTTAAAATGTTTTCCATGAAGGATTAAAAAAAAAAGTACATGAAGTAAAAGATTTATTCTTTCTCTAAGACAAAAAGCATTGTTCAAAAAGGTAATTTTTTTTTTCTAAAACAATGTCATTCAATGAAGGCATTCTACCATACAGAATAGTTTCATATTTTGCTGTAAGTATTTCTGCAACTTTTTTAAACATAATAAAATTTTCACTTTTAAATAATACACATTCTGTTAGTTACAGAAACAATCTTAAAAACTTAAAATCTTCACGTTCAGTTTATGCAGCACACTTACTATCTGTGCTTTGGCCCTCATATTTCAAAGGCACTATGAAATAACAAAAAGAGTTTAGGAAAAGAGATCTTTATAGTTAGGAACGTACCATTTCATATGTTGTGATTTTCTCTTGAAGATGTGTAATCTGATCTTCAAATTCTTCATTCTTTTTTTGATAATTCTTAAGCAGACATTCTTGTTCTTCTAGCTGTTGTTGATGCGAAAGTATCTGCTGCTTGGCTTGCAATAAATCAGCAGCTGTGCAACTATGGCTGCTGTTCCTTAGGGCTTCACTTGCCTGCAACTTGAATGACAAAAAATAAAACCCACAATACATCAAGTTTTTCAGAAACAGCTTGCACTACATACAGAAAGGGTGATCTTTACTTTCTTCCACATCACAAGGCCAAAGATTATTGTAAAAATTCCTAAGTTCTTTTGGAGGAACAGAAACATCCTTATTCATTTGGGATGTCCAACCAATAAAAAGATATTTCATATTAATTTAGTATTAATGGTGAGCTAACATAGGACAGCAGTGTCTCAGAAACATTACTAAATAGTCAAATTAACTGTTTGCAACTACTGAGCCCAAAATCAGATTTTTAACAATAAAAGCTCAGACTTCAGAATACAGTCCATCTGAAGCTCAAAATAAGCTATATAATGTGCTTAAACAGCACAAATGCTACAATATTCAACTGCAACATTGTAAGCATAGTCTGAGTGTCTATAGCACCTCAAGTACCATGCTTTTTAGGAGAAATGTTTCTTGGAGCTTCACTTCATTATTAAATTACCTTCTAATAACACCACAAAAGGCAGGTTTTATCTAAAAATATAGGAAGGACTGCAGCATGAAGTTGTGGGCCATGGAAGTTGATGGCAGGATCTTCTGATTTCAAACAGGAAATGTTGGATTTCCACCCAAAGCTCTGAGAACTAAATACACGGGTGTTTTCCCCAAAATAATGGCCACAATTCAGTATTTCTCAGAAGCTATTACCACATACTATGACAGAAAACAGACTAATCCTTATCATTTTACAGTTAATTAGTGTACTTACTATAATGACAACTGTAGGACCAGTAAAAGGACTGCTGATCTATACAAAGAGACTAATTCTTCAAAAATACATAGAAAATGTTATGCTTCTGCAGGAAGTAGCCATTTATGGACCTTCCAAAGCAACACCTGTTTTCAAACTCAAATATATCTTGGTAACCCTGTAACTCACATGCTGAAACTGAATCTGCAGTTTTTGACTTTGCTCAGTAAGCTCCAAGAACTCCCTCATAGTTTCATCCTTTTCTTTCCGTGCCTGTTGTAGGTTAGTAGTGAGCTGAGTAATAATGTCATCTCTTTTTTTGATAGCAGCTTCAAATTCTTGCAGCTATAAAAGATAAAATTGAAACTATTAATGCACATGAAAGCCATGGACAAAATAATAGTAGCTAATTTTAGTTAAGTAGGAATAAGTTATTCCCAACCTCTCCATTTAAAAGATGTCACACACTGAAACCATTTACGTTTTCACAAACTCTATTTGTAAATACTTCAGAAAGAGGTTTTTCCCCCTCATTTAACAATATATATGACCTCTCCAGAAAATACAGTTAACAAATAACAAAAATCTGAACCTTTAAGAAGGCTAATTACTTAAATACATAATTTGCTTTTAAAATAAAAAGCATGGCCCCATAAACAAACCATCATAAAGAAAGTCAGAATATCTACTAATACTGTTTCAGCAATTTTGTACAACTACTCATGTTCTTACACTTTTCCCACAATAAATGCAAGCCATCTCTCACTGAAAGTGCAATAAATTGCATTCATCACACTAAAAGAAAGTAATAGATACCATGCAGTATACTAACTTGCAAACCCAGAAGCTGCAAAACTGATACAGCATATTTAATAGATGAATCTTTTATAATTTGTAATGATGAAGAAATTATAAGAGTACGAAACATTCTTTGCAACTGGTTTCTTTTTTTTTTCTAGGATTACACTCAAGCAGTCAGAAATTCTACATTAATTGGTAAAATTTTTGTGTGCATTTATATAAACATGTTACTCACTTTGAAGTCCCTTTGTCAATTTGAACTCTTTAAAGGCAAGCGGAAGCCTCATCTCTGCACAGTGCACATTTCTTAAATCATTAGTCACTTTTTCTAACTGTTTTGTTTACAACATTCCCCAAAAAAAACATCAGAGTTATGTGTTGTCTTGGATGCTAACAGTGTAATGCTCCCAGAGAAAGTTTACTGATTTAGAGGATAATGACATAAAAACCAAAAGTTCCAACTAGAAGTGAAACTAGGAAAAGAATTAGAGAAAATTATTTTAAAGTGCTTTTCAGAGCACTGGAGTGAACTCCTACTTTAAAAGCATGGGCCTACTGGAAATACTAGATTTTTGTTATAGTAGAGAAAATCGGGCACAGATCAGGAACTTAAGTGTGTCACATCTTTGCTTTTGTATCTCTTCAATGAAATCAAATAAGTAAATTTGTCAGCTCCGCTCCACACAATGTCATATGTTTTTCAAGTTTTAAAATTCAATTTCTCTTCCTGACACAATAGGCAGAACTAAAGCGCACAACTACCTTCCCCAATCCCCTTTTAAAATTCTTTTTGTTTCTTCTGAAAAAGAAATCATATGCATTTCTCAATGGAAATACTATGCACTGTATCACTATCACACAACAATATACTGCAACTATTAAAATATTATTGTACCACAGCCCAAAGTCCCAGATTGTTTTAATATATTTTTATTTTTTAAATTGTAATTATAGCCATTTAAAAAAATGTTTTCAGCTCTTTCAGGAAAAACTAACAGTAGCTAGAATTGTAAGAAACTAAAATTATGCTTATTTTCTTTATTATGCTATAGTTATGACTATTATGTTTAGCACAACAGATACAAGACAAAATAATTAAAATTCAACACCAGAAAAAAAAACCTCTTCCAGGGCAACCACTTAACTGGTGGCATGGTGGAAGACACGACATCTATTTTCACAGATAAAATAAAAGTGCAAGCAGAAAAAATTTTAACTGTGCAATAATAATGGTGAGAATACCTGAATATTAGAACTGTTTTTTTTTTTTATTCTATAGTGCTTTGCCAAAAAACAAACAAATAGGAAACACAGTGACACAACCTGAATCCAAATTAAAAGAGAAAGAGATAAGTAAGACATGAAGCACAACAAATCACTGACTTGAGTGCATTATACCACTGTCTTAAATTGGAACAATAGTCTTTACTTTAAAACCTAACTTTATATTCCAGTGATATTTCTGAAGGAATGCGTCTCTGTAAACCCAAATTATTAGATGTTTTCAATTCAGACATTCTGACGCAGTTGTTTTTGTATTTCAGGCTGTGAAGTCTGATGTGCAAACACATTTTGGTTCAGTTACGTTATTCCTTAGGGAGTAAAACCTGAGGTTTTTTGATCTTGGAACTAGAGAGGAACTGGGGCTTTTCCTGAAGAAAACTGTCCTTCCATTCCTGATTTGAAGAAAGTCACAGCAAAGAAGACTGGAATTTTAGTCACAAAATACAGAGAAAAAGGACACAATGGAAACGCTGTTCAAAGTAATAGAGCACATGGTATATCATTGAAAGAAATTATGTGTAATTAATTCTGTATCACAGACTGACTGCTTTCTGAACAGTTGCCATTAAGTGTGAACTCTTTCTGTGGATGCTCTGCATTTTTGCACAAAACCAAATAGCAAGCAGAAAGCAACATAAGGTAATTATACCTGTTGCAATCCTTCTGTACCATAGGCTGCCCTCATTTCTTCTATCTCTCTGCTTAGCTCTTCAATATCTTGTTTCCCAGTCAATTCATTCTCCATCACCTCTAGCTGCGTGTGAGAGTGCTGCATTCCATGCTCTGAATGAATCTCTCCAACTCCAAATTCTTCTTCCTAAATCAATCCAAGTTCCTTTACACACCATTTTTTACGTTGTATCACAGTAAGTAAAATCAAATATCAAATTGTGTACCAAATGCCACCTTAGAGCATTAACATACAATGAAACAATGAAGATCTTATTGCCATGGTAACCTCCTTTGTTAGTGTAATTCACACCTCAAAAGCATTGACATAAAGCTTTTCTGCAAGTTCTGCTTTATAATCTTAGCCTTAATAGATAGAGTAAATAGGTTTGCATTTCAAGTTTAATAATACACTACATTCATATAGCAAATAATGCAGATGCAGAGAACAGCATGCAAAATAAAGTATTAGTCAGCAATATAGTTTGTTCAAAACAAACTGAGGGTTTTAGTACTCTCCATTAGTATTACAATCCAATTTGCAATACTGTACCCTGATTAAGTCTGCAGGTATAGCTGTTCTTGTCTCAAATCTGCAACCATTTACCTGTACAAACACAATTTCTAAATACATTATTTGAAATAATGCTTGATTACCTATTTCCCATTTATTTGAATCTTATGTGGCAATTCCTGCAGACCCACAGGAATTGCTATGCTACAAAAATTTATTTCATTTGAAATACAAAACAGCTTTATATATAGCAAATTGCATCAAAGTAAACACAGGTAACAGATAAAACACACAAAATTCAAAAAACAGATACTTTCTAAAAACAGAAACCTTGTTACAAATCTAAACATCTAGAGAAAACAAAGGAATTCAGATTTAAAGGTCAATACAAAGCTTTATACTTTACATTATTAAAATACTCTAGTATTGCATTTTAAATTTTATGTTTAATATTCTGTATATCACTAAACATACTTATGTTGTCTGAAAGATCCTTATACACCACAAGATTTACTCTTTCCAAAAGCCACCTATCTCTCGACAGTGAATTAAAGGCAGTACCATAGATTCCCATCCTCAATTTGAAGGCATTTTGGGAAATTGAAAAAGAGAAGACACATTTAACGTAAGACATTTGAAAAAAAAATCCTCTTTCACTCACCTAACACTGCAAGCCCTTTCAGCTTCTATGAGAATTTTGGTTCTACAGACCGTGCAAGCCAGTAACAAGAAATCTCCAAAAGGCAAACACAAGCCAAAGTAGCAGTTATACATTAAAAAAAAGATGAAAATGAAAAGAAGATGCTGTGTACTTGTGAGTAACCACAAAACAGACAGGCAGGCTTTTAAAAGAGCAGACCAATATTTAAAAATAGAAAGCATGAACTGCTATATTTCTCCTCGGAGATGTTTACTACATCAGAGCCTGAAACAAAAATAATGGTACTAGAAATGGAAAAGCATCAGAGTATTTCAGATGCAAACACTATGTTTAAAAGAAACAAACAAAAAGCTATAGTGCTCGGATGTCCACCATAGCCTAGATAAGGGCTTACTTAAAAAGAACTGGCCTGAGCAAATCAGTAAGTGCACTCTTACAAATGGGATCAATATAGTCATTGAGTTGGTATTAAGAGAATGAATAAATCTGCATTAAGAGAACAATGTGCAGAGCTGACACAGTGTCCTCTCAATTTCTGACTTTCTCAGTAAAAAGAAGACACCACAGAGAGAGTACTACCTTAGTTTAGACAGAATAAAGAAAATTGCAGCAAACAGCAGTCCAGGCAGCCCAGAGAGACACTGTGCATCATTTGTGTATTGCCAGATGTTCATTCTATGTTCAGATATACAAGTGTATACAAAGCGCCTGACACCAAAGTCTTTATTCACATTTTGGCACACGCCCCAGATTAGTAACAGCAGCAGTTTAATAGAAACTCTGTTAAGTAATCCTTTCTTTCCCCTTTTTAACATCCCTTTTATTTAGGCTTAATTGATAAAGATGTAGTATATTACTATTGTAACCCACCACAGTGGATATGCTTCTCTTCCTGTGAAACACAGCTATGTGCAACAATCAAAGACACTTGGATGCTTTATAACAAGAGCTAACACGAAGGGCATGAAAGCCTTATCTCATTAGACGTTCCAGACTCCTTGGCAGCTGCAAATTCTACAAAAGACCTTTAACTGATAAAAGGGATTTTGCTACAAACACTCAAACCAACTGTCCAGAACATCAGAAATCGCACCTCGTTTCACAGGAGCCTAGCTCTTAGACATCACACAAGTACCATGGTAGTCCATGTTGTTTCTCATCTGATCCCTTCTTCTTTCAAATGCCTTATGTCTCCTGGCAAAGTGCAAGTTGAAACATGACAGGACAACAAACTGCCCTGGTATCTGTGAAAAAAAGCAGCCAGACAGCCACAGCAGGATGCTGTGCTGAGGGAAACCTTGGAAGCAGCCAGGCAACTCCTGGCATGACAAATTCTGCTGTGTCAGAGCAGACAGAAAGTTGGGTATGAGTGATTAGCTTCAAAATATCTTAATTTAAGATTACTTTTTCACTCATCTGCAACACATGAATTCAGTAGTCCAGATGCCAACCTAAGTGTTACTCATGTTACTCAAGGCCTACAGGACTCCTGTGTTTTGTTCTATGGCCCCAGTGATTTACCCCTATAGAGATCTTCCCCTAGTCCATAAATACTCTTAATGTAGATTCTAACAATTTCTTCCTTAAAAGCTTTGCAGTTCACCTTTAACACTGAAAGGTCCTTAGGCCTCAATACCTTATGAGATGCTTAGTTACACACCCTAGCAAATGATTAAACATTTAAAGAAACAATCAAACAACATAGCATTTTAATATAAAGGTAGCACAAAGTAAAAAGATAAAATTGCATAAGGAAATAATCGCAAAATAAGAAAATATTATATTTTACAATACATTAGCTGCTCAGTAGCAACAGTCTGGTGAATAAAGGATATGAAACAAGTGAAAGTTAGGGAAGTCCCTCAAAGGACATTCTGTCCTTCTTTACTTATATTTACAAAATAATTCACAGAAATAGTATTACTATAAATTAAGATAAAATCTGTAGCCTAATGGCTAAAACTAAAGGTTTAATTTATACTGCATCAATAAATACATAAGCTTAAGACAAATGAAAGGAATCTTCTTTCTGAGAAACACAAGGAAAACCAAATTCCACCACTGAATTAAGGCAGCAATTCATGACAACTGCCACCAGAGGTCGGGATTAAATTTATGAAATCACTGTACCCCGTTCAATGTTCCTTAGACCTTGAAAGACCTGAAATTGTACCTCAGAAATTGCAGTAATAATATATAATGTGTAACTACTTACAACATTAATGCCATTACTACACAGACTTCCCTTTATAAATAGAAAATTCATGCTCACCATAAATCAATATATACTGTTCAGTTACTGGAAGGCATAGAAAATACCTTAATGCATAAAAAGAATATAACCTTTTACATATGGACAAGCAGACTTCTGCTTAAAACAATTGTTTGACTTGGTAGCAAAAACATAGAGAGGCATCTGGCATGGACTAACAATTTTACCTCATGTTTTCTTCCCCTCTCCCCCTTCTTTTACATTTTGGACATCTGATTCCTTCATAAAAATTACTATTTAGATCTCAAACACTGCTTGTCAATGTCCTTAGTTCTCCTCAATCTTCTGGTTATGTCACAACTGACTGTTCGAAACTTAGATAAAATTAGCAATTAGGTCAACCCGGGAAAATTAATTTCAGTGTATTTTGGGTTTTGTGGTTTTTTTTATACTTCATAAACAAAAGGCCATTTTCAGTTTGTGATGAAAATAATTACAATCCTGTATTATAAATAAGGTTAGCAACTTCTGAAGCATAACAATTAATGGCTTTTTAAAATATCATGGCTTGATATATTTATACATTAATAGCACAGCAACAGGTTTGTTTATGTAGTAGTTGAGGTATAGAATTTAATTAAAATTAAGAAAACCACAACAACTTTGAAGCTAACCACAATTATAATTTAATTTAAGACTAGGTAGGTATCATTCTTGCTCAAACTGAGTAATTTGTCCCAAAACAAGCTCATATGAAAGATTTACCAGTCTTCAGTTTGGCTACTACCTTGATAGAGTAGGTATTAGAAAGGTGGCAGAACTGATCAAGAGACTGTATTTACTATAAATTTATTTCAAGACAAGAATTCTTATTTAAATATACACTGGTTCCTTCAATTTTACTTAGACTGTATTGGTTTATAGTTGTGTGTCTGATAAGTCTTCTAAAGAGGGAAACACTTATCACTGAATTTTATCCAATTCTTCAAGAGAAGGGGTGAAGAATTAAAACCCATTAACTTATTTTATCAACTACAACAAAACAAACTATGACCTATTTCAATTTGAAGCATGTCAACCTCAATTTCAACTTAATTTCTGGCAAAAATACAATAGAGATGTCCTAATCAATGAGGAAAAAGACATATCAACAGGCCTGTTTCTACAAATGTGTGATTTCTTATAAATTTGAAAAAGAAGTCATATATTGGTAAAAAAGATAAGCTCAAGATTTTATACAACTTCATAATTACATTGTTACAGACAAAATTTAACGTACTCTCTTCTTCAACTGAAAAGGCTCCTGATCATTTCATTTACAGAGTGGCCATGAATGTAAGCAGGGTTTTTAATAATAAAAGTAACACTACAGCTGATAAAAATAATATTGAAAATTCAGTTCTTAAAATATATACATTCCTAAACATGTTGTCTCCCCATTTAAGATACCAACCAATTGTAATGAGCTGGAATTAAAAAGAAATTTTTAAGATAGCAACTCTGACCCTTTGAGTTGGTTCTTCACCAGATCCACTATCAGTCTGACCCCTTGAGTTGGTTCTTCACCAGATCCACTATCATGTTACTATTCACAAGTTTTGTGTTGCCTATTTCTGTCTTAGAAAATAAGTGTCAGAAAGGGAGAAAGTACTTAAAGTATTCTAGTGGGAATGAAAACTGCCTAGAAATGCATCTGTCATTGCATTTTTAAGGAAATCTGATTTTTGCAAGGAACATTCAGAAGGCAGTTTGACTGTAATTCCACTGTCTTGAGTATCTGAAAACTGCTCCCTAATATCCTCTGCAAGTACCTACAGAAATCTCTGAAGACCTACGCATGGTAAAGTTAAGTGTTTGGATGTGAAAACTCAATTTTAAAATGAGAGCTTTGAATTCAACTGATACTGAACACAAGACACTAAAATCAGAACACATCCACAATTACCATGAGGCATTGTACCAGATCTTTTCTATATCCCATTGCCTTGTGCAAAGATGTGTTTTCTTGAGCTTTTGCAATCAGACTCCAACACTGCTTCTTAGCACCTCAGAAGTGATCAGAATTTCAGTCATATTTTATTCTGTGTATGTCTCACTTGTAAAAATACATACATGAACACTAACGACATTGTCAACTGTTTTCAAGGGTTCATCCTTCCCATACTGCAAATTCCATTTAAAAGTAATCACATACCATGGTGATGCATATTCCAGAAAGGTGCAGTAAGGTCACAGCAGTTGTTCGAAAGTGTGTCTGCCACACTCAAAGACAAACTGTGTGCTCATGCTGCCCTATCATCTTACTGCACAGAAAGCAAAGTCAGATATTCTTTTTGTTCTTTGCTACTTGAATTCCTTGGACAAAATAAACCACATTTTATCTATTAAAAGTATTAAATTTTTTAACTGATTTTTTTCCCCCCAGGTAGACTTTGTTTCAACCCCTGGGACCTATTACTACCCAAAAATCTTTTTCTCTTTCTTTCATTTACAGCACTCCCTAGCAGCTCAACTGGAATCTTTGATTTCAAAAGTGTCGACCTTAGACATAATTTTTTTAAATTTGCATCACAAAAACCATGCCATTGGAATGAATGCAATTGACCACACCAAGGGTCCACATGATGAGAGAGTTTGCAAAAAACAGCTACTGCGTGCATCTTAGGACAAGTTGAGCTGAACTTTACAAGGACCCTGACTTAAGAACAGGGAATGAAAGAGCATAGGTTTTCAAGAGAGGGAGAAAAAATATTCAAATAAGAAAGAAGGAAGAACAATGCTTGGAGTAAGTGGAAAAGGCTGGGAAAGAAACTAGGCTTTGGAATGACTGAGGAAAGCAAAGGACGAATAGAAAAAAGCTGCAAAGACAGAGTTAAGAAATCAAGCAAGGAGAAAAAGGAGATGGGCAAGGGAAGGTGAAAAGATTGACAGGAGTCATTACAGATAAGGAACAATTTACAAAAAACTAGAGGATACAAAACAGATATAGAACCAATCAAGAGAACAGGCTGGAAGAAGGAGCAAGTGAAGACAGGTCATTTGTTGGGAAAGAAAAGTCATTCCCACTTTCAGGGCATGCCTATATTTCCCACTGTGGTAATGATTTTCCTTTTGTACCACGCAGTGGGACACGTCAGGAACACACTGTCTGCTGCATGTATTCTTTAGGCTTCACAGTAAGCAGTTATAATGCTAGCATGGAACAGATATCTATTCTAATGCATAGTTGTCCTCTCTTACAAATGGCTAAATCAAGAGAGGAACAAAGTATTCTAAATCAAATTTACTTCAGCAATGACACTCATTTCATTACTTTGTCCCCTCTTACTTGTTGCCAAGCTTAAGATTCTGCAGTGTGTTTTAAAGAGTTTAGCACAGAGATCCACATAACAAACCCCTGACTGACCCCACAGAAAGTGACTGAGACACAAAAAACTAGTTTTTTTTAACTAGAAACAATGTTCACTGTATTCACATACTCCACAGCTATTTCTTGTAAGCATGTTCTAGACCGACATTTACGCATGAGGTAGTTTACTCCTTACAAACATGAAAAACTGCATTATTTGACAGGACTGAAGTTCCATATATGTTACTACCCTTCAGTGTGACAGCTGTAGATGCCAATGTGTGGTGGGTTGCCCTTGGCTAAAGCTAACTCCCCCCACAGTAAATCTCCCCAAAGCAGGATAAAGGAGAGAACTGGAAGGGAAAAAGCAACAAAAATTCATGGGCTGAGATAAAGACAGTTTAATAAATGAAAGAAAAAAACCCATCCAAACAAGTGATGCAAAGGCATTCACTGACCACCTCCCACCAGCAGACTGACACTCAGCCAGTACCTGAGCGAGGCTGCTTTGAGACTCGTTAAAATGTAACTGACTTGTTAAATTGTTTCCCACAGAAAATTAGTAGAAATTATGCACAGTCACTATGCCAATGGCAATATGATGCATTAATACAATTTTAAGGATGATATTGTTACAGCAGTTTATGTATCTACTGCATTATTGATTGAAGTAGCCATTCCATTATGTAGTTGACGTAATGCTTGCTTTAATGGTACATTAATCATACTGGTAACAACATGCAACAGCTTTGCCTATAATATCACGTCTGCTCTTTCTTTCCTTCTTGTTTTGAAAAAACTATGCACAGTATTGCTGTAAACATGCAATAGAAAAGGCTGAAAGAAAAGTTAGGAAAAACATTACTTCAGTCTTACCTCAGAACTGTAATCTTCTACTGTGGTAGAAATTTCACTTTCTGGCTAAAATAAAACATAACAAAATAAAATATTAAAATATTTACAATTATGGCACTCTAAACAAGACATTTTCCATCTGTTTCTGAGAACATGCAGTATCTGAAAATACTGAGGTGTACATGAATTTGATAAGACTATATATATGTAGTGAAGGGCACCTGCACTTCCTTGAAATTTCAGCTTTGAAAAAGTTACTTTGCTGTTGAACTATGGTCACGGAAGCATTATGATTACATGACAAAATCTACAACAAAACTACAGGTACTAAATACCATTTTGGAAATGTAACTTTAATTTTTGGGGTTTGTTTTTGATTTTTTTAAAAGAAATAAGGAGTGCCATGAAAAGGACTTGTCTCTGATAGATCAGTTTTACCTAACTGAGAACTCTGTCGGCTTGAGAACACAATAATATATAGAATGTAATTTTAACACATGCAAGACTCTTGACACTGACTAGAATTTTAAAACAAACACTCATGTTACCCTTCAGCTTCCATGGAAACCAAGTAAACCTAAAAGGACAAAGACTCAAGTCTTCTGATCTAATGAATTAGAGGAATTAAAGGAACAAAGCCTTAACAAACGAAGCATAAACACACCATGGCTGATGCCTGAATTAAATACAGTGTATCTTGATGAACTACACAAAATGTATCATGTTTGGGAATCAAAATGTTTGTAGGAAAATATGTAAATGATATATATAAGGTGTACTATAATACATACACTTTCCACCTCAAAAAGTAAAACTTTGAGTTAGGACTATTTTAACATGTACATTGTAGGCTTTTCCAAAATTCACTTAGCACGTTAGCCAGCCTTACAATTAAATCCGTCTCAATTTTATCTTGAATTCTGTCAGGGTTATTTTCAAAGGAATATAGTCAGTCTTGCATCAGTAGACGTAAGTAAAATCTGGAATGTCAACAGTATTTTACCTTGTTTTGTTGGCTTTTTAAAAAAAGAGAACTGCTACTCAGACCTACTGAAGAGCTCTGCAGATTTTACAATCCCAACATCAATTCTACATATTTTGAAATCCAATATGTAGCTCCAAAATGTAATTAACCTAAAAAAAGTATCATTTTTAATACTTATTTTTATTAATTTACATCTTCTTTGTAGTCTATGTCCTTCATCTAGGACAAACTCCTCTGGTAGAAATAAAAACAGAGAAAACCACACTGCTATTTTTCATAACACAGATAACAAATGCATGGTCATTATCATCGACAATTTTTCACGGTTCGTTCCGATTCAGAAAATTTCACAAAGAATTATTAGAAGTATTCCTACAGAAGCTCAGAAGTATTCCTAAAAATTTATATATTTATCTAGTTCTAAGAATTCATCAAGTCTTTATATAGTGCCTGAAACAGACACTTCTACAACATGCAAAACACTGGGACAAGTAGTCTGACTTCTTATATAGTTTTTCCTTGTAATGCTTTTGAATTATAGAAACAGTTTCTTGTTTATAAGAAAGATGACAAATGAATTTTTACATTCGGGGATAAACTCAAACCTAGTAGATAATCTTAGTAAAAGGCAAAGAACTTGTAGATTGCAGTTTGGTGAGAGTGAGACAATATGATTCTCAAAGGATGGTGACCACTAAAAATAATTCTCTAATTTCTTAATGGTAATTCGGCCAGATAAAGTTTTTAAAAATTAACATATTGCTGGTCCTTTCTGAATACCAATCTAAATTAAAAACAAACAAACAAATTTAAAATACATTTTTTAAAATTGTCAAAACCCACATAGTGCTCCATCAGTTTAGAAGTGCAATATCTGTTATCAGCAGAAGTAATTTTGCTAACATGCCTCCTTCAGTCCTGGATCTGGATAATCTTTTGGTTATTAAAACCAAGTATTTTTGCCACACATTAGATTCCAA
>VWZG01006771.1:2291-28450 GCA_013396735.1 Grallaria varia | reverse complement strand
TAGATTCCAACACTGCAAGACTGCATGCTATTTTTTTGCTATGACAAGCCCTTCAAGTGACTATGTTCACTTCCTAAGACCTAACCAACTTCATTTCAAAATCCAGTTTCTTCCAGAATTTAGCCCACCCATTCTGTATGCTTCAATTCTTCTTTGGTCAACAGAAGAAATTAGGTTTAACACAGCCCATCTGTCTGAGCCACAGGGGTCTAGTTTAAAAGAAAATATTCAATATTTCAAAAAGTTCATGTATACAGACATTGTTGGCAACACAACATCTTTTGACGGGACGATGCCAAGAAAGCTATTCATCAGTCTGCTCAATGCCGTATGGAATTTGAAACAGGCATTTGTTAGACTCTGACCATTGTTTTGCATGTATTCTACCAACTACATCCCACAGTAATTTCTGGCTACAAACAGTTACTCTCTTCTGGCGAGATATTTTAATTCTTTATGTAGTATTTTCTTCACTGGTAATGTTGTTGATAGCTAAAATACACTGAACAGACACTTCAAAGACTCCTTACAGGCAACTATCTCCACCAGCTCTGCAGGTGATACCTTTAAAGATAACACTGAAGTATTCAGAAAATTAAAAATCACTTCCATCTGTATATATTCTTCAAAGGAAATACTGCAAGCTGATAACAAAAAAGGGAGTATCAGTCTGTGGAATACAGGAGGTCAGTTCTAGAGTAAATTGTTTCTGTATGCAGCTAAGCATTGCTCAGCAGTTGTGTTCTTTGGTACTGGACACTCAATGTTATCACAGGATTCACAAAAGAACTCATATACAAAATTGGCCACAGGAATTTAGAAGTGATTTTTTGTTTCTGTAGAAACTTTTGCAGGTGATAATAAAACATTTTGCAAGAACAGACATCCAATAATAAACTACTTCAATCACAATGGATGAAGATAAAAGGGTGAGAACCAAGACTGAGTATTCATGGCACAGAATTCTACCTGAAGTAAATTACTGGTGTTTCCACGACCTCAGTGAAAACTGTTACAAAAATGTAACTACAAAAGGCTGAATTCATTCTAGAACATGTACAAGCCAATGGTAGAAGCAAAACAGAGTTATTTTGGCTTGGCCATTTTCAGATGGGTCTCTCACAATTCACAGAGGATCACAAGTAAGTTTAATTAAGAGGACTGTGGCTAGAAAGTGAGTTAAAGAGAATGTAAACTGAAAAGCCCAGTCATGAAACCCCCTCCTTAGGTCGTCCCTAACTTTACAGGTCTTTAATATTTGTAGAACTTTCTGAATATGAAGGGCTGTTCTTAAATATTGTCTTGTCATCTCTTTCTTAATTCCTAATACAAAAACCACTCAATTCAAATTCCCTGATAATTTATGACCCAAACCAATTTATGATGATAAAATTTAAATTGCATGCATCTTAGTGGAGTTAAATGTCTGCCAAATCTCAATATAATCTGCAGCAAGGTACCAGACTCCTCAGTGTATAAATTTCTCGCATCAGAAAACACCACCAGCAGAGAGGTAACCTAAGCATTCAATTAGGTTTCTGTTCTTCGGTAACATGCCCTTATAAAAGTTTAATCTAAAGTGAAATACTCTAAGTCTGCAAAGACCATTCTCAAATACAGGTAATGTCTGTGTCAATAAATCTACTACATATCAGCATTCAGAGATAAGGGAAGGCACAAGACCAGAATCAAAGAAAATTGGCAAGTTATCCTGGCAATCTTCTGGCCAGATGCTGAATGGAAAGATGAGTGGCTTCAATCAGAACAATGTGCTGCTGAAAATCTATTATCTTCTCTGGTGACACTGACTTTACAACAGAACAGACTATTTCCAAACATTTGCTTACCTTCATTCCTCAATTTCAAAACATTTTTCATGGGATGCTAGATTGTCTGAAGTCACTGGGCTAATTTTTACTACATTTTATTTCCCTATTATTTTTTTCAAATCCTCCATCTTACTGTACATCCCAAAATATCTCTTCTCTAGTCAAAGCCTTTAGCTGCACTTTGCTTTCATGCTTCTATCATAGGAAGACCTTACCCACATTCACCACTTACGCCTTTTCTCTCTGAGGCATCCTGTCTCTTCACACTCTTATGTTTTCTTCTTGCTGCCACTTTTCTTCCTTAGTTCAAGAATCCTACCCAGTGTCTCCTTCTTACTCCCTTTCTGTTCCTTCCCATAAAAATTTCAAGCACTAACAATGAGCATGGAGCTATAAACTTTAGCACGTACTTGAGTAAACAATTAAGCCATTCTTAAACTATTACCAAAAGGATTTGTCCTGTGAAAAACAAAAGACGAGTTACTAATCCAACCTTAGTCAATTAGCAGGTATTCTTCACCACAGAACTCTGAACTTTTCTTTTCTAAGAAGCTTTCTATAATAGCTTTTACTACCCAGGTGACTCAAGGTCAATTTTAGTGTGACACAGGTTAATTTCTTTTGCTTTCCTGCCATTAGGACATCTTTGCAAAGTAGTGTGCTTCAATGCATCATTTCAAGACTTCCCAGAGAAGGTGATCTCAGCAATTATTTACTCTGGAAGTGGTTTTTGCTTTCTTCCATTTTTAATGGAAGAAGGAACAAAAAGAAGCAATCCCAAACCCACGATTTTCATTGATCAGTTTATTTTCCAGGCTGTGTGTTTTAGATTATTTTTACTGTGGATGTCAACACCAAAAGATACCAGGGTGGGACAGAATAAAGGCAAAAACCAAAGACAACTAGAAACTCAACATATTATTCTCTTTGTGAGAACAAGACAAAAAACATGTACCATGAAACAGAATACTTTAAAAAAGAAATACCAACTGGCATTTCTCTAATGAAACTTTTAAATAAACTACTCCTCTGACAGAGGATGGAAAACCTTACAGATTACAAGTAAGTTCAGACAGAAGGTAAAATGGAATGGCTAAGGACATTCTTCCAGAGTTCTTCCAGCTAGTTTCTGCCACTGGCGGGAATACGGGAAAACAAAGGAACGGACCATTAGGAGCACAGAGGGGTAAAAAAGAGAAAGGGATGACAGCAAAGAACTAACTTTGCACTCTCTAAGCACATTTGCCCTCTCTGAAAAGAAACTCTTCTAATTTCATAAGGGAAATAAGCTCTCAGAGGAGTGCTTCTATTTCACTTTCTGTTATTCATATTGAGTAAGACAACTCTTTTTTTATTTGCATTTGGACATGCTAATTCCACCGGGGACTAAAAAATTGTACTAGAAAAATTGCAGGGAGATAAACTTCTACCCACAAACTACCACAAAAGAGCCCAGTCAAGATTTTTAGATAGACAGGCAGTGTAGTCAGATATTCTGAGTCTATATTTTGTGGTACAGAAAGAACAATACAAAATATCAATTCCAGTAAAAGATGAAATAAATAAGTGGAATCAAAATTTAGCTAGAAAATGGTCGTGTATAATGCTTCCAGTAATCCTATCTCACTCTCCTGACACAGCAGCCTATAAAGATTTAATGTTGGGTGAAAAAGCAAACAGCTCAAAGAAGCTGTCTGGAATTATCCACTGCAGATTAGCCTGAAACTGCCTGTTACATTGGCTGCCATTTCAACTAAGCAAGCTCCAATCCAATTACTGTAATACAGGCTCTCTGCCCAAATCATTGCACTCTCAAGGCTAAAACCAGTAAGTTATGAGATTCCCTGAAACTATTTCAGGTATTTTCCTCTTCTATTAATACTGCACAGAAACTTAAGCAATCCCCTTACAACTCTAAAATATTGATTACTTATTTAACACAAATAAATACTCCACCGAACCCATTTAACATAGAAAAATGCTCTCCCAATTGGGAGCAGTTTTGGTTTTTTTGGGGGGAGAAGTGAATACTATTATAGAAGTCACTAAGACTAAGTAATTCAAGAGAGTCAAAGTACAAATTTACATGATCATCATGCTTATTCTTTTAAAACTACATTTTCAAAAAGAAAGAAACAAACAAAAACCCTGGCATACCAGAAAACGCTGTGCATCTCCATATTTATTTATTTAAACATAAGTTTAAGTTGCTTTGGGAATAAGACGGACCTCAGAAAAATCCTACCCAATCGTAAGAATGTATTTATGTGTACAGCCTTCAGCAACTGCAGTGCAGATATTTTTTCCATTTCTAAAATCATCTGTCTTGTAGTGTATCCATTCAGAGGCCAACATAGGCCAGTAGGACCAAACTGACCTAATCAGACCTGCTTTGAGCATAGGATTGGACTAGATGACCTCAGAGATCCATTCCAACTTAAATTATTCTATAACTCTATACTTTACCCTGTTTGTCCAGTTGTAGTAGAGATATTTATCCTAACAAAGCAAGTACATCAGCAAAGTCTATCTGCAACTTCCAAACATATTTAAGTTACTTCATACGGTTGCCATATTTATGTAGACTATTACATTTTAAAAACAACATTTTTAGTAATTCTCTCTAAACATCTCTCTGCCCTAGCAGTTCTCTCTCTTTAGACGTAGATAATCTGATGTATTTAATAAAGTACACCTTTCTCTTTTCCTAGAAGGAAAAAAGTCTCCTCCTATAAAAATAGTTATTCTGTTATGAAATACTCCTTACAAATTTATTACCTCCTCCAGGAAAATCTATGAGTTGAACAGACAGTTTTAATGAGTTACTACAAACAGTTTTGAAGCCCTAACATGAAATAAATGCTACATATTAAAGGTATGTATCCATAAAGTTAAAAATATCTAGTGTACTGATATACTGAAGACTTAAAACCATAAAATAAATCAATTAAATACATCTTTTTATTTGCAAGTGTGATTTAGTCCACCTGCCTGTCCACAAAGTGAAGCTTTTTTTTAAATAGAAATGCAAGAAAATTTTGAAAAGTGTAATTTCTCTGTTAGTCCTCAGCTGCTTGAAATAGAATAATGGAGACAAAATAGTTACAAATGGTCTATTGTAGCACAGGATGGGCAAGAAAAAATGCAGAGCGTTCACCTGTACCACATCTCTCAGAAAAGGCTGCATTCACCTGTAAAGAGCTGGGAATCTGCATTGACATGCTTATTCAGAATGCCACTTGACATTTAGAGGCACTGCTTTCACAAAGGGAATAAGCTATTCTGTAAATAACATCAGCATCCTTTGTCCCTTGTATTTGGAACAACATTATGTGAATTCATGTCCACTCGGGACTGAACCGGACTACCAGTGTGTCTCACAGAGCACCTTACAAAATTCCCAGAGCATGTACTTTCAACAACTGGAATCAGGAGTATATTTCATTAAGTAGCAAAAGTAGAGTAATGGTTTATCAATCTCTTAAGCCATCCAGCTCTAAGTAGTGTTTTCTAAATTCAATCCTTCGCCTCATTAACCAAAGTGACTCAAATTATGAATACAAAGAAGATCTTTAGTTTTGCATTTTCCTGTAGCCATAAGCGCAGTGATCAAAAATCCATGCAATTTGCAAATTTTTAATAAAACAAAAGTAATTTATGCACATTTAAGGAGTACAGCAGTACCCACAAACTTTTCAAAATCTACAGTACACTGACTACAATAAAAAAACATGCCAGCAGGCACCCACAGAGTGCCTTCTCTGAACATAGTAAGGTCAGACAGAAGGGGTAAGGAAATAATGTCCAAAATTTCATCCAACTCCTTTATTCCCACTCTCAAAACTAACAGATTATTTTACATCCCCCTCAAAAGTAACTTTTTATAGCCTGAGACAAACTTACCTCAAAGGTGTAAGCCTGGCTGTGTTTGATAATTTCTCCACTATGCAAAGTCCTGATAATGGCAAAGTCAGCAGTAGCAGCTGCTGCTCCCCTTCGGCTGCTGCACGTAGATACTTCATCACCTCGAGATCGATCTGTTTCAATCCCATCTTGTACTGATCCTTCATCTTTGATGTTTGCTGTTTTCTTCTTCTTTTTCTGCTTCTTTGATCCATTTTGACCATCAGTCTGTGCCTTTCGCTGCCTAAATTGGGCAAGCTGAATAGAAGACAAAATCTTGTTAAAGGTGAAAGTTTTCCTCTCATTAGTAATGACATCCTCTATAAAGGATTACCCACTATTCTGCATAAAGCTTCAAACTAATCACTACTACAAACAAATTGGAAGTTAATGCTGCATATGTGAGACAGACTCAGATTATTTTTCTATTTACATAGTTTGCTTTGAATACCTTAAATGTAAACCAACGATCTATTAATTAATTCCTTCTGAGTTTCATACTACCAAGTTACTGTTCCACAGACTGATACCTAGAAATCGAAAAATTCAAAGGTAAATGTAGAGATGTCATTATAAAGGACAAATGTAATAAAATAACCTCTGATTTCCTTTTTCAATTTTATAGTAAACTGAAAATTAATTTCCAGAAATTCCTTTTCATTTTTATTCAAGAGACAGATAAAAGAAAACCTCTCTTCCAGCAAGTATCATATACCATTTTCTTTAAAAAAGTTTGTTATAACTCATAAAGCAGATCAAGTTACTCAAAACATCATAAAGAAATAGCAAAATACATAAGGAAGGAATAGTTCAAAACCAAGCAGTGAGCACAAGACACACTACCTTGTAGCAAAACATGCTGATGAACAAGAAGTCACAGGTGAGCCAGGCACACAGTTAAAAAACCAATTAGTATGTAAGCTATTCAAATACTGTAAGACACTGCCTTTTGAAGAGCTTATCACTTTTAATCACTTTACAGTGATTTACACATGAAAATCCATTTAAAATATTTTTTTCTTAACAAGAACAGAATTTCTGTTCAAATTAGAAAAACAAGCACATCAGTTTTACCAATTAAAATTCAAAATTAAATAGATCCTATCAATAAAATCTGAAAACTAGAATCATTACTTTCCAACTGAAGAATTCAAGATTGAGTGCTACAATACATTTCATAAATGTAGCTCCAATGTAAAGTGTACAAATAAAGACCAGAAAGCTTTAACCTTTTAACATCAACTAATATCCAAGTATTACTGGGGTGTTTTTATATGCTGCAATTTTAAGAAAAATATATATAAAAGACAGCGTGTTTGCTCATGATATTCACCAATCGAGAAAGCCAAGTTTCCATCCAGCTTCTTCAGGAACACACACCTCCAGCAGGACACACAGACCTCCTTTCCCAGTCACTGTTTGGTTACAGTGCAAGCCGTCACTTGAAGTGCTCTCTGGTTCTCATCTGGCCCCAAGAGAGCTGAGAAGCTCCAATCTAAATAAACGCATCACTGACAGATCAGTTCTGTCTTGTGGCTGATTTATGCTGTTGTCCCTTCATTTGTGCTTTGCTGTGTGTTTCTTCAGGCTCTCCATTCTTAAGGACTGACAGCTTGGCATATGGCTCCTGCTGCTTACAGGAGGAGGACCTGAAGATTTGCTGAGCCAAATATGCTCACCTAAGTATTTAATACTAGTATTTAATTAAATTTCTCTATTACTTCTCGAATTAGTTCAACTTAATGATTTTTTTTTCTAATTTTTAATAGCCATCTTTCGTTATTTCACAAAAAATATATTAAATCCAAAAATTCTGAACAGGAAAAGAAAGGATAGTCTCCTTCTACTTCAAAGTTTAAGAGAAAAAAACCCAAAACCAATCAATCAACCAAATAAAAAAACCTCAAAACCCAACGAACCAGAGATTTAGCTTCTCAAAAATGGGAAGGGTGAAGGTTCCAGTTGTCTCCTTAGGACAGTACTACATTCTCCTAAAACTGTAAATTTACCTCAAAAAAGTATTTTCAGTTTATCCAAAAGACAAGCAGAATTTGGTCAAATGCTCAAAGACAGAAAGCAGACAATCTGACTTCAAGTGTAACTATGGAGAAATTTTGCTGGTTTTACTTTTTATTTTTAGATAATGAATGACATGTAGTGCCAGTGGTCAAGAACTCTCCTTCCCAACTTGATTGAAACCTTCAGTAATGGAAAGTTAAGTTGCTTTTTTAAAGCAGCTTTACAGTCTTTATTTGTCTACAAAATTAGATGTGTAGCTCAAGGACAAGTGAATTACCCCTTGTCCCTCCTCAAGTATTTTGCATATTTTAACTGAGGCATCTGGGCATGCCATATTTCTCTGCTTTCAAAATTAAGTTGTCCACTTTCACTCCTTCAGAATTAACAGATTAAAATCCACTATGGCAGTTATAAGCAGACCTTAATTTTTTTTTGTTTAAACACTGATGAAGATGGCCATATATGAAAGACAAACGCTTGTGAAAATAAAAATGTTACATTTTTGGATTATACAAGTTCTCACCTGACAATTTCTGTAGGAGCATTTAGTACTTTGGAAATAACTGACGAAGATGGCCATATATGAAAGACAAACGCTTGTGAAAATAAAAATGTTACATTTTTGGATTATACAAGTTCTCACCTGACAATTTCTGTAGGAGCATTTAGTACTTTGGAAATAACTGACGAAGATGGCCATATATGAAAGACAAACGCTTGTGAAAATAAAAATGTTACATTTTTGGATTATACAAGTTCTCACCTGACAATTTCTGTAGGAGCATTTAGTACTTTGGAAATAACTGCACTATTAGGGATGGATGCATGCATAAATCACAGCACTTTTTACCCCACACATTCAAGTATACACGAATTGTCCAGCTACTAATGCAACATACTTTAAATTCACATTTTTAATCAAAATTTTAAAACTAGAAATGAAAGAAGTGGCATAACGAAAAGCTACAGCTGACCAAATACACACTGTGATGCGCACATCAAAACAGGGGAGTCTCAGATACCAAATTCCTTCTCATGAACTAGAGTTGAGGATCTATGTATGTTTCAATGAGAAGCAGGAAAAAGTCTGTTAGCAGTCTCAGGAGCTAAGGAAAACAAATTTTTTAGGGTGAAACCTTTCAATTAAACAGAAAAATACTTCCAGAGTTTGTATTCCTAGAAAAAATATATTTTGCAGTGTGAACAAAACATGGAACAAATACACACTGATACAATGTCTTACCTGTCTTCCAGGTAAATTAGCTTGATTATGCCAGAACTAAGCCTGGGGAACTTAATGTTGCTTCAGTTAGTCCTGAATCTGCAGTTTTTAAACAATTCAATGTCAAGTCTCTGTCAAGTTCCAGAAGTTGCAAGCAAGAGCAAAGTGTGTGAACACACAAGGTACTCGCGGAGGGGGAAGGATCCAAAAAAACAGAAGGTGAAGGACACTCAGAATAGGCTCTCTGCCTTGATACGCCTCCAAGGTGCAACAGAGAACAAGCACCTTACCCTGAGAAAGCATTGGGAACAAAGTCAGCCATGACCCAACTTTACCACAGGTTTTAGCATAACTGAAAACCAATCTAGAGCATCTTTTACCACTATTCACCTATCTGCCAGCACATTGTCTCCTGCTTCTCCCATCATGCTGGTAAGACTTTGCTTGGACCCCACAGGCAGTACTGAACCCCATTAAAAATTCCATCAGTGTTTTTCAATAGTGAAAAACAATTGATTTTGCTCCTTGACTCTCAGCTTTTGCAACTAAATCAACTAACACCTTGCAATTCCCCACTCATAGGTAAACCACGACTTGTGTGAACCATGTCAATTATGATAGTTAATGTACTTCTATAATTACAACAGCAGCATTATTTATTTATTCAGCTACTTTCAGCAGGTTCTGCTCCTTGGCATTTGTGCCGTCAATCTAGATTGCTGGCTTACACCGTCCATCGACTAATTTCAAATATGGTCTGACTGAACTATTTTTAGAGTAAAAGCTTACGTTTAAAATAAAATTTGGCTCCAACAGAATGCAAAACTTCATCTCTTAAGCATTTTAAAAAAATATCTAAACAGAAGCCACAACATTTAATCACTGCCCATATACCAGCACAAGAGAACACTGAAAAAAACCCCATGAAAATCAAAGAAGCTACATTTATAAAGCATTGATAACTATATTCTTATATCACATGCTTAAAAGACTTTTTAAAACAGAAACATACTGAGTGCCATTTAAAACTGGATGCTGCTTTATGAATGCTTATTACTCCTTAGCATTCTCAGACAATGTAATAGATCTGGATAGTCTCATTTTCAGAGGTATTACAGTTCATAAGAATTGAAATTTCTTAGTGCCTCCAAAGAAGGATGTTATGAAATATTTGCTGTAGCTACTGTTTAAAAACCAACTTCTAATTGTTAGACAAGAAATTAATAGGTAGCACATTCTGTACAAGTATAGCTGTACAGTCACACTTCATGGATCTGTTATTAGATTATTACATTCAAATTTTAGCTTCCTAAAAACAGACACATCTCCAATTCAGTGCTGTATAGGCACTTCATAGAAAGAGCAGGGTCTGTTCACCTCTCATAGTTCCTCTTGAATATAAAATCTCTATTTTTATTCTTATTTAAAGAATAAGTATAGAAGGATGTTACAAACTTACAGACTGACAACAAAAAGGAACCTCAGACAAGCTGCTACAGGCAAGTTATTCTTTTTCTTTTCTACACAGTACAGTAAAAGCATGAATGGTGAGCTATATCATGGTCTTGCATTTCTCAACTACTGTAACTTCAAAAGATGTAGCAGATACTGTTTAAACTTCAGATGAATGTGTCCTACTCACAGAAGGGGACTTGTCCTTTATCAGAAACTCTCAAACATTCTGGTATCCAGAGAGAAGTGTTATATCCCATATAAGCAGACTAGGACTTCTGAATCTTCTGGTCTCTAACTAAAAGCAGTGGTTAATGGCTCAAAGTCAGATTGACAGTCCTATAATCTTCGGTATCTGTATAGACAATCTGGATGATGAAACTGAGTGCGCCTTAACCAAGTCCATGGATCACAACTGGAGCAAAGCCAGATAAACCAGGAGGAAGGAACCGCCATATAGAGAGACCACAACATGCTGGAAGACGAGCTGCATGTGATTTAATGAAAATAAACATCAAGTCCTGCACCTGGGAGGAATTATCCCACACTGCAGTAACAGCCAGGGACTCACTGCTGTGGTGTGTAGCTGCAATAGTTTCAAACGTTTGGGTGAATTTTTCACACTGACACATGGCTAGGCATGGGAGAAGGCAAGTCTCTGCCAGGGAGAGATAAAAAAACAACAAGGCTTCATTGTTTTCCAGCTCAGATTCTAATGGCTCTTCCTTTGCTTTCTTTGCAAAGGTGGGACTTTTGTTTCTTTTGCCTATGACCTGAGGCAGTGAGGGAGGAGCCACTTTTTCGCCGGGTAACTTTGGTCGAGGCACCAGCGAAAAAGGAGGAGTGGAGGGGAAAGGAAATAAAAAGGAGCGGGGGGTGAGAGGGGGGCCTGGCTCGTTCTGGGCTTTTTTTGCCCTGGGGGGTGCTTCTCTCTCCTGTTGGGGGGATCGGGGCTGCCGGGGCAGCCACACGTGCTTTCCCTAGCGTTGTGCCGTCCCACTTTACAGTGGTTTTGCCCAGCTCAGCACGGCACAGAGCGTCCTATCGCCATCCCCACCCCTGCCCGCTGCCGACAGGAGGGCCCAGTTCTTCCCCGGGCTGACACGGACCTCGCAGACTGACCGTGCTGAAGCCAGCAGAGTGAGTTCGCGGGAACCCCCCGAGGGCAGGACCACCCTGCCTCTTCCCCTGCCCCTTCCCGTGCCGGCAGTGGCCTGCACCGCCCCGGAGAAGGAGGAGTGGAGGGGCAGACCGCCCCGGTCCCCTCCTGGGTGCCGGACCCCTTCTGTGTGGCGGCCCCTCCTCCGTGCCGTGCCCGTCCGCTCCCATGTACTGTGCCTGTCCCCTCCTCCGTGCCGTGCCGGCCCCCGCGGGGTCAGCAGCGCCCCTGCCGGCCGCCTCCGCGTCTCTGCAGCGCCCCTGCTGCCTGTGGCGGTAACTGCACCCAAAGACAAAAAAGGTTCCGTTGCCGTGTTCTTGTTTGTTCTGTTTCTTTTTGTTCTATACATTTATAGTAAAGAACTGTAATCCTTTTTTTTTTTTTTTAAGTGCCTGAAGCCTTTTAATTTCAAGAGGTTGTGGTGGCTTGAGGAGAAGGGGGTCCCCTTTCTAGTCCAGGAAAATTCCTCACTTTCCGTGGCAGACATCTTGTGTTTTTTAAACTGAGACAGTAGCTCTGTAGAAGAGGACCTGAGAGTTAACTCTATGGTTAACAGAGTTAAGTAAGCAAGCTAACCATGAGCGAGCAGCATGACCTGGCAACAATGAAGAGAAACCATCCAACTTTGAAATGACTCTCAACACCTGCCATAGCAAATGACTAAGATATGAATCCAATTGCCTGAACACCAGTTTTGTGATTAACTACTTACCGTATGACTAAAAAGATCACATGTAAAACAGAATTTGATAATAATAATACCATTTATTATTTGAGACTCTCACCCACAACACAGTGGAAAAAAGTCCAGTGAGCTTGAAAAATAAATTCTAGCTTCAGTGCTTCAATGCAAAACAAAATACGTAGTCTTTAACTGTGTTAGTATTTAAGCTTTCATTCTAGAAGACTCTCCACAGGAGCAGTATCTGCAACTGAGCATATGGAGGGTAGGAAAAAGTGAAATAGTATTCTTTGTCACGTGTTGCATGAGAGTAGCTACTAACACGAAAGCCACAAATTTTTCTCAGAAAGGTGTATTTATTCTGCATACAGAGTGAATGTTAAAGAGTCTGCTACAAGCTGCATCTGGATGTATAACATGAATTGTGGCCAACTGTACTGTGCTAGTGACAATTATGGTATGATGTCCCAGAATCAGACAGGCTCTGGCTGCAATGAACCTAGTAACACTCAGATACATCATGAAACTCATGGAGGACCATAAACAGTCCTGTGACAGAAAGGCTCAGGCTTTTCCAATTGTAATGCTCCTAATCCTCATCACTGAATAATAAATATAAATTCTGAGAGACTACCAAGAGTGAAAGGGACACTAAAATATGTAGCTTAAGACTGACGGGCACCTTGTCTTAAAAGGTGAAGGATTAATTTAAGAATTACCTGCCATAGTAATGATAGGTCACTACTCCCCTTAATCACAGGTAAGCACTTATTCCTGCAGAGGCTTTCAGTGACACATGAAGAAAAAAGCAGGGCCCTGAGGTGGGATTTCTTCTGGTCATTTATTAAGCACGTATGTGTCTGTCCTTGAACAGGCGGCAGTCACCAGTATTGAGGGCATGCTGCTGAGATCGCAGCTGCGCTGGGCAGGGCACGTCTCCAGGATGGAGGATCATCGCCTCCCTAAGATCGTGCTCTATGGTGAACTCACCACCGGCTGCCGCAAGAGAGGAGCCCCAAAGAGGAGATACAAGGACTCCCTGAAATAATACCTCAGCCTTGGCCATATTGACTACCATCAATGGTCCACTCTGGCCTCCAATTGGGAGGCATGGAGACACACCATCCATAACACTGCTGCTTCCTTTGAGAATGCACGCAGAATCAGTCTCAAGGAGAAAAGACAAAACAGAAAGAACCGTGCCTTGCCAATCCCTCCTATGGAGATTTCCTGCTGTGCCTTTTGCAACTGGACTTGCCTCTCTCGCATTGGCCTCTTTAGCCATCAGCGTGCTTGCAGCAAGCGTGGGTAGAGCCCTTCCCAAATCTTCGTTCCCAAAGCCCAGCCATGATGATATGTCCCGATATGCAAGCTGATAGTGACAGACCAAAAAGGCCAATCTGAATTTGAAATTTTGACACGATTCAGCAGCTGGACATTTGCTGTGGTTTAAGTTTATCAAAACCACCTGTCTTAGTTTAGAGTAAGCTGAAATAATTTGGAATGCCTTTCTCAAGAATTGATCACGCCTCTTTTAAATTTAGAACAAATTTTAATCTGAAAAAAAGTGTAGAAGGAGAGATAACAGTTCTTAACTACTAAATATAGTTATATATGCATATATGTATATGTGAACCACCAGAACAGAACAGATAACAACTATATAACCAAAAACCTCCGAACAATAAGTCCCTGAAGATACGGGGTGGGGGGTCAGTTCCTCTCTTGCAGGCAGCCGGTAGCAGGCAGCGTGGTCCCTTTGTTCTTCTGGCTGGCCGGCTCTGGCCCCGGGGCGGGGAGGGTGGTGAGCAGAGGGGTCCGGGATCTCCCTCGCTAATGCCTTGGTGTCTCAGGGCGAAAATGGCAGTAACTCCAAAGCAGTGAAGATTAGATTGTATATCCCAGTGGAGCCCTGGGCCCAACGGGCTAGGAGCAGAAAAGCAGGGAAAGAAGCTGGAACCCGCAGCAGAAGAGCAGCAACCTCCACACGCTGGTTCCGTCTCCTCCGCCTCCGCCGAAAAAGTGCCCTGAAGCCAAAGAAAACCACTCCCCAAGACAAAACAAAAGAACTGTCCTCCAGAGCTATCAAGGTGGAATTTCGGATCGTTAGCTAGGTGGAGGCAGTGTCAGCCCCTCAAAGTTCGTGTTGGCAGGAAAGGAAAGAAAAATCCTGACAAAATCTAAAACTCTAACACCACCTTACCCTGGATAACTGAAAAAATACCTACCATAATCTCTCACCCATGACCTGGTTTTGTGATTCCAATATACAGTCATATTTTTATGTTCAACAGCAGCAGATAAGAAGATAAGGAAGGGAGTCTGGGAGACAGCAACACTGAGATTTAGGCAGTAAATCTCACCTACTGTTTAAAACTCATTTGTTGTTAGGCCTCCAAGTTCTGTAAAAGCTTGACCGTCTGTACCCTAAAAAGGTGCTGAACAGTTAACTGGTAACTGTATTAGAGAAGAAAGTGGCACTTAGTCACTTTTTGTCATATTCTCAAAAAGTGTAAGCACTGAGGTTATGTTGCCAAAGCACTAACTCTTGGAGTGTAGGCAAATTTATAGTGCTGTCTGCTTCTACGTTCCTGATGCCTATACTAAGAAAATGATAACACAGTGAGATGAATGAATAATTACCAAATACAGAGGCTAAACAGACGTCTTTCTAGGGAAGTCTACCTATTCTATTCTGCTAATCCACAAATAGGAGAGTATCACAACCCTTTTCAAATCCTGAGATAAAAACCTAAAGAAGATAACTGAGCAAGCAACCTGCAAATACGTTCAACATATTATGTCACACAGCTGAAAATCCAAACTCTAAGTGAAGAATTAATGTTCTCTGCAAGTTTCAATCTGCTTATCTGTTGAGCCAAGTGGTGCTTTATTTGTTCCATTCAACAGATGCTGAATTTACTAAATGGGAAACATTAGTCTGAATGAACAAAAAATAATCACACAGGAACGAGGTATTTCAAATGTACTCATTTTTATGTTGCACTCACAGAAATATTTTCCCAAACAGCTACAGCAAGCTTAGAATGTGTCTCCTTATGGAGATTTCAGTGGCTCATGAGTATTACATGATGACATAAGACTACGAAAATTTCCAAAGAAGAAATGCTATAGTCTCCTCCTAAATACAAGCTTGTGAGTCTTTCAGCTTCAGAGACAGCCATTCCTTTGCAGTGCTATGAAGAAAACCAATGGGATCACCACAATTTACATTCATAGCCAAAGTATCATGGAGGGCAACACGGGATGAGAGGAACAGCACCTTGGGCAATTCTTTTTAGCAGCCTCTATCAAGTTAGAGTACTGTTGGCAGTGCTAATAACCAAGGGCACTGAACTTGAATGAACCCCTCCAGATGGCACTGTGAGCTGAAAAGCCTCAGAATTAGTGTGGTTCTGATCTGGTCTGCTCTTCCCTGTCCCAAGAGTTTAAATAGGAACAGATCTAGGAGCAGCTAAGTTCATTACAGCTGGGTTATTTTCTGGACAAGGAATGGAAGTTAAGTGTATGAAAATTCTCTCAAACTAAGTCACCATGACTGACACAAGTACACCAAGTGCATTCCAATGCTGGACTGCTTCAAGAAAAGCAGAGCCTCAAACTAACTTCTAAAAAAATTGCTCAGCTGATCTCTTAACTAAACTGCTTCTACATACATGATTTAAATATTGTTCCCATCTACTTTTTGTCTTTACTCTTCTCACACTGAATGCAGTATAACTGCCTCTGCTGATATAGAGGGTGAAAAAAGCATCTGACTCACAATGGTACCATATGTCCCCAAACTGAAGAGGAAGTAATAGGTTGGGCCGAATTGTTAATGACAAAAATGAGAGGGCAATAGAAGCTTGTTTTATGCTGCTCTCCAAAAAAACACAGATCATGCATACCTGAAACCTGAAACATTAGGAAGTCTTTGCCCATCAATGTCATCGTGAAGTTAGAGGCAGGTCAAAGAAACGACATCGTATAGTTCCAAAAACAGGACAGGAACTTTATTGCATCAGAGTATCAGAGGCTGCGATTCTTATAGACCTGAGTCTGGACACATGTCCAAGGACCATTGGTTTCTCTATACATAAATAATTCCTAATTGGACACACAAACCACGCATGTCAGTAAACACTACTCATCACTTTACAAACCCGATTTCTGTTCCAGGTGTTACAGCTTTCCTTCCGTGCATATCACCCTGACGTGTGCAGAAGGTTCCTAGCATAGTCCAACTATTCCACAGAGACTTCAGGCCAGCTGAAGTCTACCCCACACACATCAAGGCCAAGGGAGTTGACATAAAACAGCCTTGTTTACTCTCCATTAAGTGATGAAGGTCACCAGCCAACTCAAAAGAAACCTTTTTTGGTGCCTTTGCCTTTGGCCAGGCTTAGTAAGAATGGAATGGCAAAATGAGTTACGCACTAACACACTCCTGTTCCACTAGGTTTATCAACTACAATTAAAAACTGGATCCTGAAACGTTCTTTAGCTAGGCTGAAAAACCCCAATGGCACAAAGTCAGCCTTCAATGTCCTAAAACCTTTTGAAACAATTTTTGGTAGGGAGTTAGAGAAAGAGGAAGACTTACCACAATGCTAACAAATGGATTCACAAACACCATTAAGAAAAATGTTTCCCTCTCTACTCTCTTACCTTTCTAAAATAATCCATCTTGTTATAGCAAATAAATTCCAGGCCAGAGCGAAAATTTTGTCAAATAAATTTTCATAAAGGAGATACAAATGTTTCAGTTATATTTTAATCTTATAAAAGACCAGGGGAAAAAATTTACTGTTTACTTTTCTACACTGCTAGCTTTTAAGGAGTTATATGATGTTCTCCACCAATTCTTTGAACTAGAAAACTTCACTGCTTTGCCATGCCATTGCACACACTTCATGAAAGTGTTTTGAAAATTTGCCCAGAAAATGGATTTGTATATTAATTCATTCTTGAAAATCAATATTAGATTTAGATACTCAAAGCATTAGTTGCTTTCCATACAGTTACAGTACTGTTCATTGGACTGTATGAACATGTTATCTCACAGTCCTTTAGAAACAAAAGTATCAATATTTATCTTCAGGCACTTTTCTGGGGTGTTTCAGTATCCACATAAGGCAAAGGGTAACTTCAGCTCTGACATCCATGTAACGACAATAAGCTCACTGAAATGCAGGACCCTAAACAAGATGTAAATGAGGATGAGGCTCTATTGACTGAAACAGTTGTTGTTTTTAAGGTGTATGTGAGAGTCCACACCACAATATTAGTATCACTTTCCTACTGAATGAAAACACAGGATGCAATATGTTTTGCTGATACAAACAGACAGACTTTAGGAAGTGAACAGATATTTGATCTCTGATGATTTAAGTCAAGATATCAAATGATGATATCTTAGTAACACTTAGCAGCTGAACTATGTGGAGGCTATGACAGAGAGAATAATAAAATTTCTGAGCTCCAAAAGGAGACACAATCTTACCTGTCACAGTCTTGATGTAAAACAATGTGATTCCCCTTCATCTTCATGAAAAGCTGCCTAATATTGTATTAGAACTTCAGAATAACTAATAACTAACTAAAAGCCACTGGTGGCATGTAGTACACAAAATCAGGTAGAGTACACATACTGCACATAACACCGACCAAATGGAAAAGTAGATTGCTTTGTATCTCTACTGGTCTAAGGAATACAGAGCAATCAAGACAAAGCTTGTGCTCCATAAATCCGACCACATGAATATAAAGACAAAACAAAAGCAAGCAAACAAGAAGGCTTATGACTTGCTAAAGGTATGACACCTTAGCCTCTGGGATAGATTAATGCCTTCAAAATACACTTAGCAGAAAAATCACTAGATAGAAGCCACAATTAGTACAATATTTCACAGATATGAACTCTTCAGCAAGCTTCTGCATTGACACTTTTGTAAGGTTATACAAGTACAAATGCGGTTAAGACTTCTAGTACTTTTCTTCCACTCAATTCCTGATGAAATCAGCCTTGTGAAACAAGTTACCTTCTGAAAGTAAATGTCAGATACTGCCCTCCTGAACAGAAGGCAAAAAAGAGATGGCCCCTAGGTTACTTAAGCATTAAAACCATGTAGTAGCTTCCAGTTTTATGTGTTTTTTCTTTCAGTACTGTGTTTGATTTAACAAATTTGTAGTTTAGGCTTTACATTTACTGCAGTTTGATTTCTACAGATGCAGCGCAGTCAAGTGAGTTACAACAAGGATCAATTTTTCTCATTCCTACCTGCAGAACCATACTTCACGAACTGCTCACAATGAATTATTTAAAGAAACTATAAAGATGAATATGCCCCACATGACAAGAAAGAGAAATACAGAAAGAAGTAATGGGCTTTTACAGATAACAAGCTTTAGCTGGGCTTCAAAAAAAAACCAACGAAACAACCATATTTTACAGTATAGTAGTAACTTAGTGGTTAAATATTGGCATTAAAACATTAGTCTGTTCACTACTTTAATTTTTTGGAAGCAACAGAGTCATCAGACGTGTCAGTAAGTATGTTGCCTTCTGTATCACCAAAATAAATTTACTAGCAATCTGTGCATGGCTTATGTAGTAACTACAGTTTATTTCTACTTAAAGCAACTGGTTTAACACCTGTTCTTTAACAAGCATATAGTTGTACCAGCCATTTAACTAAATATAGTTAAATCGACAACTGGAGACGCCTTTAATTAATCCCTCGGTGTTCTTATAGGATAACAATTTATTTTAAGAAAACAACTGCAGTGCAGTAACACAGTTAAGCATTAAGCATGTTCATTCCACTATATTTAGGTCTTAAAAAATATTCAAGTCAAAAGAAATGTCTTCCAGGATAGGTATAGTTTCAAAGCCTTGTTCCTTAATTTTCTTCATATGCTGGTACTTCTTTAAAAAAAAATAACCTTAAGAAAACATTCCTGAAACTATGAGGCTCTCTTCCTTGAGCCCACAGTAATGCCAAACTTCAATCTAAGTTTCAGTAATAACAGATGGAAAGAGCAAAGTTTTGGATCAGTGAAAGAAAAAAATACTTTTATATCTACTATTTAGTAATTTTTCTCCTCAAATAAAATTTTTCTTATTATTAACCACGTGTAATTGCAATTTAACACATCCTAGAATACAGAGTTTAGTCCTCATTCTTATTAGGAATCAGAGGGGGGAAAAGTTATATAGCACATTGAACTTCATGGAGTGGTCAGAAAAAAGTCAAATCCTTCACAGAGAAGTTCACAGGATTTCTCTAAAGACATTTTAAACTCTAGGTTAGAGCAGACCTAAATACTGTATGACCTTATGACTTTAATATCACTGAAACAACCAATTCTGACTTTGTGCTAGAACATTCTTCATGATCAGCAAGATAAAGGCTTGATAGTGTCAAATCTGATAAATTCTTTTTTCAAGAAAAACTTTTAAAAGCTGCTTTTTTTTTTTTTTTGTGAAGTTCTTTTAAACTTCACAAAATAACATTGATTGCTTAATGAGAAGTTACTTGAGAACAAATGTTCTAATTATTAGCTGGGCACAGAATACTTTCATATTATTAACAAAAAAATAGTTGCTTCCAAAAATCTCACTCTATAACTTAGGAATTAAAATCAAAATCCATATAGAGTAGTTAACACAAAATATTTAAACAATGAAATTTAAAAGACCATATAAATGTTTCCTCTAATTCAGAAACACACAAAAATCACAATCTATGGCCATCTGTGCCTGCCACTTAGAAGCCAACTATAAAAATACAGAAGTATGCAAAAGCAATGGTTGCCAGGAACTCCACACAGTGCTTGTCAATCAAATCACTGGCAACCTGCAAGTTTCTATGCAATATAGACATTTTCTTCCACTTATTAATTATCTTAAGTGTTTAAAACTTAAGGTTGACACTTTTCATTTTTTATAAATGATTGAACTGTTAACATTAAACTATAAACAATAAAAAGATTTAAAAAATATAAAAATATAAAGCTTAAGAAGGAAAGTAACGATACTCATGTTTCTAATAACAGTATCCTAAATACAAATTACTTGCACTATATTTGATTTCAAGTATAACCATACTGGTTTATATTTTGGTTTATGTAAGAAATAAGTATAAGCAAAATGTTGATGTTTTCAGTTGGGGAAAAATCACCAAAATAAACATACTTTTTTTATAGTATTCTGTATATTACTTCAAGTGGGTTCCAAATAAAATTGTTGAAACCCATTTTCTCCACATAGATAGGTGTACATGGACACTTTGGTCCAAATCAAAAAGGGGTCCTTCCCCAAACAAAGTAGATGAAGACAACACTCAAAAATACAGACTTATTTTAGGGAGCATGGAAAGAGTGAAACACTTTCATAAGTTATCTTAATTGCTCATCATCTTACTGCATTACATCAAAAAAATTGTAGTTTTTATATAATCCTTTTGTTTCATAGATTAACCCATCTCCTTAGGATGTAGTACAGTACTGAACTACTAAATGCATGCCTGCTTATTTGTATTTTCTTGATTAGCTTTATGGTGGATCTAATCAGGCATTTGTGAAATCCAGTATTTGAATAATAAAAAAATTTTAAAAAAAAGGAGTATCTTATTTCAGTTGTTTGGGAAGAATAAACCTGTATCTAAAGTCAAAGCCATTCTGAAAAGAAGCCCTACGCTTCAATTAATTAACAGCTCTCCCTCACCTGGTCTCATCCATGAACATGCTGAAGGTACACTCCCTCCTATTCTGCAAATCTTTTAAAAAACATCAAATAGTATCAGCCATGGTTTCAACACCTGAGGAACATGACTGGCCACCAGCTGGGATTTGCTTCAGCACTCTGAGCATAGCAGTCCAGATAATTTTCTGCCCACTTGCAGTCCACTTACCTATCTCCACCTTGGTTACAAGTAGCCTGTGACAGATCACATCAAATGCCATCCTAAAGTCAAGGCAAACAACGCCCACCATTCTCTCCCCATTCTCTCTACTTAGACACTCAGTTCACCATAGAGGACAATTAACTTGTCTTTGATAAATTCCAATCACACCCTGGCCCTTCAAGTGCTTCCAGGAGGATCTGGAATGATCTCAGAGGCTGTGGCCAGGCTGACCTTCCAATAGATCTCCAGATCCTCCTTCTCACTCCCCTTGAAGATAGATCTGATGTTTGCTTTTCCTTTGCTTCATTTGAAATCTCCAATGACAACGACCTTTTAAAGGTGAGCAAGGAAACAACCTTGTAACGACAACACCCAGTTCCTGCAGGACGCTGGGATACATCATACTCAGTCCCATAAATGTGTATACACCAAAATTACTTGAGTGGTTCCCAGCTTGACCCTCTCTACAGTGGATAATGCTTCACTCCTCCAATTCTGCCATTAAGCTCAGGGACCTGGGAAGCCAAGGACAGTCCTTATCATCAAAGAGGCCAAAAAAGCCTCAAGTGTTGTTTTTATGTCCTTTTGTACCAGAACATTTTCAATTCTAAGCCTCTTCACTGTGTTTGCCATCCACTTCGCTTTAGTACTGTCTACATATAACCACACATTCTTTTCACTGCTAATAATGTAAATACTGAGTGACACAGGCTTTGTGAAAGATTGAAAGACCACCTACTTTCAGAGTAAGCCATTAAAATAAACCATGATAAGCACAATTTTTCATTCAGTTGTAATCAGGAAATTATGATTGTACCTAAACCAAGTCTTTCGTTTGCTTACAAGACCACGTCAAGCACTATCAAAAATTGTAACACCTTCAGCAAGTTGTCTGGATCAGCCCTAGTTACCTAAAGGTGGTTTCATATTAAGAGATGTGCAGATCCCCAAGGACCCGACGTTGACAGTTCATTGAGAGAAGTCTGTTCTGTTTAATGAGCAATCTTTGTCAGTCTTTTGAGACTCCCTAATATATGCAGAGTCTTACTGATGACTGCAGCCTTGGTTACAGTGTATTATCAGGCACCAGTGTAGCGTCCAGGGGGCCAGGGTTGGGGGTAATCAGTTATTTCTCAAAAATCACGAATACTGATCAGAATCCTACAATAAAAATTCCTACACATCTAAAGAAAACCACAGTGAGGCAACTGGCACTTCCTCTGGGATTCTAATCAATATTTCGTTCCAGATCCCTTAGTTCATTCTTCCACAACACATTGCAAGTAGTTAAACTCACATTATAATTATTTAACCTTAAAAACCCACCATTTCTAGAACACTTAGTCTATACATTAAATGAGGAAGACAAGTTAATTACATATTGGTTGAAAAGGGTGAAGAGAGTATTTTTGGATGTTAGAAAAACCATCAACTAACAATTTACTTTGAAACTCTATGTACTGCTTATATGTAGCTATGACAGAGATATTTAAAGATCAAAAATTGAGAAAAAAACCTTAACAGGTAGGGAGAACATATTAAGGCAGAAGAGTTGTGCTCATATCTAATTTCTCATTAACCAATAAGACTGAAAGAAAAAGGTAATTTTATAATGAACAGTCCTAGTAAGACTTTATTAATAATGAACAGAAGATCATAATTTTTTTCAAGTTGACAAGCACTACAGAATTCACAAAGAGTCCGAGAGGTTACATCTTCCGCAACAAGACAATCGATTTTTCAGATACAGATCAATAGTTTGAATTCAGTTTAAGCTAAGCAGGAACTAATAGCTACTCCTTGTTAATAAACACAAGTGATGTAATGATTTCCATCTAGTAGTCAATGTAATCTTTTCACATTGTGTTGAGTTTTCAAAAGTAGTCTGGAGAATTTCAACACGTTTTAAGGAGGCATTCTGGCCACCTCTATGCTTCAACTGTGTTTCAGTATAGAAAGAAACTGAAAGAAATTCAAATTTTCATCTTAAAAAAAAGTTTTGTGGGTTTGATATCTTTTAAATAAATTGTAGAATACTGTAGAACAAGTCAAACTCAGTTGTACTTCATCATTTTCCCACCTTGTTTATAACACTTACATTAATTCATACCATGTGGCAGTGAACAGAGTGAGAATAAAGCCCCCAAACTCTGTAGCTTGTGAGAGACAGCTCTGCAAGGAGCAGAGCAGACATAAGGAGAGAACCAACTGCATGAATTTCATGCTCAGTGTGCAAGGCTTGACAGGCTTGTACTATTTTGACAGCCTTTTATTACTTTTTACATGCTGCTGAATAATGAGAAAACAAACTCACAAAGACACTGATACTGCTCACAAAACTGCAGACTTGTCAGCAGACCTTTTCTTTCTTTTTTAAAGAAAGTTAAATTGGATCCCTGGAATATATTCCAAATTATGAAGAAAATCTAACACATCCCTCTTTGAGGAGTCTTGTATCAGGACTTCCCTTATTTCTTTTAACATAGCAAACTAGGCTAGTTAGTACAGCATACACCTGAACATACTAAGACCGGGTTTTCTTATCACTGTTATGGAGCTTACCTGTAATAGTAAGATCTTTCTCCTATATACCTTTTAATTTAAAATATATGTTCTTAATATATTGGAATATACATATATATGCAAACGTATGGTTTTAAAGTTAAATCGGCAACCTCCCTTAGACAATTTAAATGGATTTAGGAACACTTAAGTATTTTCCCCTTGTTTTGTGGTTGGATACTGGAGGTTTCTTCACAGAGAAGAGTCTGGTGACAAGTAAAAAGCTCAGCAAATAAAACCAGGATGAAAGGATAACGTCTATTAAATCACAGCCTACCAATGAAGTCAGATTTTAATAAAGTCTTATGCAATTTACTCTCTGGAACACCTATTTTATCAATATTTGCACAGAAACATATTCAGTCCCAGGATTTCATCTGCTCCATCTCTTCAACTCCACCAGTCTTCCTGGGTCTTTTGCTTGCCATCATAGTTCTAGAGATATGCTGTATTTTAGCCATGGTATTAGTTTTCATCAAATCTGGGCTTTCCTCTGAAAATATCACAAAACCACTATATATTCACTTCAACATTATTATGTCCAGTTACAGGGAATCTTAAAATTTCTTCACTTTTCAAGATTTAGAAACATGGTCCTATAGACCACCTCATCTTTGTTTTGGGATGATGCTGTAACTTAGGGTTGTTACAACTGTAATTTGATCATTCCCCCACTATCCTAAGCGTAGTATTTGGTTTCAGTCTTGCTTTCTTTTGCCCAGCTGACAACTGTTGAATTTGATCCATCTGGAAGCTTGCTGGGGCTCCTTTTAAGAAGAGCAGGCAAGCAGAACTGACTCTGTATTTCCAAGAAACTAAGAATTCTAAGAACTCAGCATTTTTATTCATTCTTCTGTCTTTTCTCCATTGGTTGTAGGAATGGCAGTTTACAATAAAATGTTGGATTCTCAAGAAATCATGAGAAAATGAAGATTAAGGTTTCTTTAAGAAACAGAAACACCAGAATCAGCAACATGATATGGCATGCCAGCACTTAGCAGTCAACAGAATGTGTCTCATCATCATAAAATTCAAGATCAACTTACTTTATGTTTCAGCATGGCAGTTGAAAGACTGCAATTTTCAGCTGTGTTTCATTGAACTGTGGTACATTTATCTTTCCAAATTCAAAGGGACATGCTAGCTTGTATCAGTAAGAAAACTATTTTGAAACAAATACATAAAGATATGTGCTCTATATAGAGGATTTCAAAGTATTTAAGACAGAGCTTTCAGCTCCTAAATTAAGATTCCCAGCAATTGTGTTACTACTGTATAACCTTATATTGCAATATAAGGTAGGACAACAAAGTTGGACCTACTTCAGCAGCCTTTTTTCTTTTGTCCTGGTTTTCATCAGATTTTTCACTATTCCAAACTCTAAGGTGCTATAGAGTAACTGTATATTATTCTGCAGTTCATACCCGTGTATATCAATATTTAAAAGCAACCAGTTGTTTGGTTCCTTTCTGTGGGGGAAAAATACACTTACATATGCCAATGTCCAATGTACTTCTGGAGTATCAGATACACTTCGTATGAGATACACTTCACTGAAAGTTCTTTAGAAAGAATTTATGATGGTGACCAAGCTGATTTCCAAATCAGTATAAACAAACAAACTTGTCTAGATTCTGTTATAACCCAAGGAAACAAATATTGCAGTAATCTCTGTTTTTCCATTGCAATACCCATACTGAAAAAATAAATAGTGGGAAAGCAGACCATAGAAATGAGGGAGAGGCTAGTGGTAAAATGAAGAAAGTCTTGAAAGTAGGCAAAGAGCAACTTCATACTTTCTTTTCTGTAATTCCTTCTCCTTATGAGGCGCATCAAGAAAATATTTTAAATTCCTTTTTTACAATGCAATGGCTTGTTTTTGTGGCGCTTCTAACAATACCATGTTGACTTACTTCTCTATTTTTGTGAAATTCACTGGTATCTTGGATTAAAGAACAGTTCTTGCTAAACTGATGTAGTGGGTTGACCCTGGCCGGATTCCATGGACTCATTAAATCCCTTTCTGCAACTAGGCAGAAGGGGGAGGGGTCGTCCACCCACCACCTTTATGGGCAAAAAACAGACTCAAAGTGAGATAATACCTAAATTTATTACTAACAGGATAAAAGCTAAGCTAAATAATGAGGGAAAAAAAACAGTCTTAAAACACACACCACACACACACACTTTTTCCCCCCACCCCTCCTTCTGTCCATGGTGGGTTGCAGTAGGTTGAAGATGCTGCCGCTTGCGATGTGAGTTCCCCCACCCCTCGGGGTCACCCATCCATGGGGTGCAGTAGAAGTTGAGTCCCTGCACCCCAGTGAGCCTCCATGGGTTGCAAGGGGACATCCTGCTTCACCACGGTTTACAGGGGACCACAACTGAGTCCATCCCCTGCTCCGTGGGGTCCCTCCCA